>SJYA01000194.1:1687935-1921965 GCA_006410615.1 Neotragus moschatus
TCTAGTATTCCCATCTCTTTCAGAATTTTCCACAGTTTATTGTGATCCACACAGTCAAAGGCTTTGGGATAGTCAATAGAGTAGAAACAGATTTTTTTTTGGAATTCTCTTGCTTTTTCCATGATCCAGCCGATGTTGGCAATTTGATCTCTGGTTCCTCTGCCTTTTCTAAAACCAGCTTGAACATCTAGTTACAAAGCTACTGCATAATCTAGAAGATGATAGTAAACTAGGTAATGCACCCAAGAACAAACAGTATTGGTCAGAAATCAAGATATTTGAGGTAACAGACACTGGATCCAGTGATGAATTTATGCGGGTTAGTGACCAGAGTTATGAATGACACTCAAGTATTTAAGCAACTGAAATTGTCAGTGCATTCTACAACTACCACTAACTGCCACCAGCAGTTAATAAGAGTATTTCCTATGTGCTAAAAACTTTTCTATACCTACAGCCAGGCACTCACATGCTTTCTGTGTGCACTCTCACTCCCTCTCTTTCTCCTCCTCTCTCTCAAGTAATCTGCAAGGTTACACAGCCAGTAAACAGCCTGAACTTGTATCTTGTTGTTTGGTCACCGAGTCGTGTCACACTCTTCGGGACCTTATGAACTGCAACACACCAGGCTTCCCTGTCCTTCACTATCTCCTAGAGTTTATTCAAACTCATCATATCCATTGAGAATTTATATCTATTGATAGTAAATTTCCTAGCTATTTTTGGCAGCCATAATGAAAAATCTGGATAACTCACAACTTCAGAGAAAACTGATCTTACCAAGTGATTAGATTCTAAAGTCAGAATTCTAAAGACAGATGGTTAAAAGTTTTATAAGTCAAAATTACTCTTGAAAGCCCATATACCTTTCATAAAATATATTATTACATAAGGTTTTATGTATATCCTCCTGTATGAGCAGGTAAACTTATAAACAGATATGTATTGTGTATTCACACACTGAAAGGCAACTGAGATCAACTGCGGGAAGAACACATTTACATCTCATACTGCATGCTCACACTGGGATGAATGTTTGTTGAGAGGAAAGGCAAGCAGATAACTCTCTTTAAACTGCAGGGGTTTTGCCTTTCCCCAGGCCACCATATAATGGGATTTTCATAACTTAGGTATGCATATGATGAAACTCTGCTTTTCATATATTTTAAGACTTTCTCTAGTTATAAATTTCACCTGCCTTACCTCAGTGGAGCATTCTTTACATTCATAATGTCTTAAAAATGGTACAGAAATTAATTTGCACAAATTTGAATACCTGAATAGACTAAATTCTTTCCTTCCAGGACTTGTCCAAGCAAAAGGCACTCTGCCTGCCATTCAAACATCTTTTTTACACCAAAACTGTGATATTTCTCCAGAACCGCGGTAGGGAGTCCCCAATTTGCCAACAGCAGCTTGTCTATTTGATCATCAGGAAACGTCTGCTTGCATTCCCCTTTTGGGGAAAAAAACAAAAAAAGGAAGGAAGTAGTTAGTTTTAACGTAAGACTTCGGTAATTAGCCTTCTACTGAGTTTTGAAATTCCTACGTGTTATATATAACCTGCCATAAAACACATCCAGTATATGCATCTGTAAGGAGTTCTGGCACTATTAGGCGTGAATCCCTTACAGGCGATGAAATCTGGCCAACTAGTAAGTTATTTCTGTAAACAAATGCCGAAAGAATAAAAACCCAGAAACCACTTGAAGACTAATACCAGGTCTCTGAACATGGACTAAAAGCTCTTCCTTGTTAACAGAAAGTGACAGGCCGCTCAGGGCCAGAGTCACAAACTGAGAAAGGGAGTAGGAGCCGAGCGGGTCCTGCAAACGGGAGAGCTCCGCGCCGAAAGGACACCTCGCGACTAGTAGCCCGGCTGAGCTGGCCACGGAGTGCCTAGGAGTACCTGTAGCTCCGGCCGGCCGGCGCCCACGGTCCTTCAAGCTGCGTCCCAGGCCCGGAGGTGGGGTCAGCACCGGCCCGGAAAGGAGCAAGGGGCTGTCACTGCTGTCAAAGCCGTTTCCCGAAGAGGAGTCTAAGCCTGATGCTGAACGTCGCTGTTTCCCACTCCAGCGCGTTATATTCATCGCGAAATCTTTTCCGCCATTCAGGGAAACGCAGAGTCCCAGCGTCCTCCCACTCCGGAAAAACTAACCCTGGCGACAAGTGCGGCCGCCATCTTCCCGCCACGGTTTTAAAACGCAGGCCTCCCAGCCCGCCCCGGGACCATAGAGTTCCCAGTGGCGAGAGTAACCCGAGGACCATAAACTCTTGGGGAAAGAGCGGCTCTCGCTAAGTTTAGACCTCCTGCGTCTCTCTTGTTGATGGTTAGTGTAATAGAAACAGAGTTGGACGTAGATTAAACGGGGAAGAAACAGGCTCAGTATATATCATCTCCAACTATAATCATACTGGTTTAAAATTTTTACTTTTCTTTTTGTCCATTTCTAGTTTAAATAGCAAGGTTATACTAACTTCATAAAATGAACTGCCCATAGTAGGTAGATTAGAGACATAGTTCTATTTAACATATTGGTGTTTTTAAAATAATTATTATAGGTTGTATGTGCAAAGAGCTGACTCATTGGAAAACACCCTGATGCAGGATAAGGAGTCAACAAAAGATGAGATGATTAGATGGCATCATCGACTAATTTGAGCAAACTCCAGAGGACAGTGAAGGACAGGGAAGCCTGGCATGCTGTAGTTCATGGGGTGGCAAGGAGTGGGACACGACTTGGCCACTGAACAACAATATGTTCAAAACATTATACCAGTAAAATTTAGGATTTATAATGGAGTGCAATTTACTCTCTCCTGGTGTATGATTGTAGGGCAGAGGGTATTTCTGTACACAATTTTTACTTTAGTCATTATACACTGTAACGAATATGTGATGGCAAGTACGGTACTGCCACTGATAGACTTCTTAGATAGTAGAACGCTGCATGGAAGGCGCTCTGGATGTGCTAGAGTGATCATTCGGAACCAAGAGCTTATTGATGGATCTATGCTTTACCTTTTGGCAAGGTAGAATCAAGCGAGCTCTGGACTTAAGCTGATACCTGCTGTTCACCTAATTGCACAATTTGTTTCCCCAAGCAAATCTAGTAAGGGAAAGCCTGCCCTGAAGAGTCGGTGGTTTCCTATAGCTCTAAAAATCTCAAATGGACCAGTCAAACAACAGCACAGCCTCTAAAATAAGCCTGGGAAATAGGAGAATCAGTTCTATGAAACCTATCTTGTTAAAAAAAAAATTTTTTTTGGACAATATTCCAAAATTCCACACGATGGAGTCATTACTCCACGAAGGAAACATTTTTCTTAGTTATCTTTTATGCTTTCATTCATTTACTCAACTAGTTATTGAACATCTACTATTGAGTCTACTGTGCTAGGCACTGGGTATATACAGGGAAATGGCAAGAAATGGTTCCTGCTCTCAAAGAGAGAGAGACTAAAGGAGACAAATATTAAACTAATTGAAAAATTAATTGACAATTTTAAATTGTACTAACACTCAGGACAGAGAAGGCAATGGCACCCCACTCCATACTCTTGCCTGGACAGAGGAGCCTGGTAGGCTGTAGTCCACGCGGTCACTGGGAGTCGGATACGACTGAGCGACTTCACTTACACTTTTCACTTTCATGCATTAGAGAAGGAAATGGCAACCCACTCCAGTGTTCTTGCCTGGAGAATCCCAGGGACAGGGGAGCCTGGTGGGCTGCTATCTATGGGGTCACAGAGTCAGACACGACTGAGGTGACTTAGCAGCAGCAATGCTCAGGAGGAAAAACAGAGTACTATTAAATAAAAGGGATCCTAATTTAGATGTTAAATCTGCTGCCAAAGATCGAAGGTGGGAGGAGAAGGGGACAATAGAGGATGAGATGGTTGGATGGCACCACCGACTGGATGGACATGAGTTTGAATAAGCTCCAGGAGTTGGTGATGGACAAGGAAGTCTGGTGTGCTGCAGTCCATGGGGTCACAAAGAGTCAGACATGACTGAGCGCCTGAACTGAACTGAATTTAGATGTAGTCACGGAAGATCTTTCTGAGATGCAGTGTAGCATAGGGGTCCAGAGTGTAACTCTGAAGACAGTCAATCTGTGTTTGAAGACTTAGTAGCTGTGTGATCCTTTCTTAACTCCTTGAGCTTCCTTTTCTTCATCTATATGATGAAGATGGGGCTTCCCTGATGGCTTAGAAGGTAAAGCATCTGCCTGCAATGTGGGAGATGCAGGTTTGATCCCTGGGTTGGGAAGATCCCCTGGAGAAGGGAATGGCAACCCATTCCAGTACTCTTGCTTGGAAAATCCCACGGATAGAGTCAGACACGACTGAGAGACTTCTTTCTTCACTTTCTTTCTTTATGATGGATATAATAAAAATAACAACTATTAATATTTGGTTATTATGAGCACTAAGTTAATAGGTGTAAAGTGCTTAGAACAGTCCTCACCACACACAAGTACTGTTCAGAGAAAATGCTATATAAATGTTCTAATATTGCTTCCAATATAAATCCAGCACTTTGATGTAAAAAGAATAAACAAAAGAAATCTGTCACAAAGTTAGTCTATTCTTATTAGGTGAACTATGATCAACTGAGAAAAATAACTTGGAAGAAATTGAAAGACATAATTTGTGTCATCTTTCTGAAAAGCCTAGAGAATATTTTTAAATGTATAGTTTATTTCAAACATTCAACATAAATTTATAATTTAAAAAACTCTTAGAAAATTCAAGACAGAGGGGACATATGTACACCTATGGTTAATTCATGTTGTATAACAGAAATCAAACCAATATTGTAAAGTAATCATCAATCAATTAAAAATAAATATTTTTAAAGCTCTTAGAAAATAGAAAAGAGAAGTTTACTTCTCAAAAATGTTAAGTATTTTGTGTGCTGTTACCATAATTATTAATGTTAGTTAATACACCTGAAGTATTTCGTCCCTGTCTTTTAACTGTGTCTGAGCTTGGATTCCTTGAATTTTATCTGTTGTAAATCTTCAAGGTCTGCATTAAAGCACTTGAAAAGTTTTTTGCATGTATTTCTGCCAGATACCTAGGAGATATATCAATTACAGCCCATTTTAAATATAGAGAAGGACATTGCAGCCCATATCAAGAAGGAGTTTGACAAGAAGTACAACCGCAGCTGGCACCACATAGTGGAAGCCATGTGACACATGAAACCAAACACTTCATCTACTTCTACCTGAACCAAGAGGCCATTCTCTTATTCAAATCTGGTTTAAAAATTGGACTGTGTCACACATCCAGTGGTCCATCCAAAAACAAGAACTGTGGCCTAAATTCCAAATACCAGAGAGGAAAGTCTTCAACCTTGCCTAAGGGGAGACCTTAATCTTTGAACCTCTATTTCTATTATGTTTTGTACACGGCAGGACACCTGGTTTAATCCCCTTGAAGATTCCTTGGCCAAAGGAGCCTGGTGGGCTACAGTCCAAAAGTTCACAAAGAGTAGGACATAAGTGATCAATTAAGCACTGGACTAGCATAATGTTTGACATCCAGAGCCAAATTTGCACAGCTTCCACACTCACCATCTCAGTCTTCAGGATAGATATTTCTCAGCTCTCCTTTCTGAGGGGGCTGTCCTTTTTGGGGTTTGGCTCGACATAGGGGACTTTAGATCTTACCCCAGGACCTGCTAGGAACCCCAGATTCCTATCCCACAGAACACATAATCTATTGAAATCTGCTCTCCAGACCACCAGGGATCAGCAGACATCACTATAGAAAGTTTTGATGCTAATGCTTTATTTACTTCTCTACTCAGTTCTATGATTATTTGACATTTCTGTCTGATAAGGAATTCTCTGATTTTACTAGTTTAGTCTTGAATTTTAAAAGATGTTTTTTATATTTGATAAAAATATACAGAATTTTAAGGAAACTGCTGTTCTACAGTGGTTTGGACTGATACTGTTAAACACAGACGTAAGGGAAACTCGATAACAACTGATATATTTTTAAAGATGTCATTTGATTATTTTAATAAGTTTGCACAAATAATGAAGAGTGATTTATCTATTGAAATTGCTGAGGTTATATGAAAAATAATGAAATTTACACAAACTAAACTGGTGAATTAACTAAAACAGAATCTTCCAGACTGAATAAATTCTGTGCTTCTCAGGTATGTAGCATAGAACATAATAAATCTAATGAATATTGCTGTATATTATATCTAAAAGTTGTTAAATGAGTAAATCCTGAGTTCTCATTACAAGAAAATAAAACTTTTTCTATTTAAGTTTGCATTTACATGAGATGATGGATGTTTACTAAACTTATTGTGATAATCTTTTCATGGTGGTGGTGTTGTTCAGTCACTAAGTCATGTCTGATTCTTTGTGACCTCTTGGACTGTAGCATACTAGGCTTCCCTGTCCTTCACTATCCCCTAGAATTTGTTCAAACTCAGGTTCATTGAGTTGGTGATGTCATCCAACTATCTTATCCTCTGTTGTCCCCTTCTCCTCCTGTCCTCAATCTTTCCCAGTATCAGGATACTTTCCAGTGAATTGGCTTTTCTCATCAGATGGCCAAGGTATTGGAACTTATGCTGCTGCTGCTGCTAAGCCACTTCAGTCGTGGTGTCCCACTCTGTGTGACCCCATAGACAGCAGCCCATCAGGATCCGCCGTCCCTGAGATTCTCCAGGCAAGAACACTGGAGTGGGACTTCTGACTTAATTTCCTGCTTTCCATCTTACCCTTCTAATTCTCTAAATTTGTTCCTGTAATGTCAAAGAAAAGAGAGCTAGTCTCAACTCACTTCACTTCTCTGAGATTCAGTGATATAATCAGCAAAGTGGGGGTAATATCACATATTAGTGGAGGGGTTCCATAAAAATATGCACTTATACACACTGGCACAGGGTTTAAAACCTAATGAGAAGCAATCAATAGGAGAAAGTTTGTTTTTTTTTAATCTATAATTCAGTTGTCCCAGGATCTTGTGTGTTACCTGTCTTCTACCTCTATTTTATATTTCAGGTTTTAAAAATTATACATTACTTTCTCTGTCCAAATACTATTCCTAGCACAGCCAAGAATTGCCAGCCTTCCATTGGTCCCTCAAGCCCCTTCATCTTGTCTCACTCCTCTTCTCTTGGTCTATCTCAGTTCAGAGCACATCTCACTACTTTCTACTACCATCTTTGTGTCTCTCCTTCACCTTTCTCCGCCACCTTTCTTGTGGTTCCTTTTGCATCAGTGTCTCTGCCTCTGTCCTGGTCTCTTATAGAGAAATGCTCAGATCTTCTTAGGCAAGAGCACACTCTCAGACCAGGTGTGAATTAGAAATTGGAGGGAGGATTGAGCAGCACATGCAGTGAAATAATGAAAGTCTCTCTTGTGGAATATCTTGACACACAAGCAGCCTGGGAGACTTGGGAGGAGGGGAGGCTGAGAGCTATTTTTATTAATTTCTAGAAAAGTATAAGCTTTAAACAAAGGCTCAAAGTATATAAAACAAAAATAGGATTAAAAGGAGAAAGAAAAACATCTACCAACATAATAGAGTTTAATACAACTAAGAAACTGATAGAGCAAGCAGGCAAAATAATTATGATATAAAATTTTGAGTAATACAGTGAGTTAATGAGCTGTATATATGTAGCTTTTATATGTAATTATGTACCCAAATAATAAAACACTCTTCATTTCAAACATGCATGTAACAATGTAATATTTATAAAAATTAACTATAAATTAAGCCAAAGAGGAAGGTCAACAAATACCAAAGTAAATATATACTGATCTCATTCTCTGGCTGCAATGCAAGAAATGTAAAAATTTTTTTTAAAATTTCCCCTTCAAAAAAATTTATATATTTTCATTTTTCTTTCTTTAATTCAAAGAAATAAAAAATTTAAAAGGGAATTCCCTGGTGGTCCAGTGGTTAGGACTCAGTGTTTCCACTGCAGGATTCAGGGGTTAGGGAACTAAGATCCCACAAGCCACTCAGCTGTGAAACACACACACACATATACAATTGAAGAACCAGGAAAAAACATGCATCAGTTTATTGGATCATAGAAAAAGCAAGAGTATTCCAAAAAAACATCTACTTCTGTTTCATTTAATATGCTAAAGCCTTTGATTGTGTAGATCACGACAAACTGGAAAATTCTTCAAGAGTTGGGAATACCAGACCACATTCCCTGCCTCCTGAGAAACCTGTATTCAGGTCAAGAAGCAACAGTTAGAACCGGACATGGAACAATGACTGGTTCAAAAATGAGAAAGGAGTACGTCAAGGCTGTATATTGTCACCCTGCTTATTTAAATTACATGCAGAATACATCTTGTAAAATGCCAGGCAGGATGAGGCCAAGCTGGAATCAAGATTGTTGGGAGAAATATCAGTAACCTCAGATACCACCCTTATGTCAGAAAGCAAAGAGGAACTAAAGAGTCTTTTGATGAGTGTGAAAGAGGAAAGTGAAAAAGCTGGCTTAAAATTCAGCATTCAGAAAACTAAAATCATAGCATGCAGTCCCATCACTTCATGGCAAATAGATGGAGAGAAAATGGAAACAGTGACAGACTTTATTTTGGGGGGCTCAAAAGTCACTGTGGATGGTGGCTGCAGTCATGAAATTAAAAGACATTTGCTCCTTGAAAGAAAAGCTATGACAAACCTAGACAGCATATTACAAAGCAAAGACATCACTTGGCCGATAAAGGTCTGTATAGTCAAAACTATGATTTTTCCAGTAATCATGTATGTGAGCGCTGGATCATAAAGAAGGCTAAGCACTGAAGAATTGCTACTTTCTTTCTTTTTTTTTTTTTTTTTTTTTGAATTGCTACTTTCAAATTGTAGTGCTGAAGAAGACTCTTGAGAATCCCTTGGATTGCAAGGAAATCAAACCAGTCAGTCCTAAAGGAAATCAAACCAGTCAATCCTAAAGGAAATCAACACTTAATATTCATTGGAAGGATTGATGCTTAAGCTGAAGCTCAATACTTTGGCTGCTTAATGCAAAGAGCAGACTCACTAGAAAAGATCTTGATGCTGGGAAAGATTGAAGGCAAAAGGAGAAGTGGGCAGCAGAGAATGAGATGGTTAGATGGCATCACCAACTCAATAGGTCTGAATGTGAGCAAATTCTGGGAGATTGTGGAGGACAGGGGAGCCTGGTGTAGTACAGTCAATGGAGTTTGCACAGTCAGACAGGACTTAAAGATTGAGCAACAACAATTTATGTTAAAAGATGACATGAGTCTTCCATGAAAAATATAAAAATAGAAAAGAAGAAAAATGTACAGGAACAAAAGCAGAATGAAGGAAATGAATTATAAGACTGTTGCGCTTCTCCATTAAATAAATATTGGTGCCTTTTTAGTGACAGTGGAAATGGTGAAAATTATCAGATTGTGCATTTATACTGAAAGTAGATTGCTTATGGAGCCAATGTAGGGTGCAAAGGAAAGAAAGATCAGGGACGACCAAAAAAAACTCCTTTGGCATAATTCAGCTGACCATAGCATTTCAGTCTTACCATGTCTCCATAGCTGTTAACATTTTACATTAATTTCTTTACATTTTAACATTTCTATGCCCACAAAGGCCAAAAAAAAAAAAGTAACGTAAATAAGTAAAGTGAAATGAATGGGGTGGGGACTGTGAAAAACTCATTTTCTTCCTTGGACATAGTATGGTGGCAAAACCCATCAATAGTTGACCCCTAATAGCAGCTGTTCACGTCTTCTAGCATAACAATAGAAAGCCGAAATTTTACCTGGGTGGATGATCATCCAAAACATGGAATATCAATGAGGGTTTGATCAGGAAGGCTTAATTGTATGAGTGATATAGAATAAGAGATTTATTGCAGAGATTAGACCTTTAAAAACTGAGATATGGGGAAGACTGCTCTACTTCTGCTTCTAGAGGCTAAGGTCAGCAGTCCCTACAAGTCAGCAGGGCCAGTGGTTGGGAAGAAAGCCTGGATGTGAAAAAGGGAAGCATCAGAACAAACTGGAACCTGCCAAGACAAATTGGGAGTCCATAACTACAAATGATAAACTGCTCTAATCTCATTGTCTCCTCCTCTCAATTGAAAAAGTAGCAAAAAAAAAAAAAAAAGCCATTTTTAATCTACCATACAGCTCATATTTCTTGTCCTTCCTTGAATTCAAATAATGTGAGCATTTCAGTGTTCATGGTGTGTCTAGATGAGGAATTTTTGTTAATCTTTTGAGATTTAACAGGCTCCTAGAATCTAAGTATTAGATTAATCCACTCTGGAAAATTCATATATATATTTAAAATACTGCCCAATCATATTCTGTCTCTTTCTTCCAGATCTTTGGTTAGAAGTATGTTAGACTTTCCCTTTGTATAATCCCTGTCTTTTAGTCCTTCCCTCCATCCCTCACTGGAAAAAAGGTATCCTCAGCAGCTGAGATGACACCAGAAGATTTTGAAATTTCCTCTTCCTGTAGACTAACTTGTTTAAGAAAGATTTTCAGGGAACTGTTTGAACTTGGAATGTTTTTTGACTCATTCAGTTATGTAAGATCATCTTTAAACACTGATTTAGGGTTTTCCTAAAATATTTTGTCATCCCCAAAATTTGGCTGATGGAGGCCTACCCATCTCTTTCATTAAATGAGAGGGAATAAAAAGATTGTATCAATCCATGCAATTATTGAACAAATCTGTTTTAACAGTGACCTTCTCAGAGAAACTTTTCTTTCTAAATATCATCCGCCAGCTCAGCACTGTCTTTTCCCTTCCTTGGCTCTATTTCCTTCGTAATACCCATAACTCTCTGAAATGTATTATTTGTTCATATGTTTATAGACTGACTTCCTCATCAGAATGTAAATGCATGAGGGCAGGAATATTTTCTTGTTTTATCTTCAGAACTTAGTACAATGTGTGACACATAGGCATCAGGCATTTTGTTGGGGCCTGGAACACAATGACAAAGGAAAGAAACACCTATCCTCCCCTGTGTATCTGAATTTCAACCCAAACGTCCTCCTTTTCTGAAATTTTTCAGTTTTTCTATTTGATCTGGAAACTAGGCTAAGGAAGTCTTTATTGAGTGTACTATGTTCTCTGAGATGCAAATATTAACTCCTTACACCAGGGACATCAACTGTGAGCATTTGAGAAGGGTTCCTGAACTTTATTTATTTTACTTTTTTTCCTTATTTTATTTTATTTTATTTTTTTCTTACATGATAGTATACATGTTTCAGTGCCATTCTCCCAAATCTTCCCACCCTCTCCCTCTCCCTCAGAGTCCAAAAGTCCATTCTATACATCTGTGTCTCTCGGGTTCCTGAACTTTAAATCTCCTAGAGTTTCATATTTGGGCCCTGATCTCCTCAGACCGATTTGTCTTTTTTCTTCCTCCTGGGATGAGAGCGGTAATAGCAATAAAAACTTTAAAGATAAAGAGGATTTCATTCACCAAGGGAGAATGCAGCAATAAATAAACAATGAAAACAATCGTTTAGTTGTTTTAGTGATATGAATTGCTTTAACATCATAACCACCCAGAGTTGCCCAAGGTCACATATCTATGGGCTTCCCTGGTGGCTCAGATGGTAAAGAATCTGTCTGCAATGCAGGAGACCTGGATTTGATCCCTGGGTCAGGAAGATTGCCTGGAGAAGGATATGGCAACCCACTCCAGTATTCTTGCCTGGGAAATCCAATGGACAGAGGAGTCTGGCAGGCTCCATGAGGTTGTAAAGAGTCAGGCGGGACTGAGCAACTAATATACACACACACACACACACACTCACACACACACACATTTATAGTGCAACCTAGATGTTCACAGTCTGGTTCCAGAATCCATTCTCCTTTTTTCTACATTTTCCCCACTCTCTTTTTCCTTCTTTTTCTGCTCCCCCCTTCTCCACCCCCCATCCCCCAGTACTTTATGGACAATTTTTATTCCTGGGAGAAGTGCCAAAATTCCTGTTTTATATCTTTGCCTTCTCTTTTTTCATATTTGAAAAAGGACCCTGTTAGAGAGGAGCCTGGAGGGCTGCATACAGTCAGTGGGTTCCCAAAAGATTTGACTTGACTTAGCAACAGCAACAATAGACAACATTTAGGAGGAGTCTTAGACTCCTGCCCAGCTAAGAAGAAAGATGGAAGAGAGCCACCCTGGGATTAAGGAGGAAGAATAAGCCAAACAGACCTTCAAAAAGAGGACCTGCCCAGAGGATAAGGGTATGTCCCTAGAGAACCAGCCATCCAGAATAAATAAATGGATTACATGGAATGAAGGCATAATGTCCTCAACAACCATGCCGCACAAAGCAGAGACCATTGTCAACAGAGGGCCACATAGTTAAAGCTATGGTTTTTCCAGAAGTCACATATGGATGTGAGGGTTGGGCCATATAGAAGATTAGGGCTTAAGAATTGATGCTTTTGAATTCTGGTGCTGGAAAAGATTCTTGAGAGTCCCTTGGACTACAAGGAGATCAAACCAGTCACAATCCCCAACAAAATCAACCCTGAATATTCATTGGAAGGACTGATACTGAAGCTGAAGCTCCAATACTTTGGCCACCTGATGCAAAGAGCCTACTCATTGGGAAAAAGCCTGAAGCTGGGAAAGATTGAAGGCAAAAGGAGAAGAGGGCAGCAGAGGATGAGATGGTTAGATAGCATGACAGACTCAGTGGACGTGAAATTGAGTAAACTCTGGGAGATAGTGGAAGACAGGGGAGCCTGGTGCACTGCAGTCCATGGGGTTGCAAACAGTTGGACACAACTTAGTGACTGAAAACAACAATGCCAATGAACTTGCACAGGTTCTTTCCAGGATGAGAGTGGAGAACAAGCAACACTGCTCCTTCCAGACAATTTTCCACCCTTTCAGCACATGCCATGTGTTTCCATCCCTGCCAACAATTTTCTCCTTGCTCTCTTCTGAGGCTAGAAATCCTTGTTAATGTCCTGGATGGCATCATCACCCAGCACATTCTTTTCCTTTCAGTGCTCCAGGGCAACTTTGCAGCCTTGCCTCTTCATAGACAGGCCTCGGTCTGCAAAGGAAGCATCTGTATTTCTCATCCACCCAAGAAGAAGGGTGGAGAAAAGGAGGGAGGAGCTGCCTGAGGGAGGGCTGGGATAGGCTCTGCTCTGGATCCACTGAAGGTAAAACCCAGAGTAGAACCAGGAAGGCTGGAAAATGGGAGAGAGATGGGAAAGGTTTCAGCAAATGAGATTTATTTTTAACTTTCATTTTTTCTCATTATTGTAAATAATGAAAAAATAATGAAGAAAGTGAAAGTTTATCGGAATCCCATTCTTTTAAAATAATCCCTGTTAACAATTTGCTTAAGTATAGTATATCATTAAAAATAAAAGCTCTGATAGAATCTTCCCAATACTATTAACTCATCTATCTATCAACCATCTATGTATTCATTCATTAAACAACTGTTTTTTTAACTTTGTTCCAAATCAAGGACTTGACTCTGGGGATATAGCAGTAAACAAAATACTTGCAGGGCCCTCCCTGGCCGACCAGTGGTGTGCTTCCAATGGAGGGGGTATGAGTTCAATTCCTGGTCAGAGACCTAAGATCCCACAAGCATGAAAGAAAGGGAAAAAAGGTTGCATTCACTTGAAGGAGGTAAAGAAACTTAGATATGTTAATTTCTTATACTTTAAGGTATGTTTTCCAAATTNAAAAAAAAAAAAAAGCCATTTTTAATCTACCATACAGCTCATATTTCTTGTCCTTCCTTGAATTCAAATAATGTGAGCATTTCAGTGTTCATGGTGTGTCTAGATGAGGAATTTTTGTTAATCTTTTGAGATTTAACAGGCTCCTAGAATCTAAGTATTAGATTAATCCACTCTGGAAAATTCATATATATATTTAAAATACTGCCCAATCATATTCTGTCTCTTTCTTCCAGATCTTTGGTTAGAAGTATGTTAGACTTTCCCTTTGTATAATCCCTGTCTTTTAGTCCTTCCCTCCATCCCTCACTGGAAAAAAGGTATCCTCAGCAGCTGAGATGACACCAGAAGATTTTGAAATTTCCTCTTCCTGTAGACTAACTTGTTTAAGAAAGATTTTCAGGGAACTGTTTGAACTTGGAATGTTTTTTGACTCATTCAGTTATGTAAGATCATCTTTAAACACTGATTTAGGGTTTTCCTAAAATATTTTGTCATCCCCAAAATTTGGCTGATGGAGGCCTACCCATCTCTTTCATTAAATGAGAGGGAATAAAAAGATTGTATCAATCCATGCAATTATTGAACAAATCTGTTTTAACAGTGACCTTCTCAGAGAAACTTTTCTTTCTAAATATCATCCGCCAGCTCAGCACTGTCTTTTCCCTTCCTTGGCTCTATTTCCTTCATAATACCCATAACTCTCTGAAATGTAATATTTGTTCATATGTTTATAGACTGACTTCCTCATCAGAATGTAAATGCATGAGGGCAGGAATATTTTCTTGTTTTATCTTCAGAACTTAGTACAATGTGTGACACATAGGCATCAGGCATTTTGTTGGGGCCTGGAACACAATGACAAAGGAAAGAAACACCTATCCTCCCCTGTGTATCTGAATTTCAACCCAAACGTCCTCCTTTTCTGAAATTTTTCAGTTTTTCTATTTGATCTGGAAACTAGGCTAAGGAAGTCTTTATTGAGTGTACTATGTTCTCTGAGATGCAAATATTAACTCCTTACACCAGGGACATCAACTGTGAGCATTTGAGAAGGGTTCCTGAACTTTATTTATTT
Source organism: Neotragus moschatus (assembly GCA_006410615.1). Taxonomy (NCBI): domain Eukaryota; kingdom Metazoa; phylum Chordata; class Mammalia; order Artiodactyla; family Bovidae; genus Neotragus; species Neotragus moschatus. Next base: position 1,702,739 of record SJYA01000194.1, read on the forward strand.
TACTTTTTTTCCTTATTTTATTTTATTTTATTTTTTTCTTACATGATAGTATACATGTTTCAGTGCCATTCTCCCAAATCTTCCCACCCTCTCCCTCTCCCTCAGAGTCCAAAAGTCCATTCTATACATCTGTGTCTCTCGGGTTCCTGAACTTTAAATCTCCTAGAGTTTCATATTTGGGCCCTGATCTCCTCAGACCGATTTGTCTTTTTTCTTCCTCCTGGGATGAGAGCGGTAATAGCAATAAAAACTTTAAAGATAAAGAGGATTTCATTCACCAAGGGAGAATGCAGCAATAAATAAACAATGAAAACAATCGTTTAGTTGTTTTAGTGATATGAATTGCTTTAACATCATAACCACCCAGAGTTGCCCAAGGTCACATATCTATGGGCTTCCCTGGTGGCTCAGATGGTAAAGAATCTGTCTGCAATGCAGGAGACCTGGATTTGATCCCTGGGTCAGGAAGATTCCCTGGAGAAGGATATGGCAACCCACTCCAGTATTCTTGCCTGGGAAATCCAATGGACAGAGGAGTCTGGCAGGCTCCATGAGGTTGTAAAGAGTCAGGCGGGACTGAGCAACTAATATACACACACACACACACACACTCACACACACACACATTTATAGTGCAACCTAGATGTTCACAGTCTGGTTCCAGAATCCATTCTCCTTTTTTCTACATTTTCCCCACTCTCTTTTTCCTTCTTTTTCTGCTCCCCCCTTCTCCACCCCCCATCCCCCAGTACTTTATGGACAATTTTTATTCCTGGGAGAAGTGCCAAAATTCCTGTTTTATATCTTTGCCTTCTCTTTTTTCATATTTGAAAAAGGACCCTGTTAGAGAGGAGCCTGGAGGGCTGCATACAGTCAGTGGGTTCCCAAAAGATTTGACTTGACTTAGCAACAGCAACAATAGACAACATTTAGGAGGAGTCTTAGACTCCTGCCCAGCTAAGAAGAAAGATGGAAGAGAGCCACCCTGGGATTAAGGAGGAAGAATAAGCCAAACAGACCTTCAAAAAGAGGACCTGCCCAGAGGATAAGGGTATGTCCCTAGAGAACCAGCCATCCAGAATAAATAAATGGATTACATGGAATGAAGGCATAATGTCCTCAACAACCATGCCGCACAAAGCAGAGACCATTGTCAACAGAGGGCCACATAGTTAAAGCTATGGTTTTTCCAGAAGTCACATATGGATGTGAGGGTTGGGCCATATAGAAGATTAGGGCTTAAGAATTGATGCTTTTGAATTCTGGTGCTGGAAAAGATTCTTGAGAGTCCCTTGGACTACAAGGAGATCAAACCAGTCACAATCCCCAACAAAATCAACCCTGAATATTCATTGGAAGGACTGATACTGAAGCTGTAGCTCCAATACTTTGGCCACCTGATGCAAAGAGCCTACTCATTGGGAAAAAGCCTGAAGCTGGGAAAGATTGAAGGCAAAAGGAGAAGAGGGCAGCAGAGGATGAGATGGTTAGATAGCATGACAGACTCAGTGGACGTGAAATTGAGTAAACTCTGGGAGATAGTGGAAGACAGGGGAGCCTGGTGCACTGCAGTCCATGGGGTTGCAAACAGTTGGACACAACTTAGTGACTGAAAACAACAATGCCAATGAACTTGCACAGGTTCTTTCCAGGATGAGAGTGGAGAACAAGCAACACTGCTCCTTCCAGACAATTTTCCACCCTTTCAGCACATGCCATGTGTTTCCATCCCTGCCAACAATTTTCTCCTTGCTCTCTTCTGAGGCTAGAAATCCTTGTTAATGTCCTGGATGGCATCATCACCCAGCACATTCTTTTCCTTTCAGTGCTCCAGGGCAACTTTGCAGCCTTGCCTCTTCATAGACAGGCCTCGGTCTGCAAAGGAAGCATCTGTATTTCTCATCCACCCAAGAAGAAGGGTGGAGAAAAGGAGGGAGGAGCTGCCTGAGGGAGGGCTGGGATAGGCTCTGCTCTGGATCCACTGAAGGTAAAACCCAGAGTAGAACCAGGAAGGCTGGAAAATGGGAGAGAGATGGGAAAGGTTTCAGCAAATGAGATTTATTTTTAACTTTCATTTTTTCTCATTATTGTAAATAATGAAAAAATAATGAAGAAAGTGAAAGTTTATCGGAATCCCATTCTTTTAAAATAATCCCTGTTAACAATTTGCTTAAGTATAGTATATCATTAAAAATAAAAGCTCTGATAGAATCTTCCCAATACTATTAACTCATCTATCTATCAACCATCTATGTATTCATTCATTAAACAACTGTTTTTTTAACTTTGTTCCAAATCAAGGACTTGACTCTGGGGATATAGCAGTAAACAAAATACTTGCAGGGCCCTCCCTGGCCGACCAGTGGTGTGCTTCCAATGGAGGGGGTATAAGTTCAATTCCTGGTCAGAGACCTAAGATCCCACAAGCATGAAAGAAAGGGAAAAAAGGTTGCATTCACTTGAAGGAGGTAAAGAAACTTAGATATGTTAATTTCTTATACTTTAAAGTATGTTTTCCAAATTAATTTTTTATTGCTGTGATACACAGAGTAAATGTATCACAATTTATCTATTCTACTAATAGACATTCTGGTTCACTCTAAAATTTTGACAATAAAACATAGCATTGTACATTCTCTTTTTCACATCTTTTACATATTTTTATAAACTCTCTTAAATATAAAAAGTGGGCTAAAAGCTTATATGACATTTTAAATGTCATATAAATATTTTAAAATATTTATAATTTTAATGACAGTAACCTATAATAGTTTCCAAAAGATTAAAGAAATTATCATTCTCCCCAAGCGAATGAAAGTGCTAGTGCTTAACCTTGCACTGTGACTCCTAAGTTTTATTCATATTTTAACAGAAGGGGGGCGGGGAGCAGGGGTAGGAAAAGAAAAAACAGTTTAATTCCTGTATTAAATGGCATTTCCTTTTAATTATTTTTTAATATTCTTATTAGCCAATCAAATCACTAAATAACAAATTCTTTCTGGGCAGAAACATTTTAATTCTTGCTTGTCACTCAGCACACTGCACACAACACGGAGCATGACAAATAATGTACAGAAATAAATGTTAAGCAAATTTCAGTTGAGCTCAGTTCTTAAGTACTGAATGGATATAAGGTATGGAGTACAAGAGAATGAGAAGAAAAACAGAAATTGGTAAATATAGATAACTGAGAGATACTGAAAGTAAGAAGTAAAAATGAGGCACTGAAAGGGAATANACATTTTAATTCTTGCTTGTCACTCAGCACACTGCACACAACACGGAGCATGACAAATAATGTACAGAAATAAATGTTAAGCAAATTTCAGTTGAGCTCAGTTCTTAAGTACTGAATGGATATAAGGTATGGAGTACAAGAGAATGAGAAGAAAAACAGAAATTGGTAAATATAGATAACTGAGAGATACTGAAAGTAAGAAGTAAAAATGAGGCACTGAAAGGGAATAAGAGATTTTGAGGAAGATGCTGGCATAAACTGTGAGATTTCTCTGTACTGTATTTACTTTCTGGAGCACCTGTCAACTTTTATCCCATTTCCTGGGTTATCTCTTTATTGCCTAAATCTTTTGTTTCCTATTTTGTCTTGCTTTACTTGGGGTACATTTCTTTTGTCACATGGTGAATTTCTTGTCTTCTATTTCTGGCACAATGCAAGATATAAATCTAGCCTTTTGTTTCTAGATCAGTGGCTTAATCTAAAATCTATGCCCTCTGGGCTAGCTGATGGGAGGAGTGGGAAGGGCCATGGTTAGAACTCCTCCCAGTCTAAAGAAGCATAGACTTACAAGCCAGTGATTGCTACTATGATTGGAAGTAGAAGTCAAGTCTATTACAGCCCTAATTAACTTCCCCCACCCAATGCCAGAATAGTGTTTGTCACCCAGTGATGAATAATGTACAGAATATACATTATTCATTATTATAGTTAGTACTATTGTATTGCATATTTAAACCTTTCTAAACTATTAGTTTACACAGAGGAACATACAGAATACACAGAGGAACTGTACAAAAAAGATCTTCATGACCTGGATAATCACGATGGTGTGATCACTCATCTAGAGCCAGAAATCCTGGAATGTGAAGTCAAGTGGGCCTTAGAAAGCATCACTACGAACAGAGCTAGTGGAAGTGATGGAATTCCAGTTGAGCTGTTNTTGAGAATAGTTTAAATGGCAGGGTACGTAAGATCCAGTGGAATGAAAGAGAACTGAAAATGGAAAGGCCAGCCAAGGGTATGGGCATGATGCCATGGGGAGAAGTAAGGTCTGGACAGGGGTGGTGACCATGTGAGTGAGCTTGGTAGAGAAAGGACAGTTTGGTGACTTCTGTATACTAGATACGTTCGTACTCTATCTCGTTTGATCCTCACACAATCCTATGGGTTATGATGAGGCCCATTTTATGGATGAATAAATTAGCTTTAGGGAGATTCAGTAACTTGTCAAAAAATTACCCAGCAGAACATGTGTTCATTAATTTATTTTTATTGTTTTTAATTTTTGGTTGTGCTGCACAGCTTGCGTGGTCTTAGCCTGACCAGGGATTGAACCTGTGCCCTCGGCAGTGAAAAAGCAGAGTCCACCAGACCACCAGGGCGTCCCCTCTTTAATTTACTTCCGATTGGGGGTAGCAGGTAAGACCTCTGTGGAAGTAGTAGGTAAGATAAAGTCTAAACGGGGAGAAGAAACCTATAAGCAATTAAGGAGCAGAGAGTGAATTCTCTTGGGAGAAAGCAAGTACAAAGTTTCTACAGAAGAATGAGCAAAAAGTTCTGGAACTAAGTGCTCAAGGGAGAGAGGTGAGGTAAAAGAGGCAAGCAAGGGACACTCAGGGGGGACCATGTGGGCCAAGATAAGGACATTGGATCCTATCCCTCTGAAGATTTTAAGCAGGGAAGTAGTGATCTAATGTTAAAAGTTGTTAAAATCACTCTTTTTGCTGATGAATATAGATTAGGGGGCACAAAATGGGAGGAGTAAGAGTGATTATAATTCTATTGCTCCAGACTGGATGAGAGATGATGGTGCTTGGACCTGGGCAGTGGTGGTGGAGATGGAAAGCAATGGATAGATTTGCCAACTGCCTTTTCAGATCTTTCTCCCAGGCCTTCCCACGTAACCGGGCACTAATTTCTTTGTGATTGGAGCACAATATCAGGCTCTTCTAGCTCTCAAACTTGAGCTTACAGTACAATCAGCTGGTAGGTCTGATTCAGTAGTTCTGATTTGGTGGGGCCCAATACAGTACTTTTCTAACCAGTTCCCAGGTGATTCTGATTCTGTTGGTCTAGGTACCATATTTTAAGGACTATTATTCTAGCTGACTTGCCTTTGCTCATTAATTTACTCCTTTCTGAGCGATCCACAGAGCACCAAACTTGCATCAAATAGTTTCCTCTCCTTTGTCAGATTCTAAATTCTCCTCTATTTCTTTAAAGTATTCATCCCTTGAACTCATGTACTGCACTTGGTCCTTCTATCTACTATTCTCCAGGCAAGAATACTGGAGTGGGTGGCCATTTCCTTCTCCAGGGGATCTTCCTGACCCAGGAATCAAACCCAGGTCCCCCACATTACAGACAGATTCTTTACCGACTAAGCTATGCGGGAAGCCCCTATCTACTCATATTCTATTTAAACTCCATCCAGTACAATTAGTAAGATTTAGTTCTGTGTAGATCTCTCAACTATTTAAGTATAAATTATATAGAATTGTGTCCCCTAGACAGGGGAACTTTAAAACATATTTTCGGGGAGAGTGTTTTGGTCAAACTTGATTGAAGTTCATTTTTAAGAGGAGGGAATTACCTTTTCCGACAGGAAGCAAGAAGTTAAAGGTAACTATAGGGGCATGGAGACTGAAGGGGAAAATGTCACCCAAGTAACCATACTCTGTTTCATAAACAGAACTTCATCAGGTTTTTCACAGTGAAGAAGTTCTATATGCTTTGATTTGGTAGATGTTTCATTTTAAATTTCAAACTCCATATGGAAGTGAACATTTTTAACCCTAAAAAATTTCCCTGTCACATTTGTATTCCCTGAACTGTGAAGGCATAGGACCTGGATGGTCATCTTGTTTCTGTTCAGAAGGGCACCGTATGGGATGGCTCTAGAGGAGGACCCCCCCCACCCCTCACAAATCATCATTGGGATGAAGGTGTTTCCTAATGTGAAGCATCCAGCTCTTCTACAATTTGGAAAGATAATACATGTAGACACCTTTCTGCACCTCATCTGAAGGAAAAGAGGCTATCGCCTAACAGAGTATAGCCATGGGCTCACATTCTCCCCTGGTCATAGCAATGGACCACAGAGGCCTATATGGATCTCCAATGGACACAGTGTGATGTAGTGGAGAGGAGAGTTTGAAGTCAGACAGACTTAAGCTCTTTGTGCCTCAGTGTCCTTATCAGTAAACTGGTAATACCCACCTCACAAGATTATTGTGAGGATTAAATGAGATGTTATATAAACGTACATGTTAAGCATTGATATTTTATTTCTCTTCCTGTATGACATCCAAAATGCAGAGAGATCACTCAGTCTTGGCAAGTCAGACAAACCCCATGGAGGATAAGGATCCAGTTACTGCACTGAAATAGAAATTGGGAGAACAGGGCATCTCATATCACGAGACAACCTATGATAAATCTAACTTGGTTAAGTTGAGGCGACACCAGTTGGCTCCAACCTAAGGTGATCAATCAGTTGTGAAAATTTATCTGGGACTAAGAGGTTTCCTGGGACCTGGGACTTTCAGGGCTCACTCAGTGTCTAAGGCAAACTAGCGTGTTTGGTCACCCTATTTCTCCGGCAATAATTAGGATATCAACATTTCTGAATTGTCCTTTATCATAGTAGGAATGTTTTTGGAATGCTTTTCCCCAGCTATACAACAAAAGGTTTAGATGTGATATCTTATGCCCTTAGGCTATATTTATCTCTCTCCTTTCCTCCGCTGCCAAACATCTCCAATGAGTGGTCTCCACTCAGTGTCTGTCTGCTGAGCACATGTCCTCTCTCAAAGTCACTCATCTGGGGTAGCTCCAGAGCCTGGCAGAAGCTCTTTAAATAGCAACATAAAGCAACAACAACAGCAAAAGCATCTTTGTTGCCTCCATGCATTGCTTTTCTTTTCTCTTAAAGGGATAGTTTCAAATAACTTTGAAGAGATGGAGAGCAATAAGGCTCCACTACAAATGTTCCTAGCCTCAAAACCACAGTACCTAAGAACCTTTTATAATGCTGAAGGATAAGGAGTCATTGGCAACAAAGACCTACTGTATAGCACAGGGAATTATACTTAATTTTTGTGATAACCAATAAATGAAAAGAATGAAAAAATAGATATAGATGTATGTATCACTTTGCTGAAACTAACACAACATTATAAATCAACTATACCTCAGCTTAAAAGAAATGATTAAGCTTAGAGTTTATTACTGTTGTCTCTCCAGCTAGACACGTGTCTGCTGATAAGGGCAGAGTTCTCACTACACACAGGGAGTGCACAGAACTAGCCAGGGCTGCTTTGCCCTTGCTGGGAAATGGACTCAACTTTGTCACAAAATCTGGCTGGCAAACATGAAGTTTGGCAAACATTCCTAGTATTGTTAGCTTTTTTCACATAGCCTTACTCCAATCTTCTTTCCCACCTAAAACCCAATAGGGGACCATGAGTCATCCATAGTCCACTCTTGATGAATGTCTGTCGTGAATAGAAAACAGATAGTCTCATTCTCCCAGGCAGGGCACAGGCCCTGCCAACATTGAAGTGTGTGCTTAATAGCTTTCTCCTCCAGTCCAAACAAACACCAGATTTTGAATGGCCAAGAGTCCCACGTCACAGCTGAAATGCATATGCTCTGGCAAGAGCTCTTCGGGGACCTGCCATGAGCAGTGGCGCTATCATCGCTGTTCTTAACCTCACGGTAGCATCTGAGGCCATCACCCACCCTTTCCGTTAGATCTGGCAACATAGTCCTGACTCTTAGCTCTGTGGCCTTCCTTCTCTGGCTCTACTTCTTCTTATCCCCAGAGTGGTCACACTTAGCCTTGTACGTCATGGGTGAGATTTCTATTCTGTGTGCTCACTTCTCCACTTATGGCTTCCTCTCGCTTTTAAGTGGATAACTCGCAAGCCTGCATCTCTCCATTCTACTACCTCATCTTCCCACCCACACGATCTGTCATGACCTAAAGCAACTTGTGTTATACTCCCTGGGCCCATCTTTCCTCCCCAAACAGTTTCCTCCTTAGACCTCCATTTTTCTCAGGATTATACCCAATGTTCTCTCTTCTTGATTCACTTTCTTGGCATCATCTTTGGCTTTCCTTCTTCCCCCATCTCACGTCAGAAACAAAAACGTTACTTGTAACATTGTAATGTCTCCTGTTTGCCCGTCCACTTCCGCTGTCATCTGCCTCACCGTCTCAGCCTCCAGCATGTTCTCCACATGGTAGTTTCTAACTCCAGGTCATTCCATTCCACCCTTCCACTACTACTGATTAGTACCTCCAATTATAATGATAATTGGAGGTACTTTTTAAAAAATTCTCAGATGGGTTGTTTTTAATTAATTTACTATTATTATTATTTGCCATACCATGCAGCCTGTGGGAACTTAGTTCCCCAACCAGGGATCAAACCCATGCCCTCTACACTGGAAGTTCAAACTCTTTTTTTTTTTTTTTTGCATACTGAGTAATACCAGACTCATTTATTGAAAAATACCTTCCTTCCTCTGCTGATATTCAGTGTCAAATTTTTGCTTTGGGGCTTTCAGTTACATTGTTATTTCATTTATTTATTTTTTGGTTGATATCACATTTTTCTAATGACTTTATTAAAGCTGCAGAGGAGAGTCATGGAGCCTGATGGACTTTCCAAGTGGCACAGTGGTAAAGGGTCCACCTGCCAGTGCAGAAGTTGCAAGAGATGTAGGTTCAGTCCCTGGGTGGGGAAGATCCTCTGGAGAAGGAAATGGCAACCCACCCCAGCATCCCCGCCTGGAGAATCCTATGGACCAAGGAGTCCGGTGGGCCACAGTCCACGGAGTTGCGAAGAGTCAGACATGACTGAGCGACCAACACTTTGAGCATAATGTGTAGAAATTTCATCTCACAATATGATGCATAATCAACAAAATTTTAAAAGGTATTTGGACTTTGTCTTAACCACTGAACCACCAGGGAATTCCCAAATGGTTCCTTATTGAATACCAAAATTCCAGATGCTTGAACCTAACATTTACAAATTCCCATAAGTCCACAAAGGGAATTTTCCCCCCAGGAGTGATCTGGAATATGGCGGAAGCCCACCTGAATGTTGAATTGTATGTTGAAAGAAGTGGCTGGACTCTTGCATCCAAAAGATCTTTGTCTGAACCTATTCTGCTCCCTCTCAGCCCAACCCTCACAGTCCTTCCACTCTGCTCAGCTCTCTCTCTCTCTCTCCTCTGGCTGATTTATCTTCTACTTGGCCCTGAACCTATTAATGTTCTGGCTAGCAGCTTCTCACCTGCCTCCTGATTCAGACTATTATAGAGCATTCTGGCATGATCTCTCTTTCACACTTGCAGTGCACGAGTCAGATAGGGAATGTGTTAAGAATGTAAGTTTCAGAACACTCACTTCACTCAGGTCAGGGGTATAGCCAGCATCCATAGCAGGGTTGTCCAATAGAACTTTCTATGAAGATAAAAATATGCTATTCTGTTGTCCAATGAAATAGCTACTAACCATATGGGGCTACTGAACACTTGAAATGTAGTGTGACTTGAGGAACTAAATTATTAATTCTAGTTCATTTTGATTAACTTAAATAGCCACATGTGGCCAGTGGCTACCCTACTGAACAGTGAAAATCTATGTATGTAAGAAGCATTACAGCTGATTATAATGAACAATAGTGTTTAAAGCCACTTTAACAAGCAGTCTGCTGCTGCTGCTGCTGCTAGGTCGCTTCAGTCGAGTCCAACTCTGTGCGACCCCATAGACGGCCCAGTCCCTGGGATTCTCCAGGCAAGAATAATGAAGTGGGTTGCCATTTCCTTCTCCAATGCATGCATGCATGCTAAGTCACTTCAGTTGTGTCCAACTCTATGCGACCCTATGGACAGCAGCCCACCAGGCTCCTCTGTCCATAGGATTCTCTAGGCAAGAATACTGGAGTGGGTTGCCATTTCCTTCTCCAACAAGCAGTCTAGGTAACCCTTAAGCTCACTTACTGGCATATATAGTAGGTAACCAAAAAATGCTTGTTGAATAAATGGATGGAAGAATGAATACAAGAATAAACTAGAAAACAATTTCCTTGAAATTTAAGGCTGTCTTTTCTTAAAAAAAAAAGGAGGATTTTCCATAATAAAGGAGGCTAAAAAGACTTAAAGAAATGTAATAAGTCGACCTTACCAGGATTCTGGCTCAAAAACTGAAAATTGTTTTTTAAAGTACAGAAGGCATTTTTGGGATAACTGGAAAAATTTGAATATAGACAGCATGTTACATGATATTAGGAAATTGTTTTTCATTTTCTTAGATGAGATAATGTTACTGTAGTCACAAAAGAAAATGTCTTATTCTTAGGAAATACATGCTGAAGTACTTACAGATAAGTAAGCATATGCCAGTAAGATAAAGTGTAATATCAGCAACTTATCTTCAAGTGGCTTGGCAAAAACAATGTGTGTGTATTGAAAGAAAGAGAAAGTAAAAGTGTACCTAAGAAGAGCATCAGTTCAGTTCCGTCACTCAGCTGTGTCCGACTCTTCGCGACCCCGTGAACTGCAACACACTAGGCCTCCCTGTTCATCACCAAATCCCGGAGTTCACTCAGACTCTCGTCCATTGAGTCAGTGATGCCATCCAGCCATCTCACCCTCTGTCATCCCCTTCTCCTCCTGTCCCCAATCCCTCCCAGGATCAGAGTCTTTTCCAATTAGTCAACTCTTCCCATGAGGTGGCCAAAAGTACTGGAGTTTCAGCTTTCGCATCATTCCTTCCAAAGAAATCCCAGGGCNGATGATCACAAGACACTAACCCCAACTTCAATGTCATGCCAGAAGGCTCAGGGTAGTCCAAGGAGACCACCATATGGAAAAGTCAGGCCCACCGTAGGTGCTGTGGTACCAGTCACTAGTCCTAGACACCACTTGAGTATGCCATGGGGAATCTTGAGAAGCAAGACATCTGAACATAGTGATTCCCTGTAATTGCTCTTACTTCCTGCTGGGCATGACTTCATTCTGTGAAAAATGGGCAATACTTCTGATTTTTGGTAACAAATAGTCAAAACTTATGAAAAAAAAGTAAAATTAAAATACATAAGAGAAACTGGCATCCCCCAAAGCTGGATTTCATGGAACTATGGACATTTTAGACTGTATAATTCTTTGTCATGGGACTGTCTTGTGTGTTAGATGATGTTTAGTGACATTCTTGGCCTCTAATCAATAATACCAGTAGCTCCCCTACTGCTTTAACAACCAAAAATGTCTCTGGAAACATCCTCCGGGAGCAAAATCACTCTGGTTGAAAACCACTGCCCTAATGAATGACACACCAATGGCAGTAAGTCAGGTAAGCTTTTTAGCACAGCAGATTCTTACCTCACATGACCATCTGTAGTAGTCATGATTTCATGCAGCTCTTTATTTACCAAATAAATCTTAGACACACGATGATTTTAAGTTGGGAACCAGATGGAGTTAAGTTTGTTTGATGTGGCTTCATGTCCCTGAGTTATGTGCAAGAAATATATCCTATCAGGTCTCCAGGCATAGCTGAAGCCAGGATGGTCGAACTGCTTATCCCATGCTTTTATCCCTCTCACCTTAATTGATGCCATTTTCCTAGCAACTGTCAGCAAGCAAGGCAGAGGGATAAAGAGGATGGGTACCATGGAGAAGCAGAGAACAAAGAATTTACCAACAACAATAAGAGTCTAGTCGATATGAAGGCATGAGAGCAAGTGCCAGAGTAGAAGTACCCTCATCTTTCATTTTAAGGTGCCACTTGGTACTAGTCAGTAACGTAACTCTACTTTTCCTAATCCTTATTGTTTGATTTATATTTCACATTTGTATATAACGTGCCATTTTCTTAAAAAATATAACTAGAGTGTAGGCTAAGGTTTTATTCAGTGAAAATGAGTAATTGCAACAACTAAACAATAAAGTGGGGGAAAAAAAGGAAGAGTTCTCCAGGGATCAGTTCCACATTTTTGGAATCTAGTCCTTCCTATATGGAGAAAGAAAGCCCTAAAAATCCATTCTGGGGTTTTATTTTATTAGAAAAAGAAAGCAAGGGGAGCTGTAGACTAAGGGAGGTGAAAATCTGGGGCTACTATGAGCCCGATGAGAAGTACAGAGAAAGAAAATGAGCAGAGGGCTCTTCCTTGACAGTCTGGGCAGCCCAGGGTTCAGGAGGGCAAGCAGAAGTGTGCCTGAACCTCTCTATGGGCCCCACCATTCCAGGTACACTACTTTCCCAGTTTCTCTCTAAAGTGCAACACTGAGCAGATCAACACCATCAAACATATTTTATAAGGCATCAAATTATATATGTAGCAGGAAATCAGAGTACTACAGGTATCCACTAGCCTATACAAAAAAGCACATTTTACGGTGACAGGGCAATTGAAGAAAAAGGAAAGCCTTTTAGAGAGACAGTGGTCTGATTAATGGGATGAAGCTACAGTGAGCAGCACGAACAGCAAGCATTATCTGACAAAAGCAAGATAGCTAGATATGGTTTCAGTTTAAGAATCAGCTAAGGAGAGTGAAAGGGGACTGTGGACCCAAGAATAGGAACCTGGATGGGGGAGGTGTCTGTGGGCAGAGCCCTTGAAGAATATCACACCAAGAAATCCAGTCCAAAGTAGGAATCAGCTATATGTGGAGGGTAAGGTCTGTGGAACCCAGGCAGAAAAGACTATTGCCTTAAGGACCTGGAAAAGAAGCTTTTGTCTTACAATGAAGGAAAAAGTGAAAATCAAGGTGGAATTTGGATGTAAGAAGAAAATCACTGCCAAAGTATGATCTATGTGTAATGTCTAATCAAACTGAAACAAAGAATGAGATTGTATATATCTAGTGTGACTTACCTCTATACCCTGGAAACCCCAATATCTCTACAGGCAAAAATAAAGGCTGTTTTGTACTCTGAAAGTCTAACTGGGTAAATCTTGCAAGTGAGGCATACAGACAGATGTGTCTCACTGGCACAGAGGTCACTGTGGCAACAAAGGAGTGTGTGTCTTTTTTGTTGTTGTTAGGAGTGTGTGTCTTGAAGAAAAGCCAAGGAATGAGCCTGAGGGTTGCAGTGCTCTGAACACACGGGCAGAGCACCAGTGAACTCTAAGGATTTTCATGAAGTCTTGCCACAACTACGGGTCTCAGTCACCAATCCTAGCTCTTCCTTGATCCCACTGTCTTCTCCGTCTTTGAAATCTGAACCCGTTTAGATACTGGTTATAGCACAGACTTCAGATTCTTTACCATCTGAGCCACCAGGAAAGCCCCCATTTTCTACCAACCCTATACCAAATCCTGACTTTCATTTTGATTTGATTTTGTTTTGCCTAGGATCTCCTATTCTGGACCTTGCCAATCCCAATGGCGTTGGGTTAGATAAACTCACTGCATCCTGATTTCATCCCCATACTTTGCTTGATGACTTGTTTTTTGCCTATCACTGGCTGTCTAAAGGTCCTCACCTCTTCTATCAGCCTCAGCCCTGTACCCCAGAGAAACTTCATGTACCACAGAGAAACTCAATCTACCTTCTTACATGGTCATTGATTTCATTCATCCAGCTACAGGGAAGCCTAGACTTTCTTTGGTAGAGGCCACTATCTTTGACTCCAAATCCTATCATCCCATTGTTCCCTTTTATGCTTAATTGCTCAGTCATGTCTGACTCTTTGCAACCCCATGGACTGTAGCCTGCCAGGCTCTTCTTTCCATGGGGATTCTCCAGGCAAGAATCCTGGAATGGGTTGCCATGCTCTCCTCCAGGGGATCTTCCCAGCCCAAGGACTGAACCCAGGCTCCGCAGTGCAGGCAGATTCTTTACCATCTGATCCACCAGGGAAGTCCAAGAATACTGGAGTGGGCAGCATATCCCTTCTCCAGGGGATCTTCCTGACCCAGGAATCAAACTGGGATCTCCTGCATTGCAGGTAGTTTATTTACCAGCTGAGCTACCAGGGAAGTCCAATTGTTCCTTTTTAGTTTTAATCTTTTGTTGTTGGCCGATCTTTTCCTCCTCCTTTCCCCTAATTTGTGCTTCTGTCTCAGCCAATGTCATGCACTAAAGAAATGTCATTACTCCCAGGTGGAAGGTGGCTGACCTCTCACAACTGCTGAAGCCAGTAGAAGTTGAACTGCTTAATGTAGACCCTTCCTGGCCCCTGTTTCCCAACCTAACTGCCATTCCCCAGGCCTACCTGTTTTTGGACTGGATATCAGTATAGTCTAAGGAAAAGGCACAGCCCTTGACACCAGGGTTCAGAGTGATGGGTGGTGGTTGGAAGGATTTTTCTGAATACGTGAAAGAGGGAAGGAAAATTCCCTCTACCTGTAATGAGTGTTAGGGTCATTGAGGGCCACGTAAAAGTACTGTTTACCTCAGAATCACAAGTATAATATCATATAAGAAACGAATCGCCAGTCCAGGTTCAGTGCAGGATATAAGATGCNGGATTTTTCTGAATACGTGAAAGAGGGAAGGAAAATTCCCTCTACCTGTAATGAGTGTTAGGGTCATTGAGGGCCACGTAAAAGTACTGTTTACCTCAGAATCACAAGTATAATATCATATAAGAAACGAATCGCCAGTCCAGGTTCAGTGCAGGATACAAGATGCTTGGGGCTGGTGCACCGGGAAGAGCCAGAGGGATGATATGGGGAGGGAGGTGGGAGGGGGGTTCAGGACTGGGAACATGTGTACACCCGTGGCAGATTCATGTTGATGCACGGCAAAACCAATACAATATTGTAAAGTTAAAAAAAAAAAAGAATAGAGGTGAGCCATGGTCCCACTTTATTTCCAATTTAGGACTGATCAGAGAGAAGAGTCAGAGATATCTCTGCAGAGAAGGAAAGTGAGAAAACAACACATCTAGGAAAACTAGGAAATATAGACATTGCTTGCCATGCAAACAGACCAGGAAGCTCAACACTCACAAAGGAAAGCAGAGTTAGAGGGGGCACTCATGGGGAAGGAGGCAGGACCACAAGATAAGCATCCCTGAGATCATCCTGGGTATACAGGATAGAGAAGACAGTGAGGGGAAGGAGACCCCCTTCTTCATGCCGCCTCTGCTCCAAACCCTGATGGAGAGGGAGAGGGAAGTCTGTCTAGAACTTCAGGCAACTCATGACATCCTGTCAGACACTTGCAGCAAAAATGGAGAGCAGCTGGAGGCAGAGCCCCTGGGGACATGCAAAGTCACAGTGCAGCAAGAAGACAGGAACAGTTACTGGAGGAGCTTGACATAATTTGCAGGGAAGAGTCCAAAGTGGCCGTGGCAACGTCCCCGCCACCAGCCCTCATCCACCATCTCAATGTCAGTGATGACATCATCCGGGTCAAAGGAAATCTCATCACTTCCCTCTGGGGAGAAAATTGACAGACTATTAGGATGGTCAGGCAAGAATCCCTCCACCCCTATGCCCACTTTAAACCTCAGGAAGGGAAAGAGGCCTGTCCTTGATGCCAAGTCTGGGGCCCTATTCTGACCCCCAGAATCCACCCGCCTCTCATGTATCAAGGGGCTCCAGGCACCAGACCCCTCAGACCACTCCCAACCTACCTCCTTGGTAATCATACAGGGCTACAGCTGAGATCCCAGCTCCAGCCCCAGCTGGGTGGCCTGATGGTCCTGTACAGTGAGAAATATGAGCATGGTCTCACCAACATGGAGAAGGAAAACAGACAGGGCCTTCTATGTAATGGGGGAATTCTTCTGCCCCACCACTCACCAGCCAGAGTGGAAGAAAAAGAGGGATCGTCAGGCTCAAGCACATCCTCATAGTCCGCCTCTGCTTCCTCATCCTGCTCATGTCTGTCTATCTCTGCAACATCCTCGTAGTCATTCTCAGGCTCGGGTTCGGGCTCAGGCTCAGGCTCGGGTTCAGGCTCAGGCACTGCTTCATACACTGGCTCTTCCTGCAGCTGGAAGACTTCTGGAGTCCTGGGGGGCAGAGCTGGAGCCTCCTCATTGTCCTGAGAAAAGATAGTATACTTGAAGCAAGGTGACTTCTGTTTACCAGGAGCTGCCTCTCCAAAACCTCCCAAAGGAGGACTGCTAAGACCCTATCATCCACATGCTTCCACTTCCACGTCCATTCCTGGCTCCTTCTAACAGCCTCTCCTAGCGAACAGTCTCTCACCCCTCTTCCTTCTTCAACCTCTTCCCACATCCATCCACTCGAAACACCTACCACAGATGATGTTAATAGAAGGGGAATGTAAAAGGTATGAGGAGAAGGAAATGGAACACAAGTCAGATTCCTTGGAAGACCAGGAAAACATTGAAGCAAAATCTAAAAGGGGAAAAGATGACAGCTAGCATGACTAACTGTCCTAGTCTGCCCAGGACTGGGTGATTTCCCAGAATATAAGACTTCCAGTGCTAAGGTCAGGATAGCCCCAGGCAAACCAGGGTGGTTGATCAGCCTGCAGGGCCAAGTCCACCTGCTAGGACATGAGGAGATGGGAAACGTGCAGATCTTTGGGGGGTTGTCTGCTTACCTCTGGGGGATCCTGCCTTGAGGGCAGGGCAGGTACTGGTTGTTCCCTCTTGGTTCTCACAGGCCCAGGCTCTGNGGCAAACCAGGGTGGTTGATCAGCCTGCAGGGCCAAGTCCACCTGCTAGGACATGAGGAGATGGGAAACGTGCAGATCTTTGGGGGGTTGTCTGCTTACCTCTGGGGGATCCTGCCTTGAGGGCAGGGCAGGTACTGGTTGTTCCCTCTTGGTTCTCACAGGCCCAGGCTCTGATGATGGACAACTCCCTGCTGGAGGCCAGGCCTGTGAAGGATGAAGCATCTCTCCAGTGAGCAAGAAACTTTATCTTCTTTCCTGTACTGGAACACCCCTTCCTGTCTCTGCCAATTCACATCTGTCATTCCTCAAGATGGGCTCCAACCTGAAATGGCAGCTCCTTCCTCTTGTTCTTGCAGCAGTAACTGACTGCACTGCCTGGTGACCTATCTTTTGTTGAACTATGTAAATCTTGGGGTTTTTTCACTGAGAATTCTCATATGTATATATGAAGCTCAATTACACAATTGGATTGAAATCTTCTGAAGACAAGGATAACACTTGTAGATTTTGCTAACACAGGGGAGTTCTGGGTCTTACCTTTTACTAAGGATACAGACCCCCTAGGCTCTTGTCTGGGCAAAGAATGCTGGATGTGGATCCCAGACGGCTGAGTACTTACCTCTGAGGAGATTTTCTTAGGCAATGGGGCTGGCGCCGCCGGCTCTTCCCTAGTGGCCACTGGTTGCTGAGTCTCATGGCTCATCTTTACCAAGGCCTTTCTCTCCTGTTGCTGCCTGGCCATCTGTTGTGCCTTCTCCTCTTCCTCCCGCTTCCTCTTTTCTTCTGCCATGGACTCAAATTTTGCCTTCAGCCCACGGGCACCACTAGAAGCTACAGACACAGTCAAGAAAAATTAGGGTTGTCTTGGATCAGAGGTAGGAGGGTAGCACTAGAAAGAAGAGTCGGTTAAACATCCAGAAGAAGAGAAAATCGAGAAGGGACTCATGGAAATGGAGGTAAAGAGGTATTAATGAAGGAACAAGGGGCTTAGAGGAGGATAAGATTGCCCTGAAGCCTAGATTTTCAAATAGCCAGACCACGTGATCTCAGGCTCATATTCCTTCTAAGGCTTGGTCCCCTAACCTGCATCCTTCCTTGTCCACATTTCTTAAGTCTATATACCCTCAGGCTACCATCTACCCACTGTCCCCCATCCAAAGTTCCTTTCCCTTTGTGTCCTTCCCAGATGGCTCCCCTCATCCCTGTGTTCTCTACATACAGTTTCTTCCCCAATGTCACTCAGATATCCACCTAACCTAATTTTTTTTAGGATAGAGAATCTGGGAATATGAGGATAGGGGTCAAGTCTACCTCAGCTAACCTAGGTAGTTAAATGCTTGGAGTAGGTAGTCTAGGAAGAAAAAAAGAATGAGAAGGCAGAGGAAATTGAGGAGCACAGAGAGAGGGAAATAAACTCACCAGCCTCTGTGGGTGTTGTCTTCTTGTAAGCTGTGGTTGGGGCCTCCATTTCATTGAAGCCGACAGCACTCTGCAGGTAGAACAGTATGTGTAGTGGTGGGGAGAGAGAAGGGAGTGGTAATGACCCAAAAGGCAGTATCAGGGATTGGGGCCACTATAGGAGGTCTCCCTAAACTTTTGATGCTCAGCAGTAGTTAGACAGGGTATTCAAATATCATTGTTTTGCATCAGAGAGATGGGTTAAAAAGTTCTAGGCTTGTAGGACTAGCTCTCTCTTTAAAAAAGCTCAGTGTTCCTGGAATCTCACATCTTTTAAGTCCAGTTGCCTGGAATGCAGGAGTACATGCAGTACATGAAGAGGTGTAGGGAAAGTCTGAATGGAGTGGGGCTAGATTATTGACTGAGTTAATCAATACCAAGCAATCAATGAAGTTTTAAACACTTTTCCCTGGAGTTTGTCTGCCTCCCTGTCTCTCTCCACCTCCTCACTCTCTGTGATAAAGCTCAGGCTTTGGAAGACATACCCATTAGATGCTGAGGGCAGTCAATGGGAAGAGCAGGAGGACAGTGCAGGGCACTGGTTTTGCTCATGCTTTTAGCCACTTGCCTCTCACTCCTCGCCATGTATGTCAGGGAGCTCTTCCCAAGACAGTGGTGTTCTGGGGCTTTACCTTATCCACTCGGTCCTTCTGGATGCCATACTGCCCACCAAAGCCCTTGGAATAATCTGCAGGATGGAAATATCTGAGAGTCACAAGAGGAGTTAAATGCTAGAAATGTATGGGAAGAGGGAGTAGGGGCAGTGGGAAGGAGGACCAGAAGACAGGAGTGAGGAAAACAGAGAGATCGATGAGGAAGTGTGTAAGTCAGGGGATAGACAGAGGAATGTGTGGGAAAAGATGAAAAAGGATGGGGAAAAACACTTGGAAGAGAATGGAGATATGAGACACAGGAAGAGAGAAACCAAAAAGAGAGAAGTGGCAGAAAAGGGGAAAATATAAAGGAAGAAACAGGAAAAATTAAAGTGAGAAGTTGCTGTGTAGCATAGGGAGCCCAGGCCTTCTGTGATAACCTGGAGGGATGGAATGAGGGGAGGGGAGGGAGGGAATGTATGGATAATTATGGCTGGTTTACAGTGTTCTATGGCAGAAACCAACACAATATTGTAAAAAATATATTTTAATTTAAATTTTAAAAAATAGAAAAAAAAAATTAAAGTGAGCCCCCCAGCCATCCTCTATGTGTCCCAGGGAAGGCCTCTCTCTGTGAAGCAGAGGGGCCTCTAAGACTCACAGCCAAATCACACTCTTGCCATCACCCAGCCTGTCCATCTTCACCCATTCCTCAATGACCCCTTCTCTTTGGTTGCCTTCCTGTGTCCTGCTCCTAAGCTGGCTGCTCTCCTCTCCATCCCCGTGGGTCTCCCCCCACCTACCCCTATACATGTAATGTGGACTCTTCACCCTACCATTTCCTGCATACCTCATATTCTGGGTCCTCTGTGTCAACTTTCAGGAAGTGCAGAAGGAGGGCTCCATGTACGCTACGGCCTCCCTCCTCTCCAGCCCCAACTCACCTCTCTGGGATTCATGTTTCTCTGTCTCTCCCTTGTAGTCATATCCAAGAGCTGCCTTGTCCCGTTTATCCTCCTCTATCCCATAACGACCACCAAAGCCACGAGAGTAATCTACGGTGGAAGGAGCAGTTGTGAGAGCCCACTCTCAGTCCATGGGAAAGTGCTTGGAAGAGGAGTCAGGAGGGGTGGGTACAGTATGATGGGGCCTGGAAAGACAGTGGGGCCCGAATCAAAGGGAAACGGAGTTCTAAGCCAGCCTTTGTAAGTTTTAATTCAACAATGTTCACTCTTTTCTTCACTTCTATTCCAATATAGAAGATTATTTCAATTTTTTCCCTTTTTCAAAGAAGGAGAAAATACAGAGTGTAAGGAGAGACATCCAGAAAAAAAGACAGTTGCACGTGAACTACATGCCTTTCCCTAATTCTATGCAAACACTTAGTAATTTGAGGAAGGTATAATGATCTTAAAAAAAAAAACAAAAAACAGTAAATCTCAAAAGGAAACAAGAAAAAAAATTCCTGGCTCCAGGAACAAACAGATGAATCAAAATAGTAGATATGATGGTAATTATGAGCTGACACAGAAAACCCAAGCTGTTTTCAGTCACAAATTTAGTGCCTGGGGGTATTCCCAGGATAGGATGTAGGGTCTGAGGTTCTAGTTTCTATACAAGAACAGGTAGCTGGAGCAAGAAAGTAAGGCTCTGCCCACTTCTATAAAATAATTCTAGAAAAAGTCTACTACTTGTCCAGGGAAATGGTAAGAGGAATTCTAGTATTTTAGCATTTGGAGAAGATTTTACCTATGAGATTTGTAAGCTCCAAGCCTGCACCTGAATGTGTGAGATACAAATATCCAGTTTCATACTACTTATATTATACAGAATTCTAAGCTGAGAAATTAATTGAATACTGATACAGGAAAGTATATACCACAGAAAGAGTAAGCATCAGAAAGATGACATGAATATGAGACAAAGTGGACTTCAAGACAAAATGCATGATAAGAGACTTAACACAATGATAAAAGGGCAGTTTGTCCTTCATCAGGATTAAATAGGATGAATCAAAATTCATGAAACAAAGAAGAGAAAGAGACAAATCTATGACCATAGTAAAAAAATTTAACTCTTTTCTCACTATTAATAAAAAATTTAGACAAAAAGGATCTATTAGAGAAGTCCCAAACAACATTATCAACAAGACCTAATTGACATTTATAGAATATTGTATCCCCAAACTTCATAATATACAGTTTTTCTATGCATATATACCATCCACCAAGATATACAATATACTTGTTCACATAAAAAGTTTCAGTACATTTCAAAAGATTGGAATATGAGATATCATATCCTCTAATTACAATAGAGTTAAACTAGAAGTTCATAACAATAAAATAAGAAAATTTCCCAAATACCTGGAAAATGAGCGATTACACTTTTAAATGACTCATGGAGCAAAGAAGAAATGAAAAGGAAATGAATATTTTGAACTGAATTAAAAAATTAAAATATATATAACATTGTAGAATGTAGCAAAAACAGGGTTTTTCCCAGGTGGCGCTAGTTAGTGGCAAAGAACCTGCCTGCCATTGCAGGAGACTTAAGAGACATTCAATCCCTAGGTCGGAAAGATACCCTAGAGAAGGGCACGACAACCCACTTCACTGTTTTTGCCTGGAGAATCCTGAAGGCAGAGGAGCCTGGCAGGGTATGGCCCACAGGATTGCATAGAGTCAGATACGACTGAAGTGACTTAGCACACACACATATATAGTTTTAAGTACCCATGAAGTAAGCAAAGGTTTAAAATCAATTTTCTACGTTTCTACCTTCACAAGAAAGAACAAACTAAACCCACATTAAAATGAAAGAAAAAAAATACTGAAAAGCAGAATTCAATAAAATTTTAAAGACAAGTAAACAATGGAGAAAATGAGCAAAGTAAAGATACTCCTTTGAAATTAATAATAAATAATATTAAAGAACATTTAGAAAAATAATTAAAAAGAAAAAACTACAAATTAATAATATCAGTAGTAAAAGTGAACATGTCATTTATAAATCTTACAGAGGTTGAAAAAAAAATAAGAGAATACTATAAATGAATTTATACCAATATATTTGAAAATATAGATAAAATGGAAAATGTCTTTGAAAAGCACACATTACCATGATAAGAAAAAAATCAGAAGACTGACTAGACCTATATTCATTTAAGAAATCAAATCATAATGGAAAACAATAATTGTAAAGAGAATATGGTCTTTACTATTAAGACCCTGGAACTCAGCCAGAAATAAAGGCAGAATTTCTCTGCTGGGAAATATTCTCAATCCAGGACAAATAAAACAAATATCCCTTTCTCCCCACTGAAATAAATTTGCAAAATTTAATAAATTATAAACTATCAAAGAAATAAATAACCATGATGGAAAATAATTAGTTAAACAGAAGAACTGGCATCCCCAAGAGTTGCAAATAGTATAATAATGTGAAAGAAACTATAAAATGAGTATTTTAAAAATAACTAAAGTGCTTAAAGAAGGGGAAAATTATAATGAAAGCAATACGAGATTAAGGAAAAGAAATCAGCAGATTTGCAATGGAATCAAAGGGAACTAGTACAAACGAAAAATAAATGAAATAAAGTTGAAAAATTAGTGGATGGCTTAAATGATAGTTAAATACAGCTGAAGGAAGAGTTAGAGAACTTAACATAGATCCAAGGGATGAGATGAAAGTAGAGAACAGAAATAAAGAGACATCAAGAACACAACTTGGGGTGGGAGGGCAGTCCCAAGATGGCAGAGGAATAGGGCAGGGAGGCCACTTTCTCCCTCACAAATTCATCAAAAGATCATTTGAATGCTGAGCAACTTCCACAAAACAACTTTTGAACACTGGCAGAGGTCACCAGGCACCCAGAAAGGCATTCTCTTCAAAAGGAGGTAAGACAAAATATAAAAGGCAAAAAGAGAGACAGAGTTAGGGATGAAGACCCATCCTGGGGAGGGAGTAGTGAAGGAGGAGACGTTTCCAAACAGTAGGAAACTCTCTCACAGGCAAGTCTGTGGGGAGTTTTGGAATCTCAGAGGGCAACATAAATGGGAGGGGAAAAAAAAAAAAAAAAAAACCCACAGAATAGGTGCCTAACTCTGCCAGCAGAGAAGTAGCCCAGCCACTTGCATCTGCCACCAGCGAGTGGGCACTGGACAGGGAGGCACCAGTGGCATCATCGGTCCTTAGGGTAAAGTCTGGGCCTGAATGCCCTGAGGGCAACCTGAAGGAGCTAAAGTGAGATAGCAACTCAAACTGTGGGATTGCCAGAGAGTAAAAAAGAGAGAGAACTTTCCTGCAAAAGGTTCCAAATAGCAGCCTGGCCCACTCACAGAACTAAGGATTGAGCAAATACCAAAGGAAAGCTAGCTGGCTGATACAGACCCCTCCCCACCCCCACCAGAGGCAGAGAGGCAGATGTGCGACAACCAGAGCTGGAAGGCAAGGGGCTGCTCCAATCTCAGCCCCAAAGACCTCCACCAAGCAGGCTTTCAGTTCCTAACCATGTCTTCCTGGGTGATTGACATCTGCCAGGAGGGTCGCAGCCTGAGATCAGCTCCCCAGAGGAGACACACAGCACACCTGAGACAGTGCTCTCACAGCACACCCAGGACGCTGAACACCCAGGACCAGGGACGTGATTAAGATGTACCGGCCCCCTTGGACACTGTGCTCACCAAGCACCTGGTCACCTGAGCTGCTCAGACCAGGGAAGGGCACAAAACGCATGCTCAACCAAGTACCCAAGCGGCTTAGACCTGGGAAGTGCACAAAACCCATGGCCTGCTTTGGACAGTGTCCTGCAAAGCACCCTGCAGCCTGAGCAGTGTGGACCCAGACAGCACACGCTGCTGTGAGCTGGGGCAAACCCAGGGTGGTCCCAGAGCCAGAAGCACTACGAGCACTTCCCACACATGCCAGCAATATTTGTTTACAGTGTTCCTCCCTCCCCACAACACAGCTGAACAAGTAAGCCTAAANTATAGTAAAGTTGCAGGATATAAAAATACACAGAAATTCCTTGCATTCCTAAACACTCATGAACAATGAGAAAACAGAAAGAGAAATTAAGGAAACAATCCCATTCATCATCACAATGAAAAGAATAAAATATCCTGGAATAAATCTACATAAAGAAACAAAAGACCTATATATACAAAACTATAAAACACTGATTAAAAAAAATCAAAGATGACACAAATAGATGGAGAAATATACTATGTTCATGGATTGGAAGAATCAATATAGTGAAAATAATTTTACTACCCAAGCAATCTATAGATTCAATGCAATCCCTATCAAGCTACCAGAGGTATTTTTCACAGAGCGAGAACAAATAATTTCACAATTTGTATAGAAATACAAAAATCCTCAAATAGCCAAAGCAATCTTGAGAAAGAAGAATGGAAAAGGAGGAATCAACCTGCCTGACTTCAGACCATACTACAAAGCTACAGTCATCAAGATAAGTCACTAATACTGATACAAAGACAAAAATATAGATCAGTGGAAAAAAATTAAAAGCCCAGAGATAAATCCATGCACCTATGGGCACCTTATCTTTGACAAAGGAGGCAAAATATACAATGGAGAAAAGACAATCTCTTTAACAAGTGGTGCTGGGAAAACCTGTCAACCACTTGTAAAAGAACAAAACTAAAACACTTTCTAACACCATATCCAAAAATAAACTCAAAATTGATTAAAGATCTAAATGTAAGACCAGAAATCATAAAACTCCTAGAGGGAAACATAAGCAAAGGCTCTCTGACATAAATCATAGCAAGATCCTCTATGATCCACCTCCCAGAGTAATGGAAATAAAAGCAAAAATAAACAAATTGGACCTAATCAAACTTAAAATTTTTTGCACAATGAAGGAAACTATAAGCAAAGTGAAAAGACAGCCTTCAGAGTGGGAGAAAATAGTAGCAAAAGAAGCAACTGACAAAGAATTAATCTCAAAAATATACAAAGAGCTCACGCAGCTCAATACCAGAAAAATAAACAACCCAATAAAAAAATGGGTCAAAGAACTAAACAGACATTTCTCCAAAGAAGACATACAGATTGCTAACAAACACATGAAAAGATGCTCAACATCACTCATTATTAAGAAATGCAAATCAAAACCAAAATGAGGTACCATCTCATGCTGGTCAGAATGGCTGCTATCAAAAAGTCTACAAACAAAAGATGCTAGAGAGGTTGTGGAGAAAAGGGAACCCTTTTATGCTGTTGGTGAGAATGCAAACTAGTACAGCCATGATGGAAAACAATGTGGAGATTCCTTAAAAAACTGAAAATAGAACTGCCAAACAACCCAGCAATCCCACTGCTGGGCATACACACCAAGGAAATCAGAATTGAAAGAGACATGTGTACCGCAATGTTTATTGCAACACTGTTTACAATAGCCAGGACATGGAAGCAACCTAGATGTCCATCAGCAGATGAATGGATAAGAAAGCTGTGGTACCTATAAACAATGGAATATTACTCATCTATTAAAAAAGATGCATCTGAATCAGTTCTAACAAGGTGGATGAAACTGGAGCCTATTATACAGAATGGAGTAAGTCAGAAAGAAAAACACCAATACAATATATTAATGCATATATATGGAATTTAGAAAGATGGTAACAATGACCCTATATGCGAGACAGCAAAAGAGACACAGATATAAAGAACAGACTTTTGGACTATGGGAGAAGGCGAGGGTGGGAGATTTGAGAGAATAGCATTGAAACATATATATTACCACATGTGAAATAGATGACCAGTGCAAGTTCAATCCTCGAAACAGAGCACTCAAAGCTGGTGCACTGGGACAACCCAAAGGGATGGGATGGGGATGGAGGTGGAAGGGGGTTCAGGATGGGGGACACATGTACACCCATGGCTGACTGATGTCAATGTATGGCATAAACCACCACAATATTATAAAGTTATTAGCCTCCAATTAAAATAAATATACTAAAAAAAATTTTTTTTAAAAGAACACAACTTACCAAAATATTTTGAATTCATTGAAAGCAGTGCCCAGGGCAATAATAAATACATTAGAAAATAAAAAAGATCTGAAAATCAGTAATTTAAGTTTCCACCTTAGGAAACTAAAAAAAGAAGGACAAATTAAATTAAAAGTAAGCAGAAAAAAGAAACAAGAATTAGAGCTAAAAACCAATGAATTTAAAAACAAGAAGCCAATAGAGAAAATCAAGAAAACCCAAAGCTTGCTTGAAAAGATCAATAATATAGATAAGCCTCTAGTCAGGCTAACTAAGAAAAAAAGAGAGAACACAAATTTCTCATACCAGAAATGAAAGAGGCTACATCACAACATATTCCAAGGAAATTAAAACAATAATAAAATAATACTATGAACAACTTTATACTCACAAATTTGATAACCTACATAAAATGAACCAGTTCCTTGAAAGCTGCATCTGCCAAAACTTTAACAAACAGAAACAGATGACCTGAATAGACTTGTATCTACTAAGTCCACAGTTTGGCAGTTTCTTACAAAATTTAACATACTCTTGTCATAGGATCCAGTGTTCGTACTTCTTGGTATGTATTCTAAAGAGTGGAAAATGTGTATCTACACAAAAACCTGCGCACAGAAGTTTTTAGCAGGTTTATTCATAATTACCAAAACTTGGAAGCAATTAAGATGTATTTCAGTAGGTAAATGGGTAAAAAAACCCTGTGGTCCATCCAAACAAAGGAATAATATTCAGGACCAAAAAGAAATTAGCTATCAAACTGTGAAAAGACATGGAGAAAACTTAAATGCATATTACTTAGTGAAAGAAGCCACTCTGGAAATGCTACATGGTATGTGATTTCAACCATATAATATCCTGTAGAAGGCAAAACTATGGAGATAGTATCAGTGGTTGCTGAGGAGTGAGGGAAATGAA
This sequence comes from Neotragus moschatus, assembly GCA_006410615.1. Lineage (NCBI taxonomy): Eukaryota > Metazoa > Chordata > Mammalia > Artiodactyla > Bovidae > Neotragus > Neotragus moschatus. The sequence continues at coordinate 1,729,586 of SJYA01000194.1, forward strand.
CATGCAGAGCACAGAGGACTTTTAGGGCATTGAAAATATTTTGCATGACAATATAATGATAGATATATGTCACTATACTTTTGTCCAAACCCATAGAATGTACACCATCAAGAATGAACCCTAAAGTAAACTATGGAACTTGAGTGATTTTGATTTATCAACTTAGAATCATCCTTGACTTAAAAAAAAAAACAACATTCTGATCAACAATGATGATAACAGGGGAGGCTATGCATGTGTAGGGGCAGAAGTGTATTAGAAATCTACATACTTTTCTCTTAATTTTGTCATAAATCTAAAATGGATATAAAAATATAAAATTTTTTTAGCATGTATGAGAGAGAAGAGAATGAAAAGTTCTAATACACACCTGAGTTCCAGAAGAAAGAATAAAAGAGAAGAGAGGAGAGGCACTACCCAAAGAGAAAATGTCATATTGAAAGTTATCTCTCAGGTTAAAGAGGAGCAGTAAGTCTCATGTACAATAATAAAAATAGATCTAGTATCTGGACATAGGCTGATTATATTTCAGGATATCAGAGACAAAGGGAAAATTTTTCATGAGACCAAAAAATAAAATAAAATTAAAATTTAAGAGATGAGACATATTACCTACAAAAGAATGTTGATTAGACAAACCCAAGAGAAATGCCAGAGATGATGGAATCATATCTTCAACATGATGAAGGGAAAATAACAATGAAGAATGGATCAAAATAAATTGTTTTTTCAGACAAAGTCTGAGAGTTCTTTCATAAGCTGTCACTGAAAGAATTTTCAAAGGATATATTCTAGCAGGAAGGAAATAGAGGAAGCAAGGAGGAAACAATGAACTATAATAAACAATGATGAGCTAGGAAGTTGGTAAACACATTGGTCAGTTTAAATAAGCATTCACCTAGTAACAATAATGATTAATTTGGGGGGTTTAAAAACAAACAGATGGAACCAATATACTGGATTACAATTATCCAGTTTTTACAAAGACTTTAGAATGTAGACGAAATGTAATTAAATTATTCTATGTTTCCTGTATTACTCATGAAGAAATAGTGACTAATTTTAAGTCACAGATATACATTAATAGTTAGGAATAACTTCTTAAAATGAAGGAGTATAATATCTTATTTTTAATCCATTAAAGGGGAAAGAGGACTGAAAAATTGACCAATGATGTAGCAAGTGATGAAGGAGGGACTTCACTGGCAGTTCAGTGGTTAAGATTCCATGTTTCTACAACAGAGAGCATGGTTCAATCCTGGGTCCAGGAATTAAGGTCATGCATATCACATGGCATGGCCAAAGGACAATAAAGCAATAAAGGAGAAAGAAGCAAGCACAGGCTTGGATTTCAAAAATAAATAAAGTAGTGGGGAACTGGGTCATGGAACTAAAGGGAGTTGATGGCTGTCGGGAGCTGAAATCTGAGCAGTCAGGTTGAAGTGCAGGGTCCTTGCCTTTCTGAGATGTGTGTTTCTCCACTTCTCCTTTGTAATCAAAACCAACTGCTGACTACAGAGAAAAGGAGAGAGAATCAGTTAGAGTCAGAGTCAATGTTTCCCCTTCCCTCACATACCCTTAACACCTAATTCAGCCCAGGAGTTAGTTATAGGGGTTCAAAGCTGAGTATGGGAGTCCAGTGTAGAAAGCCCTGACAGGTTGGTTGGTGTAAAGGCAGCATGCTAGGGAGCAATGACCATGGACTCTGCAAACAGATCTAGATCCAAATCCTAACCTCCCTCCCTTTTTAAAGTTTTGTAACTTTTTTAATATTCCTGAACCTCAGGTTCTTCAAACATGAAATAAAAATAGGTATATCTATCTTACTAACTCAACTTTAAAATGATTCCAGTATATTTGGGATATCGTGAGGACTAAATGGGAAAGATATAGAGTGTAGTTCACTCATTAAGTCAGTGTTTTTCTTCCTAACTCTTATTAAACTAAAATGAGGCAGTAACTAGAAAAGTGCCTTGTGAACTATAAAGTACTGTGCACATGTTAAGAGATATCATCCTATACTGGCTGATTACACTACACTTCTTCTTCTTTCTTACACAGCAGCTCAAACCCAGAGATGTGGATTTTGCTGGATAAGAGGCAGCCAGGAGAATCTGGATCCTAGCTGCTTTGGGACTGGATATCTTGGCGAATACCTAACATAGCTGTGTCCCCATATGGCTTAGTAATCATGAGTCTCTAAGCAAGTCTATATTTTGCATTTTAAAAGCTATTAGTGCATATTTTTTCTTGATTTACAAGACACACAGCTGTTGTTAAGGGGATAGAGTTTGTGGCCGGTGAGGCAGAATATGAAAGAAATAACAATGAAAAAATAGGAAAAGGCAAGAAGAGGGCCAAGATGGAAGGGAAATTCCACCCTGGTTAGAGAAGAACATTACAAGCTCCATATTTCCATTACTGCTTTTAGACATTATCCTCTATGGTTGTCCTTTACCTTACAGTATGTTTTTAATTTTTCTGTGTTTTATTTTTTTAACTACCTACAATTCAAATAACATTCTAACACTTAGCTTTAAGGATTCATGCCCACTTATTAACAACTGCAAGTTAAAAAAAATTTTAAAGCTCAGATAGCAGTGAAAATAGCCTTTCTGTGTGCTGCTGCAGGGCAGAGATACTATTTTGCACCATAAAAAATGAGTTCAAAGAAACTGATCCACTAAGGTATGAAAATGAGAACATGAATGAGTTATCAATCTCACTCTCCTGACCACTCTGTCATCTGTACTTATACAGATCTGTATAAGCCATCTGTACTTATACAAAACTACTCTTTGTACAAAGACGTCCTTAAAAACACCTGGACTGTAGCAAGTTGGTGCTAAATGCTGTGAAAAGTAACATTTACATTCTAAAAGTATTGTAACCTTAATTAGTTGTTTTACTTGATTATTTGCTACCATTGTAATAATATTGCAGCTGATATTTCTGTTTTCCTGAAAGGCATAAATATTTATAAGACTTTGCGATTAGGCCAAAGGAGGAGCTTTGGAATTTCCACTTTTCTCTTCATGTACACAGGATTGATAAAACCAATGGCTTAGGGATTCCTTATTCAGAGTTTGAGAGTCTTCATCTCTTTTAAATGAACAGCTTTAGCTCAGGATGTGGCCTCCAACCATGGCACCAAAGAACTTGCTGAGGTAGTTGTGTGGGAGCCATTCTCATGGTGGACCCTCCTTGAGACCACTGCCCCATCTTTCCACAGGAGAAGCACAGGCTACATTCAAGGTATTGTTGGTAAGTCCCACATGATCTGAGCTGGATGGTGCAGGGAGAGGGTGTTGTCACTTACCTTGTCTGCCCTGTCCTTCTCAACTCCGTATTTACCCCCAAAGCCTCTGGCAGCATCAGTCTGAGAAGAGTGCTTCTCCACCTCAGCAACATACTCATGACCCACTGCACTCTGAGAAAAATCAAGATGGGAATGAATAAGTAGATAAAAAATGACCAAAGAAAAAATAAAATGATGCAGAGATAGGACAGGATGTAAGAGTACAAGAAATTTCATTCCGGGTCATACTGATAACCTATGTTGATATATACTATATATATACTACACTGATAATCTGACAGTAGTGCCAAGGAACATGTAATGGGAGAGTAAGGTAACCTTTTCTGGAGCCTTGCACATCTTGATTCTTCTTTAATACCGCTAGGAACCCATCCTTTAGGAAACTCCCATAAGATGGGTTGGGAACCAGAGGATAGAGACTGCATAGACAAAGTGGTGTTTAAACCAGAAACAAAAGAGAGTGAAACAAGGGCTTTGTGTATCAAAATAGGAATGAGGGTAGGTACCGAGGAGAGACCTAAGGGGACTGACAAGATGCCATAGCCAGGACTGAATATTTCTCTAACTCAACCAGGTGCTTTTGTTTTGGATCTTTGTTCCTGTAAGACCATCAGAGTTCCGAAGTGCCACATGAGCCCTGATATTAAGTGAGTGACCCTTTATACCAAATGGGGCTGGTAGACAATACCATGAGTAGTCATGACATAAAATTTAATTTTGTAAACACCCTCTTCCAATTCTTCCTCGTCCTACCATTTTCTACTTGGTTTTGAAAGGTATGTCCCTTTCAATGTTTCAATATGGATGCTTTAATAATCTTGGAATTGAATAATACTTCAAACCAAATGGGCTTCCCTGGTGGCTCAGATGCTAAAGAATCTGCCTGCAATGCAGGAGACCCAGGTTAAATCCCTGGGTTGGAGAGATCTCCCAGAGAATGAAATGGAAAACCACAACAGTATTCAAACCAAACAGTGATACCTTACAGAGTCTCAACTAAGAAGAAATTAGAAAGCTTCCTCTTCCTCCTGCATTTCCAATTTCATGTTGACATAAATACAAAGAGTGATGTGAAGCACTGCCCTATATGAGCTCCTGGGAGCTCACTTTGCAGTATCTTTGGGTCTGAGTAGGTCAACTTTGCTTGCTGAATTCAACAGTGAGTGACTGCTTATCTACATTTATTTTTCCTAGGAATTCTGTAGAAGAATACAATGTCTGGACTGCATTTTACACAGTGACCAAACAAAACACTTCTTGAGGGTGGACTAAAGGTTTTCATTGAATTGTTTTTTCTCTGTGGAGATTAAACATTTTTTTTTATTATAGGAATATATCTCTATTTTTGAGGTTAGGAAAATCAATGGAAAAATATGATTCACCAACAAGCTTTCTTGTATCACACTTTCATAGTATCTAATGGATAAAGGAAAGATAATATTATATTCAAGGGCATCTAATAGATAAATCCCCATCAATATTTTTCACACCTATGTGTAAATCATAAGTGATGTATCAGTTCAGTTCAGTTTGTGTCCAACTCTTTGCAACCCCATGCATCACAGCACGCTAGGCCTCCCTGTCCATCACCAACTCCCAGAGTTCACTCAGACTCACGTCCATCGAGTCAGTGATGCGATCCAGCCATCTCATCCTCTGTCGTCCCCTTCTTCTCCTGCCCCCAATCCCTCCCAGCATCAGAGTCTTTTCCAATGAGTCAACGAGTGTATATTAAAAAAATCCACTAAATATACAGTAAACAGTAAAAAAACGTTGCAGCAAAGACATAATACACATACATTTAAAAGCAGTAAATGACTTTAAAACCTGTTTTCCCCTTTTCTATCTGTGTTCCGTGTCTATTCAGTCTAGGAATTACACTGTAGCCGAGCCTACACCAGGTCAGTTCTAAATTCTTGGCTTCCATTTTCTGCCATCTATATATTATGTGTTGAAATCAGGGGGAAATGATACAAATAATGTGTGAACATTCTATTTTAATACTTATTTTATTTGTCTGTACCAGGTCTTAGTCATGGTGTGCAGGATCTTTAGCTGTGGCATGTGGGATCTGGTTCCCTGACTAAGGATTGAACTCAGGGCCCCTTCATTGGGAACTCGGCATCTTAACCACTGGATCGCCAGGGAAGTCCCTGGACATTCAATTTTAAAACCAAATGGATGTTTTACTTTTGAGTAAGTTTTAACCATAAAATCAACAAATGAATANTGGCATGTGGGATCTGGTTCCCTGACTAAGGATTGAACTCAGGGCCCCTTCATTGGGAACTCGGCATCTTAACCACTGGATCGCCAGGGAAGTCCCTGGACATTCAATTTTAAAACCAAATGGATGTTTTACTTTTGAGTAAGTTTTAACCATAAAATCAACAAATGAATAGATTTATCTTATTTTTTCTTTTTTTAAAGTAAATATCCCCTTTCAATTCACCTTGTCCATTCGGTCTTTTTCCACTCCAAACCGACCTCCATAGCCATGAGATGCTTTGGGCCCTGACTCCATCTCTTTCTTCTTGAGAATATCATGCTCCTCTGATACTTTGTTCCTCAGCTGGTGGATGCTAGAAGCAAACACATCACAGAGACTTGTCTAGCACAGAGAAGTCAATGAACCCTCCTTGCCAGAAAAATAGTAATTTTGCAGTGTGTTATGTTTATTTTTAGCAATAGTCCCAAACAAGTCCCAAATAACCTGTGCTGGGTCTGGGAGTAAGGGATTAGTGTGGCCAGCATATATACCCTGATACAAACTCTTCATAAACCAATAGTATCCTCTAGTCTGTCATTTTGTTCACTAAATAACCTTCTGATATTTAGACTCATGTTTCTAAATGTTAGAGGCCAATAATTAAAGAGTTATTTTCCTCTCTGAATGGATTTGCTGTCTAACAATTAGGTGTTCTACCTCAAGAAGCACAAAAAGATTCATATACCCTTTACCCACACATTCTAGAAGTCTATCAAAGGAAATAATTTTAACTGTGGCAAAGCATAGTGTCTAATGATATTCACTGAAACATTGTATTTAATAATAAGAATCAAGAAACATTTTATGTGGAGAAAATTGGGGAATAGTTAAGTAAATTGCACATTACTTTTTAATGGCACATGAGGAAGTCATTAAAGACACTGAGTAGGAAAAATACATCATTGAGGAATTTATCTACACATAAAGTATTTTATGTCTCTTCTTGTGAAAAATGAATGCCTTTCACACTGCCCCTAAATCTGCTTATTCCCAAGAGAACTAAAAATTAATAACCTTTATCTGGGACACCTCTATCCTTAAGAGAAAATGACACTGAAAGGAGGCATTCTCCCCTTTACTTTACTTTCATCTTTACCATGGTGGTGGTGGTTCTGCTGCTGCTGCTGCTGCTGCTAAGTCGCTTCAGTCATGTCCAACTCTGTGTGACCCCATACACGGCAGCCCACCAGGCTCCCCCGTCCCTGGGATTCTCCAGGCAAGAACACTGGAGTGGGTTGCCATTTCCTTCCCCAATGCATGAAAGTGAAAAGTGAAAGTGAAGCCGCTCAGTCGTGTCTGACCCTTAGCGACCCCATGGACTGCAGCCCACCAGGCTCCTCTGTCCATGGGATTTTCCAGGCAAGAGTACTGGAGTGGAGTGCCATTGCCTTCTCCATGGTGGTGCTAGTAGTAAAGAACTTGTCTATCAATGAAGGAGACATAAGAAATGCAAGTTTGATCCCTGGGTTGGGAAGATCCCCGGGAGAAGGAAATGGCAACCCACTCCAGTATTCTTGCCTAGAAAATCCCATGGACAGAGGAACCTGGTGGGCCACAGTCCATAGGATCACAAAGAGTTGGACATGACTGAAGTAACTAAGCACAACACAGTACACAGAATATCTACAGTATTTGTCTGGCCTGAGGATATGAAGTGATAGCTCAGCACCAGCACCAACTCCAGCTCCAATAAGTGACAATCAGGATTGATACTTAGACACATACAATGACCACTGGGGATTCTTAGAAACACTTGGGCAAGAGAACCCTAAATAAAAAATTTAATTTCCTGCAGCGAGAAATGGAGGTTTGGAGAACTGAGATAGCAATTTTCCTGGAAATTTACTAGCGTATATAAACCAGACATATTGGTTACAGTTAGAGTGGCCATCTCATAGACAAAATTCTCCTCTTTCATGGAAGGATAGATCCATCTTGTGGCCTTGAGGGGTAAGGCCACTAGAAGTCTTTTTTAAAACCCATCTCAGCTTTAGTCAAAGTTAATTTTAGAAAATTGGCTTTGACCCAGATGAAATTAAGCTAAGAGCTGGAAGAACCCTCTGTTCCTGTGCCTGCTCTAAACCCTCTGGCAGCAGGGAAGGCAGAGATCCTGTGTTGCTAGTTTGACAACATCAACATTTTAGAACTATCTGTGTCCAAAAAAGTTACTGGTGCCAAAAACAGGTAAATGACCAATATTTCCCAATCAAAGTATTCAGATGAAGAATGAAGGAAATGTGACTAGACATTACTTTCAAATGGGGGAAAATATGCAAAGTTTTAATAAATCCAGTCACTGTTACATGAATCATAACTGTATTATAGTTGAAACAAGTTTTTAAAGGGATTAGAAAATGAGATTCAGGAATATCCCCCTAATACTTGGCAGTGAGGCTAATCAGAGAACCATGACAACAGATAATAAAATTTGAATGAAAATGTTGGGGCCAGCAAAGACCAACTTTTTATCAAATTCTTTAGACTATAGCTGAAGGTACTATAAATGTGTTATATTATTCTAATATTAAATAAATATTAATTAAATATTTATTAATTTTTTTAGTGTGACGTACCATTAGACTCTGACGACACAAAGATAATTAATGTATGAAAATAGTGATCAGATGCAAGATAGAGAGAGGAAACTAAAAGTTAAATTTCAATGTCCTAATTGGCATACCTAAGAAGCTTGACAGATTAACTCTCAGAAGCCTATTTAAAGTCTTGCCTTGGAATTGATAAAGCAATATAGTTTATAGGAACCAGGACCTCAAAGATGAGCTGAGAGAAGGAACAGACTTTTTTTGTTGTTATTATGATAAAAGTAAAAGCACAAAAATTAGTGACTCAGACTATAACATTTTATTCACAAACAATGATCATAGACAAAGAAAATTCTAAAGAATCTACATTAGTTTGCTACTAGAACTATTCAGTACATTTAGCAAGGTGCCAGAAAACAAGATTACAATCAAAAGCAATTTTATTTCTACATACTAGCCACAGACATTTGAGAATTTAAAGTTAAATAAATTCTACTTACCATCACATGAAATAACACTAAATATTTTAGAATAACTTTAATTAAATATGTACAAGACCTGAAGACTGAAAAACATTTATGAAAAAAGATTAAAGAAGATCTAAGTAAATGGAAACATATCCCATATTCATGGCTTGGAAAACTTGAGATCATTAAGATGTAAGTTCTCTCCAAATCTATNAACACTAAATATTTTAGAATAACTTTAATTAAATATGTACAAGACCTGAAGACTGAAAAACATTTATGAAAAAAGATTAAAGAAGATCTAAGTAAATGGAAACATATCCCATATTCATGGCTTGGAAAACTTGAGATCATTAAGATGTAAGTTCTCTCCAAATCTATGGTCTATAGATTCAGTGCAATCCCAGTCAAAACACCAACAGGTATTTTTGTAGGAATCAACTAGCTAACTCTAAAATGTGTGTGGAAATGTCAAGTTCTGGGATAATAAAAAGTTATTTTTTAAGGGAGCACAAAGTTGAAGGACTACCTGATTTCATTGCTACAATAAAAGGTACAGTACAATAACGTTACAACATTCAGTGCAGTATGGTATGGGTCAGAGCAGACATAAATCAATAGAATAGTTTAGAAATGAGCCTTCACATATATGGTCAAAGATGCTAGGTAAGTCAATAAAGAAAGAATTGTCTTTTAATGATGTGGGAACAATGAAATCTCCAAATGGAAATAAAATGAACCTCAATATTTGCTTCATACTGTACACAAAAACAAATTTGAAGTAAATTGTAGATTTAAATGTAAAAGCTAAAACTATAAGTCTTTTAGAAAAAGACATAGGAAAAAATCTTCACAATTTGAGGTAGGCAAAAATTTCCTAGACACATAGGCACTGATGATAAAAAATTTTCATAAAATTAGACTTCATCAGAATTAACATATTTTGATCTTTAAAATAAGCTATTAATAGAGTGAAAAGGCAAGTTATAGTCTGGAGAAAATATTTATAAAACATACATGTCACAAAAGACTTTTATCTAGAATATTTAAAAAACTCTTAAAACTCAAAAGAATACAAATAACCCACTTTAAAAATGAGAAAAAGATTTCAATAGACACTTCAAAATGAAGACATATGAAAATACATGAATGGCACGTGAAAAGATGTTCAATAAAATTAACCAGCAGAAAAATACAAATTAAAATCTCTACACACTTACAAAAATGATTAAAAATACTAACAATACTAAGTGTAGACAAAGCCGTTGAACAATTAAAATTCATCCATTAATGGTAGGAGTGAAAAAACATTTCTTTCAGAAAGCAGTTTCTTAAAAAACTAAAACAGACTTTTTATATGACTCAGGAATTCTACTATAGGTATTTCCCAAGGGAAGTAAAAGTATAGGTAAAGAAAAAGATTTGCACCCAATGTTCATGACAGCTTTACTTGACAGCTTGACCTTCGAAAGGAACAAAAGACTGATACACACAAGACCATGAACAGATCTCAAAAATATTATGCTGAGTGAAAGAAGACAGACACAAGAAATACATTATGTATTACTCCATTTACATGAAATTCTAGGACAGGAAAAATTAAGCTATAGTGACAAGAAGCAGATCAGTGTTCACATCCAGCCTTGTAAAGAGGCGCATGAACATAAGTGAGGAAAGCTGGTGAGAAGAAGATGGAGAGAAAAGAACCCTTGAAAACCGGGCAGGTCCTGGAAACACCAGGCTGCTTGGAGCTGCCTGGCCGAGGACTTCTCTACACAGTAGTCGAAGGGTGGATAGGGTCCTTTGAACTATTCACCGAATTACCAAACCACTCCTCAAACTATTTTAGGTCTATTTTCACAGACCTAAAAAAGAGAGCTCATGGGGGATGGTAGTGAGATTAATGAGAACCACAGTCACTTCCGTTTCTTGCTTTGAGTCGTCTGAGCGCTGCAGCTACTGCTCTCTTCTACTTCCCTTCCTTGCCAAGGACCTTGGTGATTCCCATCTGACCTTAAAGGTAGTTCTAGTCCACACGAGACAAAAAGAATCCCAGAGTATTATAGACTTACCACTGGAAGGTCTGCTAGAGATATTTTTGATCCCAGTGCTAAGTTTGAGAATCAGAGAGGGAAGTGGCCTGTCTAAGATCACCTGGCTAGGAACTAGCAGAGACTGGGCTTTTACACCTCAATAGCCTGGGTAAATGGGAGAGGAGTGCGTTTCTGGGTAAATGTCCCCACCATTTATTTTATCAGATATAGATCCAGTTAGTCTAATAAGGAAACATGCAGGGTCACCACATTTTACAACTCCAGGGGTCACCAGTCAGAGTAATAAATATACTGGATTGTATAACACAGCAGTCCAAATAAATGCCACTTAGGAATAAGGAAGACTGTCATCTGTTTACATGTTTATTTTAGGTTTTTAGGAAGAAAATCTGATTCAACTAAGCTATACTAACAGGAAATGGAGATAACATTATTGAGCTGCTAGGAGGTGCTAAGTACTGCACTAGACATTGCTAGATGCTAATTCATTGAATTCTAACCATGTATCTGCAGGGTAGCTAGTAGCATCCTCATTGGATAAATAAATAAGCTGAGTTTCAGAGAAGTTATATGCCTAACTCACATTGCCATTAATGGTAGAGCTGTATATTGAATCTAAATCTATCTGATACCCAGACTCAAGCTCTTTCCATAAGATTGTGGCAGGGGGTTAGGGGTCCTCTTTAAAATGTTAGTATTGTAAAAATTTAAATATTTAAAAAAAAAATAAGCTACTAGAATTTATAAGTACCACAGAGGGAATACAGCCAATATTTTATAATAAGTATAAAAGAAGTAACACCTTTAAAAATTGTGAATCACTATATGATACACCTATAACTTATATAATGTACATCAGCTCTACTTTGATAAAAATAATAAAATAAATTTTTAAAGTAAAAAAATATATATGTTCTACTCCTGCTCTGCATGTGAGGGGCACTGGTAGGGGAAGGGTACAAGGAGAGTTTGTATGCTTATCTTAATAGCTCTCAGGATACAAGGGCTGAGTGGCCTTTTCTCAGAAAATGAAAGGCATCTTAACTTAGGCGGATTTGATGAGCCTACAGAGAAGCACCAGAGAAGCTTCCTGCACTACCCAATTCCATTTTTTTCACTTTCCAACTGCTTACAGAATTGCCTAGTTTCCTTAAATATGATATTCATACAGTTACCTGAAATAGATCATTTATGTCCAATTAAGCAACAATGCATAGTGCCAAATATTATCAAATTATATAAAAAAGTACCAAATTTTCATAGCATGCTTTGTGCAGTGTGACCATCCACTGACTTTTTTTTTTTTTTTTAATCTAGAAGAAAACGAGGTAAAAACACTGTTGTTTATGAGGAAGGGGCATTAAAGTTGAGCTTAAAATAATTAATTTTCCCAACTTATTTACTTTTTAATTTTGCTCTTAGTATACTGTTTATTGTGTCAATTGGACATTCTGACACTATCCAAGGCAAATAGCCCTAGCTAGAAAACCCTGAATAATCCATGGAAAAGAGAGAATCTGACAATACTAATACACATTACACCCCACAGAAATCCCTGGATTTGTGTGTAACTTCCTTCTCTCTTGTGGTATCAGAGTTTATTGTTTGTTTTGCTTTTTTTTCTGACAAAATATTGGATTGTAATCTTTAAGATTGCCAACATAGTTTTAATCAACAGGCTTTCCAAGTGCCATATTTCTTCATGTTACCATTCATCACTTCCTGCTTCTGTCAAGTAGTCAAATGTAAATTTTTATTTTAAAAGTCATTTGGCCAGGTACAGAACCTGATATTATCTTCTCATTTATATTAATAACATTTATTCTGAGTTCTTTCCCTTGACATTTTACTGAATCCTTCTTGGACCATTTGAAGTCACCCTACAATACAGACACACATTATATATATGTGAGTAGACAGATAATAAATTAGTGAAGTCAGCACTTCCCTCTCTGAATTCCTCATGTCTTACTGAAGAAAGAGAAACAGTTAAAATTATAGACCCACTTGGGGAAATATCAGAGAAGCTGGAAATAAAACAACAGATAGCAGGGCTGGGGGGATAAGAGGAGAGACGTGAAACAAATACACAATGATACACAGAGGGACACATGGGGACAGAAAGAAGAAAAAGCAAAGACACGGAGACAGGAATTTCTCTCTCTCCTTCTCCTGAGTCTCCGAGTTTTCCCTGGGCTCTTCCCATACCTCTTTCCCTCCTCCCCGTCCTTCTGGCACCTACTTGATATGCTCTGTGCGTCCAGAGCCCTCGATGGTCTTGGCTCCCCACCGTTGCTCCTTCTCGGAGATGTCATTCTATAGAAGACAGCACTCAGCAATAAGTGATGCAAGAGATGTGCCAAACTGAGAGGCCACACAGCCAACACACATGCCCCCACGTGCCCTATATCAGCCGCTTCCTTCAGTCAGGGACCTTACTCAGACCCCCTCTCCATGCTTATCCACCCAGACCCCCATGGTAACATTGAGCTGGTGAGCTCTGAAACCTCCCTTTCTGTTCTGCCTCCCTCAAACTTTCTTCTTTAGGTCTCCTACAACTCCTGAATCCCTCCAAGTCATACATGTCCAGCTCAAATCCTGGCTCACAGGCCAAAGAGACCCAATTAATCTGCTTCCTCAGCATTGCCTTCCAAATCCTATCAGTCACAACATCACTCATCTGCACCCGCTTCCTTCCAGTCTCAACACAGGCTATCATGCAGGCTTATTGCAGACACCTGTCCTACCAGGCAGTCCCANAGAGTCTATACACATTTGCCAGGTACCAGGCATTTATCAATACTTTGGTAAAGTATTGAACATCTCTGAAACTCTGCTTTTCCCAATGGAAAACAGAGAGGTTCACCTCACTACTCCATCAAGTCCCCTGTATTTCTGACCTTCTGGGATTCTGTGATTCTACAGAAAGAGAAACCAGCCCTAGTCAAAGCACCATGACTTCATTTGGTGCTTGGTTCTCAGCACTGGTGTACATTAGCAACTACTTCCTGATCTGTTGCGATGTCTCCTGTGGGTTTTGTCTCTCTGTTAGACCCATAAGCTCTCCAAGGGCAGAGACTGTCTTCCCCTCCAGTAATCCTTCTCCCAACTCGGTGCTTAGGAGCAAGGGGCCTTAGACAGAATTGCAGGTTGTCGGCAGAAACCAGGAGACCTGGATGGTGGCTGAATCCCATTCCCTGGGCTCCAGCATTTTCCTTCTATTTTCATTCTCACATGCTCATTATCTACAACCAATCACCACCAGGCTGGTCTTCTGGCCACAAAAGGTTCAAAGCCTACTAGCAATGACTTCACCTCTCAGCAAGGAGTAACAGCCAGGTAGTATACTCTCATTTCAACTCTTGTCCTGTGCTCCCCAGTTTTCCCACTGCCCAGAGTACCCACCTTCAACTGTGTGTTTGCTCTCTCAGCTCCTTACGAAGACACTCGACTCCTTTCTAGCTGCTGCCACTTCAGAGCAAGAAACTTTGAGCTGCTATTTCAGTTCCGTATTCAGGTTTTCTGTCATTTCCTGCCACTCTGTCCTCACAACTGCTTCCTGAAGTTTGAGTCAGTTCCTTCTGCTTAAGCATTTAAATAAAAAAGGATTAAATGCTTTGTGCTTACTCTTTTGCAAGACTTTGAGGGTTCCAGAGGTCCTTAAAAAAAGTGCTGCTCTCTCAAAATTTATAGTCTGGTCAGGGAAGCAAAATATTTAACTAGAAAACACATAGAAGAATGCTGTAGGATAGCATTTGTACCCTAAACAGATGGGCAGTTGAATCTGTTTATAATAAAGAAATTTAGAGAATTTGGTATGGACTGAAGGGATTGAGAAAGGATTAATGGAAAAAATTGATTTTTATATGGATTTTGAAAGGTAAGATTTAAAACGAAACTCACTACATTACCTACAGTACTTAAAACTGGGGATTACATATAATAGATGTGGAAGTTAACTCATAGGGGAAAGGTAAGACATAGACATGGAGGGAAGAAGTTTCAGATATTCTCTAGGGGGAGGTGAGGAGTCAGAGCTAATTCAGAAAGATTTAGTCCCAAGCAATAAGTCAAAGCTATGGATTTTCCAGCAGTCATGCACGGCTATGAGACTTGGACCATAAAGAAGGCTGAGCACCAAAGAATTGATGCTTTCAAATTGTGGTCCTGGAGAAGACTCTTGGACTGCAAGTAGATCAAACCAGTCAATCCTAAAGGAAATCAACCCTGAATATTCATTGGAAGGACTGATGCTGAAGCTGTAGCTCCAATACTCTGGCCACCTGATGCAAACAGCCAACTTATTGAAAAAGACCTTGTTACTGGGAAAGACTGAAGGCAAAAGAAGGAGGNAGATCAAACCAGTCAATCCTAAAGGAAATCAACCCTGAATATTCATTGGAAGGACTGATGCTGAAGCTGTAGCTCCAATACTCTGGCCACCTGATGCAAACAGCCAACTTATTGAAAAAGACCTTGTTACTGGGAAAGACTGAAGGCAAAAGAAGGAGGTGGAAGAGGATGAGGTGGTTAGATAGCATCACAGACTCAATTGACATGAATTTGAGCAAACTCTGGGGTATAGTGAAGGACAGGGAAGCCTGGCATACTGCAGTTCATGGAGTCACAAAGAGTTGGACACAACTTAGTGTCTGAACAACCACAAGAAGTAGGAAGAAATCTGAAAGAACTAGGTGGTAGGAGATGATGGAAGGTCCTTGTGGCATTCTATATTACTGTTCACAAGATTTGCTGTCCCTCCCTTCCCTCTTGAAGGCAGACTTGCTCTAGTTGACGGTTCTGACCAGCGAAGTGTAAGAAGTAAAACACATCACTTTCTAGTGGAGACTTCAAGACCAGCAGGAACTTTGCTATGCTCCTTGACATCAAGCCACAGGTGAGCCCTAAGGGAACTCAGGATCAAGACAAATGAGCTGCCTGCTGCCAAGTCCTTAGCCACAGCACCCACCGCAAAGGCACATCTGAGGGGACTCAGCAAGGGAAACAGGACACTAGCCCTAGATAGCTAAGATACGTAACAATGAGCCCAGACTCTTAAATCTTCTCATGCATAGAAAATTCATTAACTTGAGATATCTGGTTTTCTTTGTTGTTGTTCACTCAGTCATGTCCTACTCTTTGCAACCCCATGGACTGTAGCACGCCAGGCTTCCCTATCCTTCACCATCTCCCAGAGCTTGCCCAAACTCATGTCCATCAAATCCGTGATGCCATCCAACCATCTCGTCCTCCGTCGTCCCCTTCTCCTCCCACCTTTAGTCTTTCCCAGTCTTTTCCAGTGGTCAGTTTTTTTGCATCAGGTGGCCTAAGTATTGGAGCTTCAGGTTCAGCATCAGTCTTTCTAGTGAATATGCAGGACTGATTTCCTTTAGAACTGACTTGTTTGATCTCCTTGCAGTCCAAGGGACTCTAAAGAGTCTTCTCCAACACCACAGCTAAAAAACAGCAGTTCTTTGGTGTTCAGCCTTCTTTATGGTCCAACTCTCACATCCATACATGCTGGAAAAACCATAGCTTTGACTAGATGGACCTTTGTTGGCAAGTAATGTCTCTGCTTTTTAATACCGTCTAGGTTTGTCATAGCTTTTCTTNCTTCTCCAACACCACAGCTAAAAAGCAGCAGTTCTTTGGTGTTCAGCCTTCTTTATGGTCCAACTCTCACATCCATACATGCTGGAAAAACCATAGCTTTGACTAGATGGACCTTTGTTGGCAAGTAATGTCTCTGCTTTTTAATACCGTCTAGGTTTGTCATAGCTTTTCTTTAAAAAACAGTAATTTGGTTTTCTTTAGTTAACAATAACCTTTTGAAGTTTCAACTGCCTGCAGGGTCTTTATACTACTCCTATACATCCTGGATCCTCTGTTGCCTCTTTGTAGCAGTTCCAGAGAAATATCTGGAAGGCTGCGGCCTAGGTTTAAGTTCTCAGTTTTGTCTGCCAAATAAAACATAATTCTCAACTTTCAGGTTGTGCTTTTCCCCCTCCGATTGACACAAGACAAACTGCAACTCTCTGGAGTGGCTTCTCTGGCAGCCTAGGTCCCTGAGTGATGGTCCCCAACTAAAAATGACAACACAAGTAGAGCCCCACTCATTGTGTGAGGGACTTGGAATCTGACTAAAAGAGAATCCTAAAAAATAATTGCTGTTTTAGCTACTGAGAATTTGGGAGTATTTGTTACCGTATCTGACCAAGCCTCTCCTTTAATCTTGATTGACATGGAGTTCTGACCTGACTTGCTCAGTCATGAGCTCCCCAGTAGATTCAAACAGGGCCTGGATGAAGTTTGTCCAAAATACAGAGGAGGCAACTTAAGGCTTCTATACCTAACGTGGAGATTAACTATTTTTCCTACCTGATAACCTATTTATTATGGCAGCACTAAAGTTATTATAAGGAAAAGTAAATTTGTAGAAAGGGGGAAAATTTTTCTAGATCATTTTGAATCCTTAATTTGCATCAAAAATAGAAATGATCAGACCAGATATTGTGACACATCTTCCAGGTACAGTTGTTTAGATAAATCAAAGAATTTAATCAGTGATGACAAGAAAGCCTATGTTGGATAAAGAAGATATGGTACATATATACAATGGAATAATACTCAGTTATAGAAACGAAGTAATGCCATTTGTAGCAATATAGGCAGATCTACAGATTATCATACTAAGTCAGAAAGACAAAAACCATATGATATCACTTATACGTGCAATCTAAAATATGACACAAATGAACTTACCTACAGAAAAGAGACAGACTCAGAGTCACAGAGAACATATTGGTTGCCAAGGGGTAGGGGTGGATGGGAGAGGGATGGGTTGGGAGTTTGAGGTTAGTAACTGCAAATTATATAAAGAATGAATAAATGATCAGTTCCTAATGTATAGCACAGAGAACTATATTTAATATCCAGTGACAATAATGTAAAATATGAAAAATATGTATAACTGAATCACTTTGCTGTACAGTAAAAATTAACACATTGTAAATGAACCATACTTCAATTAAAAAAAAAAAAAAAGCAAGTCCATCTCTCTTTATCAAATGTCCCAAGTTCACTCCTCATAAGGCAGTAAAACACAGCAAGCATGGACTTTGAAGTCAGATAGACGTGGTTCAAAACTTACTTATTGTACCTTGAGAAAGTGAGTTAGCTTTTCTCAAGCACTGACCTAATGTTTTGTTCAGTTGCTCTTTGTGACCCTGTGGGCTGTAGTGGGCCAGGTTTCCTTGTTCTTCACTCTCACCCAGAGTTTGCTCAAACTCATGTTCATGGAGTCAGTGGTTTCATTCAACCATCTCATCTTCTGTCGCCCTCTTCTCCTTTTGTCCTCAATCTTTCCCAGCATCAGGGTCTTTTCCAGTGAGTCAGCTCTTCACAGCAGGTGGCCAAAGTATTGGCTCTTCTGGACTTGATAGAAACAAATAATAATGCCCATCCTGCTTTTCCCCTATGAGACTTAGCTTCCCTACTCTACTCCTACCCAGAGGGATCCCTAGGGATCAAGTATTTTCAGTATGCACCAGATAGTTCTTCCAGGCCCAGACAAAAACCTGCATGAATTTCATGCCCAAAGGCTCAGCTTTGTTTGGTTCAGTATTAGGACGGCATCTCCTCACTCCATTTCACCACCTGAGATCTAGCTAAGCCTAGAAAGACGCATGCAGCCAGATGGGGCCAATGAGAAGGAAGCCTGGATATGTATAGCTCTCTACCTTTATATTAACTCCTGGCTACCCCATCCCTACTTCCTCTATGTTCCTTCCTCCCCTCAGCAAGCAAACACATGTACGTAACCTTCTGTGTATACATACATTCACACACCACCACAATATTTCATTCTGAAAATAATTTTATTATTTTACAGTTGTTCAGGAAAGTTCCTGGGTTGCTGTGACCATGATTTGGTCACCATAGAACAAAGGATTAGAGCAGATCAGTGTGTCCACCACTTCTCTCTCCTCTTTGGGTAGTGAGAGCAGGCAGGGGACATGTGCAAAAGGAGAAAATAACCAATTGGTAAGGGTTGGGGCTGGGGAATAGGCACAAATGGAATTCAAACCTGGCTGTCATTCTCAGGCTTAGATTTAAATATTTTGTCTTCTCTATAGTCTCCCTCTATTTTCTTCAGCTCCCTGTTACCACAGAGGGCAGATGACACACAGAGAAGCTGGAGTTAAGTGTCACCAACCGCAAAGCAGCTTTGAACTTCAGGAGGCTAGGAGTGGTTGTCACACCAGTCCGATCTCCCTGGCTAGGATTCAGTGCCTCACCTAGGGCTGGTTTCCAGTGCACTGTCTTAGGGCCCACACTGGAGGCTTATCCAGATAACACAGGAATGATGAGTATTGAATTCCACCGTCCATAGCCAGCTCCTCTTGCCTTTCACTGAAAGGAAAGGCACAGGCCACTTCATACCTCAGTACACATGTGATGATCAAGGGCTAAGCAGTGGGATCCTCACCGTACAGTCCAGGACCACGAGTCTCACTCCAAGTATGTCTGAACAGACAGGGAAGGAAATGCTGTCCTCCTCTATGATCCAACAGCTAAGACCCCTGGGGAGTCCTTCCACTCTGACTCTATTTTGCCAGAGACCTAATTAGATATCCTGTGAGGTAATGTTCCCTGGAACATTCCCCCTGCCATGTTTATGGCAGATCCACGTCCTCTCTGAAGTGGGAGAAAATATAAGGTACGCAAGGGAAAGAAAGTATCAATCAGAATGATACTGGACTTCCAGTTATTAGGTTTATTGGAACCATCCTCCTAGCTGAAAGACATTGCTCAGCATCTTTCACAGGACCATAAAATATCAGGGCCCTGCAAAACCTGAACAAATATTGGGCTCAATAACCACTGCAGAAGTATCAGGCCCTGGGCAGTAGGAGAAAGCAGAATCACTGGCCCCTATAGCTCTAACCTGTGCTCATATTCACCTCTGTTTTTACAGGCACTTTCTGTGGAGAATGGGAGAAGAGGGCCTGTAAGTGGGAAGACTGTTCCACTGGAATTGATGGTTTTGATGTTAGAGGTGAGGGAATTCCAAGTTCTGGGGCGAGTGGTCCAAAGGGTGAGAACTAGGCTTATAGATGGCCTGTGAGACACAGAACAAGTAGGACATGAACCATCAGAAAGTAGACGGCTGCCAGCAGGGGCACCCTTGTCCGGGAGTGACAGAGCGAACGCAGAACCCGCTTCCATCCAGCACCACTCCGGGTCTGAAAAGAAAATGTGGAAGTCAGAGGGTTTCACCCTAGAGAGATCTGCCCTGTTTCCTTCTCCAACCATTGCAGAGAAGAGGTATCCTGAGAGGAAAGCTCCTTGGGGCCAGCAGCATGGTACATCCCAATAGTTTCCTTCAGCTTTCTATATCCTTCCAGTCTCAGGCCCATGTTCCTTCTCCTTGACCCCTTGCCCTCAACACAGCCAGCCCGTCTGATAGCACAGTGCCCTCTCTTAACCCTTCTCCCTTCTTACCCTTCGACAACTGCTGCTTGTAAGATCTATTAATAGCGCCTGCTCCTGGGAGCCGCAGGAGCCAATGATAGGAGACCGGGCAGAGTCCCATTCACCATGCTCTAACCTGAATTGAGGGGAAAAAAAGAGGCATTGGTTCATGGTATAAAAGGCTGATCAGGTGAAATCACCCTGGACATCTTGCCATGGGATGCAGTGTAAGGGACTTGCAGCTCTCATGGCCCCGTCCCCATGCAAGGAGTGAAAGGGTAGACAGGTTTCTTCCAGTAGCAGTAGAGATGGTAATAATTACCAAGAATTGACTGCCTACTGTGTATCAGATGCTGGATCAGGTGCTTTACATACATTTAATCCTCAGGTTTAATGTTGGTGTTATTATCTTCAAAGTACGACTTAAAGAGGGAAAAAGCACTTGTCCACAATGGTACATCCAGTAAGATGTAAAGCCAGAATTCAAAACCTAGCTGTATCTCTAAACTTCATGCTCTTATTTTCCTGCTATGCCACACCTGGCTCAGAAAACTCTTAATTTTTTTCCCTGTTTATTAAAATCTAATAGGCAAAAGAATTCAAGAAAGATTTTTGTGGGGTTTTTACAATTAAACTGAACTGCAGCCTCTTATTGCTTTCTGTTTTATTTTTTGCTAATTTGCTTATTTATTTAATACTGGAACTTCTCCATTTAATGAAGAAGCTGTTTTTATCCACTCAATGGTTTCTCTTAAAAACCAGAATTGACCCTTAGAATGGGAGAATAGCAAATGAAACATCTGACAAAGGATTAATTTCCAAAATATACAAGCAGCTCATACAACTCAATACCAGAAAAACAAACAACCCAATCAAAAAGTGGGAAAAACACATAAACACATTTCTCCAAGGAAGACATACAGATGGCAAATAAACACATGAAAAGATGCTCAACATCACTCATTATTATAGAAATTCCAATCAAAACTACAATGAGATATCATCTCACACTGGTCAGAATGGCCCTCATCAAAAAGTCTACAACCAATAAATGCTGCAGAGGGTATGGAGAAAAGAGAATCCTCTTGCACTGTTGGTGGGGAATGTAAATTGATACAGCCACTATGGAAAACTGCATGGAGATCCCTTAAAAAATTAGGTATAAAATCACCATGTGACCCAGCAATCCCACTCCTAGGCATATACCCCAAGTAAACCAAAATTAATAGAGAAACATGTATCCCATTGTTCATTGCAGCACTATTTACAATAGCTAGAACATGGAAGCAACCTAGATATCCACTGACAGATGAATGGATAAAGAAGTTGTGGTATATATACACAATGGAATATTACTCAGCCATAAAAAGGAACACATTTGAGTTAGTTCTAATGAGGTAGATACCTAGAACCTATTATACAGAGTGAAGTGAGTCAGAAAGAGAAAGATAAATATCATATTCTAACACATATATACGGAATCTAGAAAAATGGTACTGAAGAATTTATTTACAGTGCAGCAGTGGAGAAACACACAGAGAATAGACTTATGGACATGGGGAGAGGGCAGGAGAGGGTGAGATGTATGGAGAGAGTAACATGGAAACTTAGATTGCCATATATAAAATAGATAGCCAACAGGAAACTCAAACAGGGGCTCCCTATCAACCTAGAGGGGTGTGATGGGGAGATGGGAGGGAGTTTCAAAGGGAGGGGATATGTGTATACCTACAGCTGATTCATGTTGAGGTTTGACAGAAAACAGCAAAATTCTATAAAGCCAATTATCCTTAAAAAACAAAACAAAACCCCACAAGAATTGTATCAAGGGGCTACAAGTAACACAGCACACACTTGATCAAGCATTTGCCTAGAGGGATGCACTTAATTGTGTGAGGAGGCTGGAAATCTACTCCTGATGTTTCCTCCACATGAAGGGATGTTGATTAGCCTAAAATTCCTGCATTCTCTTTACAGGGCCCACACTTTTCTCAAGAGTGAAGGAACACTTTAATCTGATTTGTGAGCCTGGAAAGAGAAACTCAATGTGGCCAGCCTAGCTCCACCCTGCCTGTTCTCCCCATGAGAGCCCGACTGGCTGCACAGGACCCCTTCTGTGTCTATTCCTCCGTAAGATAAGCTTTTTAGGGGCAGCCTTGATGCAGACAGCATGGTCTGGTACCATGCAGGTCAGTCTGTTGCTGTCTGTAGGCTAGGCTGAGTAAGGGTGAGAGGTTTGTAAGCATTGGTAAGCTGCTTTTAAATGGCAAGTCCACTGAGTTTCATAGGCATTGTGGACTCTGTGTCAGGTGCTTACAGGACAACAGCAGTGCCAGGTCTGGGGAGGCAGCGCTCAATTAGCTGCTTCGATTTCCACTCTGCATCAGGGCCAAAGAGGGAATTGTGGATGGGCCGAGCCTGGATTACTATGGTTTGTCTTGAGCCCACTCTTGCTACAGCATCCATCTCAGGATGAGAACTAGATCCTATTTATTCCCAAATCTGGCCATGAAATGCACACAAGTACAATCAAAAAGGACTTCTCTGGTAGCTCAGCTGTAGAGAATCCACCTGCAATGCAGGAGACTCTAGTTCGACCCCTGGGTTGGGAAGATCCCCTAAAGAAGGGATAGGCTACCCACTCCAGTATTCTTGGGCTTCCCTGGTGGCTCAAGATGGTAACTAATCCACCTGCAATGTCGAAGAAGTGGATTTGATCCCTGGGTTGGGAAGACTCCCTGGAGGAGGGCATGGCAATCCACTCTAGTATGCTTGCCTAGAGAATCCCCAAGGACAGAGGAGCCTGGTGGGCCACAGTCCACAGGGTCATAAAGAGTCAGACATGACAGAGCAACTAAGTACACACACAGAGAATCAGAAGGGGTCAGAAATGAAGGCTGTGTCCCTCAGTCCTTTACCGCCTGATCTGCTCCTCGGCCATGGAGAGGGCAGCCTCAGCAGCCACTCTTTGGTCTCGTTCTTCTTCCAACAGTTTTCTCAATTCGTTCATCTCCTTAGTGTTGCAGAGCTGCTTCTGGGCTTCAGAAAAGCTTCAGGACAAAAGGAAAACAACAGCATCACTAGATGCAGGACAGAGTTGCTGATACAGGGATTTGAAGTCTTCCTAAGGTTATAAAGCATGGACATTTATAGAAGGCTATACAAACACAATGAGTATTTTAAAAGAATGCTTGTCTGAAGATTAAATAAAGCTGCAGGAAATGCCTTAAGAGATTTTAGGGACTTCTGAATATCTCTCATTTGAATATCACAATCTTAGTAAGATATGTGTGTGTAGGGAGGGTCTGTTTCACAAACTACTCACACACAATTTGTTATTATAATTGTTCCTTTCTAATCCTCACATTAATCCTGTGAGGCCAGTAAGAAAAGAAGACACATTAGATCCATACAATGGACTCCCATTCTAACGAGATGACTGCCCAAGTGCTGCCTACACAGCGCACACTCCAGGGTTGAGAGCTGCTCCCTCACCTTAGCTGTGGCTCGCTCAGTTCTTCAGCATCTCCTTTCCTGTGACAGCCATTCTTTTCCTGCGGAGCTCCTGGAGCAACATCTATATTTAGTGGCTCCTGCAAGAAGAATAAGTTTAGTAACGCAGTGATGAAACCACTCAAGAAACTGTGCTTAGGCAAAATGAGAACTTGCTCAGGCATTGGAGAAAAAAGAGAAATCTTGGAGAGGAATACCTCAGTTATCACTCTCGTCAAGTTCAGAATTAGAAGAATCTTCTGCTCTAATAGATTAATCTGCGACATAAAACTCATTAGATTTCCCTCCAGATTCTCATTCTTGAATCTCTCCTCTCAAAAGTTCCAAGGCCTGTCACTGAATCCCACTTTCTCCTAGTGGAGACCCATCTACTTTGCAGAAGCCACTCTGGTCCTTGCCTGGTTCAGCCACCCCTCCCCTCCCCTCTCCTCTTCCTGACATGTCCTACTCCCCTCCACGCTCCTTCCCAGTCTTCATCGACTTCAACAACCTCTCCTCTGCACTGGTGTCAACAACTCTGCCAATTTTCTTAGGTCCAAATCTTCCTACGGCTCTCCTATTACTTGAAGCAAAAAAGCCTTCCAAAAGCCTCAGTCGTCACTGTTTACCACTCACTTTTTTATTTCTCTCCCACCGCCTCACTCAATGGACATGAGTTTGAGTAAGCTCCAGGAGTTGGTGATCAACAGGGAAGCCTGGTGTGCTGCAGTCCATGGGGTCACAGAGAGTCAGACACGACTGAGCAACTGAACTGAACTGAACCTCACTGATATCTTTCCTCTTCTAATCCATTCACCCTTCAGTTTTTCGTGGACCTTATTCCGCACTCCTCTCCTCACTGTTTCCATCACACCTATTTAATCTTCAGCCTGAAGACATCAGCCTTTGCGATGCTGTGCTTTATGCTTTATCATCCGTGCTCAATTTCCCAACACTTTCCCCAGCCCCTCACCTTCTCACTCACAGCTTGCAGCTCTTGAACCTGCTTCTCCAGGACTGCACAGTGATTGAAAAGGTCACTGTAGTGCTGCTGGTTCTCACGGAGACTCTGACTGGTGTCACAGAGCTGAATAGAAAGGGTATTTTTCTCTTCCAGCAGCTGAGAGAACTGAAATAGGAGAGACGATAAGCACTAGCCCACAGGACTGTTTCACTAGGAGCAGGCAGGGTGCATGATGTCATATCTGCCTCTTTACAACTCTGTAGTCCACCAGGCTCCCTGTCCATGGGATTTTTCAGGCAAGAATACTGGAGCAGGTTGCCATTTCCTCCTCCAGGGGATCTTCCTGATCCAGGGATCGAATCTGCAACTCCTGCACCCTGCACTGGCAGGAAGACTCTTTACCACTGAGCCACCTGGGAAGCCCCACAGTCAGGCAGAGATATAAACAAAGTCTGAGCATCCATGGAAAGAATTAGGGTGGCGGCTTGGAGAGGAGACATTCTATGCTGACAGCCCATCTGCTACTACCCATGCTAGAGCCCAAGAAGCAGTGCTCCTAGTTAGCTGGGACCTAGTTAGTGGAAGCTTTAATATCCCCACACTATGAACTCCATGAGGGGTCACTGTGTATCCTCAATACTAAGCATATGGCTAGGTGCACAGAAGGTAGATAATAGTTATTTGTTGAATGATGACTAAGTGAATGATCAACCCTAGGGATGGAGATGTTCTGATTCTTATCTGGGTGCTGCTTATACAGGTGTGCTTATTTCGTGAAAATATACCTGACTGTATTTGTGATTTTGTGCCTTTTGGTGTTTTACACCACTAAAATATTTACATGAAAAATGTTTCAGTTGCTATTCACTCCAGTTTCAAGTACCATCCTAGAAAGACAAATGCCCAGAGTGATTCACAGTCTAATCTTCAGGAAAGCAAATGTAACAAGGTTGAGACGGGATCTAGTTTGTAGAAAGAGGAGGTGTTAAGAGCTGTGAAGGGCAGAACTTTTTGGAAACAACTGAGTAGGCTGAAAGAGGAACTGGGTAGGATCTGCTCTGGAGTCTCCCCACCGTAGCACCCCTTGAAAACTCCCAGAAAACATCCCCAACAAAGGGTATGTAAGTTTACCAATTCATTGTGACCAACTGACCTATTTTAAGCAACAGTTAGAACTGGACATGGAACAACAGACTGGTTCCAAATAGGAAAAGGAGTACATCGAGGCTGTATATTGTCACCCTGTTTATTTAACTTATATGCAGTGTACATCATGAGAAATGCCAGGCTGGAAGAAGCACAAGCTGGAATCAAGATTGCCAGGAGAANAGAGAACTAGATAAACAGAGAGAGAACTAGATCACATAAAAAGGATCAAGAATCAAAATCTCTGGACTCCTGAACCACAATGTAAGCTAAAAGGGAACAGAACAATGTCTTCACAGTTTTGAAGAGAAATCATTTTCAGCCTAGAATTCTGTGCTCCACCAAACCATTGGAAATGATTAGACATTTACCTCCCCTGTATCTTTTCTCGAGAGTTACTGATTTATTCCAACAAAATGATGGCACAAAACCAAGATAAGGAAAACATAGAATATAAGAAACAGGAGATCTAACACAGGAGAGAACAGGAGAAAGAGAATATAATTCTAGAAAGAGAATTGTGTCTTAGGAATAATATAAGGCAACTGATGCACACAAGAGGAAAAAAGAGACTACAAGAGAACTTTCTTCCTGAAGACAAAACATACAGGAAAATAAACATCTTGAAAAATGTGGATAAATGACAGTAAATCTGGGGTTAAATTACATTGATAAGTACAAAGAAAACTCAGTAACAACAAAAACGCAGTTATTCATCCCAGGAAAAACAAAGGTGACAAGGAAAATAAAAGTAATGCATAGGTCAGGAGGTGCTTGTGCCCAATTGTATCAGACTCTTTGTAACTCCAGTATTGCAACCTGAATCCTGGAGTGGGTTTTTTCTTCTCCAGAGGATCTTCCCAACCCAGGGATCAAACCCATGTCTCCTGCACTGCAGGCAGATTCTTTACTCGCTGAGCCACTGGAGAAGTCCCTCACATCCCCTGCTTCTCTTGAACTGGCGGGTGGATTCTTTACCGCTGAGCCAGATGGGAAGCCCCTCATCTCTTTAAATGCTACCTCAAATCATTTTCAGACTGAAGTGCACATACAAACAAAAAGGCATCTCTAGAGATCTGCACTCCATCCTTTAGGCAGGAACTGCCCAAGTGCTTCATTTGATTATGGGAAAGTCCTAAGGAAATTTGGGTGATAAAAACCAAAATGTTTCCAGAGTTGTCTGTTACGCCCTAGTAGAATCCCCTGGGTTATTAACTCCTTGCCACTTAGACCCTCAGACTTTATTTGGGAAACTTCTCTTTGATTATGGAAAGAAGGGGACCAAAGTAACCTGAGCTCCTTTCAAACTGAGCTCCTCCCTTAGGTGGTCCTGAGAGAAAGGAAGCCTAGTCTAGGCAGAGGTGACAATTTACTGACCTGGGCTGAATATTTAAACTGACAGTGATTGAAATGTTATCATACATGCAGCCAGTGGCTGAGATACTAGAAATTTCAATGCTCATAAGACAGAGTGAGAACAAGATGCGTGGAAAAGAAGAGTCAATGGAGTTAATAACACATTCAGTAAGCATGCAGAAGAGCCTCAGCAGACTGGCAGGGCCTGTATGCAATATCACTGAGTCAGACTGTCAGGCCTTCATGTGATTTATAACCCTGCTTTATGATTCAGTCATGGCAGATGTAAAAGCCTCAGTCTCAAAAGTTCCTATAATCTCCCTACACGCCAGTTTCACAAAATAGAGAAAACAGTGTTTTCAGTAGCAACCACACTGATAGAGAATATCCACCACAATTGTTGATTATCTACCATATGATTAACTTCCCTTCTGCTAAAAACCATGTGAAATACAAACAAGTATAAGATATGACATTTACCAGGAGTTTGAAATTTAAATGGTGCAACAAAAAAATACAAAGGTATAGAAATTCTACACACACAAACACACACACCCATATATATTAAGACAACATGGGACAAAGGAAAAGAGAAGCACGAGGGAAGTACAGACAGAAGGTAAAAGACAATCAAGTAATCTGGAAATGTGACCAGAGGATCTAAGCTCTGGAGCAACCTTGAAAGAGTAGGAATATTTGCCCAAAATGGGTAAGTAGACCAGTTTGTGGGTGAGCAGATCAGATGGCTGACATTAAGAGAAAGAGTAGGGAAGCAATAAAAGGGGACACTGGAAAGACAGGCAGATACAAACCATTGGGTCTTAAAATCAGACCAAGAGGTTTGAATCCTAAGAATATTTTAGAGATAGAATAACTGAACAATGTAGTAATAAGAGAGTAGTTTCAGAAAAATGTATTCAGCAATGGAGAGGTGACAACTGGGAGCAGCAACATTATAACCATTTAATGGTAAAGTGTTAAAACTTTATCCTAAGGTGTTGATGATGGAAAGGAAAAAAGAAATATTTGAGGCACACTATGAATAAAGAAATGATAGACCCTAGACAGGCTCAATGCAGGAATACAGCCAATATTTTGTTACAATTGTAAATCAAAAGTAGCCTTTAAGAATTGTACAAAAATTTTTAAAAAAGAAATGACAGACTTTGATGATTAAATGAAATAAAATCATAGACAGTTATGAGCCTTAGGAAACAGAAGAACATTACTATGATTTATATGGAAATTTTAAAATGCTGGCTTTATAGCACATGTAACTATAGTCAATATCTTGTAATAACCTATAATGAAAAATAATCCAAAGTATTAACAGAACAGGGGTTAAGAGACAGAAAGTTTAGTCCCTAGCATTTACAATAGCTAAAAATAGTAAAGCAACTCACTGAATAAAACATAGCTAATTCAGAATCTATCCTAACAGCTTTTAGGAAAAAGATTTTGACCTAGAAGATAATCAACACCTGGATAAATCAGCAGTCCCCAACATTTTGGCACCAGGGACCAGTTTAATGGAAGACAGTTTCCCACGACCGGGGGTGGGGTGGAATGGGGATGGTTTGGGGATGATTCAAGCACATTACATTTACTGTGCACTTTATTTCTACTCTCATGCCACTGCTAATCTGACAGGAGATACCGGTCTGCACCTGGAGGCTGGGGACCTCTGCTATAAATTATATGCGAGGTATATATGGTCCTGAAGAACACTTCTTGCATTTGCATTCTGAAAACAATGACAAAAGGTTAAGCTCCTAGAACAAAGTCAGCTAAACTGAAACTATTTTAAAAATAAAAATAAAAATGCTTAAATTGTATTAATGTCAAAATTGTAGCTGAAAAGGGAGGCTTTGTTCAGATTACAAAAGGGAAAAAAGATCATCTATAAATATTCAGTATTAAATGTAATATGAATGAACATATTACCTACCAAGAAAAAAAAAATCTGCATAAGACTTTACAATTTAGGAGAAATGATTTTATCCCCCTGGGCTAATGGTGGCTTAGACGGTAAAGCATCTGCCCGCAATGTGGGAAACCTGGGTTTGATCCCAGGGTTGAAAAGATTCCCTGGAAAAGGAAATGGCAACCCACTCCAGTACTCCTGCCTTGAAAATCCCACAGACGGAGGAGCCTGGTAGGCTACAGTCCATGGGGTCGCAGAGAGGTGGACATGACTGAACGACTTCACTTTCACTTTCAATTTTAAAAACTAGAATTTTCATATTCTGGATTTAAAAATAGAAAATTTAGCCTTTTGAAGCTCAATTTATTGCCAATTTGAGTATATGGCCTAGACAGAGTTAAGAAACTCATGAAAGTGAAAAGAACAATGTCACAAAGTAGAATCCTGATAGCCTGGCTGGGCTCATACAGTTCTAGTTTTGCCTCTAAATTTTGATAATCTGCGTTTTCAGGAAAAAAAAAAAAAAGACCTGGATTAAACTATGGGATCCTCCGAAAAGCAGCAGAAATTTAACACTGGAGATCTTCCTTATCTTTCTTTAAGATTAAAAAAAAAAAGTTGGATATATAAAGGGAAGTGGGAAAATGATTCAGTCTGCAAATAAAGCTTTACTAAATAGTCATGTAAAATTATTTAAATTAATCCCTTTTACATTTAACTTTTTTTTTGACAAATTAGGGTTGCTTTTAGATAAATACAAAATAAGCTGAGTCCTCTTTACCCTTAATTCTACCAGACTCTACTAAACTGTCAGTGTAAAAAGGCACTTAAGTGATCCCAATACTTTCATTCAATTAAACTATGACAAATTCTGGAAACGTGTGTGTGTATGTGTGTGTGTGTATATAAAATATATAAAATAGCTCTCCATCTCTTAGTCCTTTTGTGACTCATGGTGAGTTCTGTGCAAAGGAAGTCTGTAATTATTTTTAAAAAGAAATGGCAGATTTAAAGTAATTTAAATAATGTTTATCATTCCAGAACACCAAGTTAACATGAATAAAAATTTTTACCATTTTCTGTAAAAATGAAAATCAATTTAAAGAAAGTTTCAAAAACTCTCAGAAGAAGACTGGAAAGAGAAACTAAACACTCACTAGTCGGTCCCGGTCATTTTGCAGTGATGACATAGCTTTTTTTAAACTCTGTACTTCAGCAGGGCTGGTTGCAGGTGGGGCTGCGGACCTCTGCCTCCCGTCCTCTGACCTGCGTAGTTTCTCCAGTTCACTCAGCAGGCGATCTCTCTCATTCTGCAGGCTGGCCATAGCCTTGGAAAAGGACTGCACTTGGTTGTAGGAATCTTCCAGTTGTGAGGACAAGTGAAGCAGTTGCTCATCTTTGGACAGAAGCTGCTGGTTAAGTTTCTCAAGGTGGGGCAAGCTGTTATCCTCAGTGGAAATCACTGGAAATGCAGCTTTAGAAACAAGAACCTCTCTCTCCCTGCTTGAGAGGCCCTGTTCTCTCAGCTGTGCCAACTCCTTCAGACTGGCCTCATATTTCCTTTTCAGTTCCTCAAGTTCCTCATGCGCCTGATCTCTGCTGTTTTGTAGGGAACTCATTGACCTTCCAAAAGACTGGATTTGTGCTGTGAGATCTTTATTTTCTTTGGTGACCATGAGTAACTTCTGTTCCATCTCCACCAGATCTCTTGCTAGCTCCGCCACCCTCTCTTCTGCTGTCTCAGTTTCATTGCGCATTATCCCTGCATCATGATGAAGATGCTTTAACTCTTTCTTCAGTTTGTCTTCAATTTCACCTACCTTCTTGGCAGCTTCCTTCTGAACATGCACCAATTCCTCTTCCAGTTCCATAACTCTCTTCTGAGAGGAAGAAAGGATAGTACTTAACTTCTGTACCTCTTCTTCTTTGGCTTTTAATTGGGCCTGAAATATTCCTAGAGTACCTTCTTCTTGCAAGGCTGTCAACTGTTTCTTTAATTGTGATAGAGAGACTTTCAAGCTCTCAGTCTCTTTAGCTAAATCTTGTTTCTCCTCCTGGAGGGCAAGAGAGGACCTCTGCAGCTCCTCCCTTGCTTCCTCAGACTCCTTGAGCTTTGCTTCTAATTTAGCATATTCACCTTTCAGCTCCTTGACCTGCTGAAGCTGAGCTTCAAGGAGCTGCTTTTGCTGACAGTCTTTCTTTGACAACACTTGGTTCAGGTCTTCTCTATACTGGATCAGCTCTGCATTGAGCTTGGCATTCTCAGAATTAAGGTCATCCATATGACTTCTCAAGCATCGGATTTCTTCCTTCAGCTTATTATTCTCAGTAGCAGCATCTTGAATGAGTTGGTCTTTTTCCAAGATCACAGAGAGATGTCGTTCTTCCAGCTGTTGGTAGTCACTGACTATGCGGTCTCGGTCATCCTGGAGAGAAGACATGGATTTAACGAAGGAATTCAACTGAGCCTTCTGCTGCAAGTTCTCCTTTTTCATGTTTTTCAGTGTTTCCATAAGCTGATTGGTTCTGTCAACAGCTTTTTTGTTCTCCTCTTCTAAGACAGTGTTCTCCTCTTCCTCCTGGGACAGCAGATTTTCCAGTTCTTTAATTTCTTTATCATGCTGCCGATGCAGTTCAGCCACGGCCACTTGGACTGCCTGTTCCTTGGCAGAAAGCAGGCTTATAATCTTCTGCTCCTTCATGTTTATTTCTTCATGCAGCCTACTGGTCAGTTGCCTGGAGGCCTGAAGATCAGTCTCCAGCTGCTCATAACTGAACTTACAATTCTGGATATCAGCCTCTTTCTGCTTTATGATCCCTTCCAAATTTTCTGTATTTTCCTTAAATTTTTCTAGAGAGTTATTTAAATCAGTTGACTGATCTCTGAGAATCTTCAGTTCTGATTCCAACTTAGCTAAATCATCCTGAGAACTACGGTATAGATTTTGAGTCTCTTCGAGCTGGGACAAAAGTTCTTTGTTTTCTCCTTGCAGAGTATCACAGACCTTCTGCTGAATCTGGACCTCTGTCTGAGCTTTGGACTCCCACATCTGTTTGTCATGCTCGAGCCTAGGGAAAAAAAAGGTCATTAATTACAGATTTCAATGGAAAAGTACTTGATGCCTAAGAAACATAACAGGTACTTAGATTTACAAATTAATAAATATAACTGAAGATGTTTTTAATAAAGAGGTATCAGTTCTATGAATGTTCTGTATTAAAGGTATATTGCATCTAAGAATTTATATAAAAGTAAACTCCAAAGTCTGTTGTTAATTTAGTGACATGAGTTTCGATACTCTGAAGAGTGCCCCCAATTTTGTACTTGGTTCTAGATAAACTGTTGTCTGGCCCCTGAATGAAATAATCTTGGTATGAGAAGCAAATGAGGAAACCTGTCTCTGAGCAGAGGGATTCTACTCAAAATGAAAGAGTATAGTGTAGGGACGCTGTTAGTTCCTGAACCAAAGCGATATAAAACTCGAGTTTGAGGAAAATAACTCCAGCAGGCATATGCAATAAAAACTGATGTGGAATATGGGGAAGAGAAAAGAGGAGATAATTTCAGAGGCTAAAGCAGTAATTTGAGAGTATAGAAATTTATACTGTGGTAAAAATTCAGAGATGGGCAAGGACAGTAGACATGAAAATGAAAAGAAAGGAAAAAGTCTAAGAGATCTCTCAAAAGAAAAATGGGTAGAGAAGTAAATGTGAATTTTTCATGCCAAGACAAGTTGTAGCAGAAAGTCATTTGCAAAAAAAACAGAGAGACAGTGAGATGAAAGTGAGAGGGAATACATCTTCTGGGGGGAAATTTAGACCAAAATTAATCCCATAATATTAAAGGGAATGGAAATAGTTTATGACTTCCTTTGCCTTCAATTTCCTTTGGAAGAGCTAAAAGAGTTATTATTCATTTACCTGGAAATGTTGATCTTCAGTTCCTCCATATGGATGGACATCTGCCTAAGCTGATCCTTTAGAACGCTGCAATTCTCCTCTTTAAGTCTAATTTCTTCTTCTTTGGTCTGAATAGCATCACTGAACTTCCTCTCCCACTTTTTGGCTTCGTCTATCACCCTGTCCCGATCATCCTGGAGGGAAGACATGCTCTTAGTGAAAGCTGCCAGCTGGGCCACAGTACTATCCAGGTTTTCCTGAAGTTGCTTAACTTCCTTGTCTTTCTTGTTCAAAGTGACCTGAACCTCTCCAAATGTCTCTTCCAAGTGGACTTTTTCTCTACACAAAGCGTCCAGTTTCTCTTGCATATTCTTCTTCTCTTTCAGGTGTTTTTCTTCTACTTGCTCCAGTCTTCGCTCAAGATCTTCATCCTTTTGTTTCATTTGGCTTTTGATGGATTCTTTATTTGACTGAAGCTCCTTTTTCAACTTGAGATTGTCTGCTAGGACCCTTGCTGCTTCACTTTGAGTGTCATCTAGCAGTACTTTGAAGCTAGCTAATTCCGATTCTGCCTTCTTGCGGTGTTCATTGGCTTGAGCCAGGTTTTCTTTGGTTACTTCCAAATCTTTTTGGGACTCAGTCTGAACAAATTCTAGAGCCTTAACAGTTCTCTCCAGAGCACTGATTTTCTCTTGGTACCTGATACAATCCGTCTGCAGCTGCTTTACTTCTTGCTGCTTTTCTTTTAGCAACTCCTGAAGTTCCTTCGTATGGCTTTTATTAGCAGGTCCTTTCTGAGCACCTTGTATTTTCTCCATATATTCCTTTCGTATTTCTGATTCCACCTTAGTTTTCTCCTTGACTAACTGTTGCTTTTCTTCTTCCAGTTCACTCACACACTTTTTAAGGTTCTGCATTTCGGATTCTAGTAGTTCGTTTTTGATCTGGGCATCTGTAACATCCTGATAATAATTTCCAATGCTTCCATTAAGTTCTGCTAATTGATTCATAAGCCTCTCTTCCAAATCATCTTTCTCTTCTTCTGCTGTCTCCTTTAACTTGGTAACTCTGGCAAGTTCTTCTTGGGTTTGCTGATTTAATAGGTTTATTTTGGTTACTTCTTCCTGAAGCATTTTTAGTTCACCATCCTTTGCTGCTATTTGACTCAGTAAAGTATCTCTCTCATTTTCTAAATTCTGGCTAAAGTCCTTGTCTTTCTGCCTGCCTTCCTCTAATTCAGTGATTCTTTCTTTGAGCTGATCAATCTGCTGAAGGTAGTTATTAATTTCATCATGTAAGCTGACATTCTCACATATGTCAGGCTTGGCACTGTTCTCTGATAGAGAGGATTCTAAATTTTCAGGCCTCATGTTCATACGTGGGGAGCCTTGCTCCTCAGCCTCACCTGGAGCAGATGGGGTTGCCTCTTCAGTGACAGCCATCTGGTTGTCATGCTTCTCAGTGGGCTCCAGGCTAGCTTGTTTGGATACATTATCTTCTATCTGATGCTTTAAATGTTGAACCTCTTCACTTAAAGAGTCCTTTTCTGCCTTTAAGGCCTCAAACTCCTTAGAAAGGGTTTTATATTCTGTTTTGACCCTTTCCAGCTCCTCCTTCATGTTGGAATTGGAAGAAAGAAGTGCTTCCAGACTATCTCCTGCAGGATGTACCTCTGCTCTAAGCCGTTCATTCTCTTCTTCCAACTCTAGGATTTTCTGCTGTTTAGATTTAGCAAACTTTCTCATCTTTTCTTTCATCTCCTCCATTTCCTGTTCAGCTTCCTGTAACTGCTTTTCTGTTTCTTTCTTATTTGCTTCTGTGCTTCTTAACTTGCCATAAAGTTCCTGCTTCTCCTGCCTCACAGTTTCCACTACATGCTGAATTCTTTCTGCCTCATTACTAACATTCTCATAGGACTGCAGAAGAATTTCATATTCCTTTTGCAACTCTTGGTGTTTCTCTTGCCACTCAGCACTTTCTGTAATCTTGGAACATTTCAAAGATTCAATTTCCTTCATTAAGTTTTCCTTGTCTTCAGTAAGACCCTCCAGTGCTAATTTCAGACTTTCACAAGAACCACTGAGACTTTGATTTTCCATTAAAGATCTGTCCACTTCTGCAATGAGTTTGTCTCTTTCTTCCTGAAGAAGAGCTAACTTTCCTAAGAATACATCTTTTTCTCTATTTTGAGCAGAAACTTGGTTTTCCACATCTGCCAGAGACTTAGTGAGATGCTCAATGGTGTCTCTGGCCAAAGACAACTCCTCCTGGAGACCTTTGTTTTCTTTTAGTGCTTCCTTTCGGGAAATGAGGGCAGCTTGCAGTTTCCTCTGTATTTGCTGTTTTGCTTTACTTTCTTCTCCGGTCTCTTCTGGTTTCTGCTTCAGTTCGCAAAGCTCCACCTGGAACTGCTTTATCTTCTCATCATGTTCTTTGGCTTGCATTTCCAGCTGTGTATGCAGTGCCTTTACTAAATCCTCTTGTTCTGTTATCTCCGTTTGTACTTTAGTAAGGGCTGTTTCCTTTTCACTAAGCAGTCCAGAAAGGTATCTAACTTCTTCTTCCTTTTTGCTTATGAGTTTTTGCAGTTCATCTAGTTCAGGCTTCAATTCTCTTAACTGCTCTAATCCAGCGATCTCTAGTTGACTGCTTTCCAGTTTTTGCCTCAGGGTTTCTGCGTGGGCTTCAGCTTCACAGGACTCTGCCTTCAGACTCTGGATTTCTAAATCCTGTTTATTTATCTGCTCTTGTAACTGAAATACCTCTTCTGATTTTTTAGTCAGCTCTTTTATTGTAGAGTTAACCTTTAACTCTAACTCTTCTTTCTCAGCTTCTATTTCTTTCAGCTGGGTCTTAATCTGGGCAATAGCAATATTGCCCTGCAGAGCATTTGTTTCTCTAAGATGAGAAGGCCAGTCTAGCTGCAAGTCGGACTCTGAAACAGATTGAACAGGCTGCTGTTTTGTGGCTTTGAATAAAGGTTCTTCTAAACCTTGAGTGGGAGAGCCTGGTTCCTGCTGGCCACTGCCTGGGAGTTTTCTGTCCATAGATTCCTGTACTTGAATCTGCAGTTGTTTTAGTTGGTCCCCAATGTTCTCATTTTCCTTGCTTTGCTCATCAAACTGCTCTTGCAAGCGATTATAGTCATCCTTCTGTTGCTTTAGCTCCTCCCTAAGATGTCTTTCCTTCTCCTGTGCCTTTTTTAGAATCACCTTGCGAGAGGTTAATACTTCCTGTAGCTTCTTTTGAAGCTGCTCCTTTTCTTTTTCAAGGTCCACTATTTTTTCTTCCAGCTCTGGTTTCCAGTGTTCTCCACTGCCTGCACCAAGCGGACCGATGGCCACTGCTTCTTTTACAGGTGCTGCTGAGTCTCCATCACCTGCATCCTTGTTACCTGTGGTTAACTTTTGGATAATTGCTTGGTTTTCAATGACTTCTGCTTGGAGCAGATCTATCTGGTTTGTCTTCTCCTGCAAATTCTGATTCATCTGTTTGACCACAGCCTGTAACTGTTCTTCTATTGCTGCCTTTTCTTCCAAATCCTTCCTAATGTGCTCTAGTTCCATTTCCTTCTCAGATATTATCTGTTTTAAAGACATTTCTATTTCTTGGCACTTAGAAGTCACACATTTTTCTAAGTCGTCTTTGCTTTCTTTATCTTCCTCCACTTCCCTCCTCTCACTCTCATGGAGTAGGATCTCTTTGCTGGGTTCATCTTTCACTTTGGCCAATTCCTCTTCTAATCTACTGACTTTCTGTAGAAGTTCCTTTCTATTAATAAGAGCAGCCTGGAGCTTTCTCTTTCTCTGCTCACTTTCTTTCTTTACAAGGTCTAATTCACGTTGAAGTTCTTCTTTACTTATTAGCCCTGCTGGGCTCAACTCATCAAAATTCTGTTTAATGCTGGAAACAATTTCTTTATCTTCTTCCATCTGCTCTTTTTTGGTCTCTTCAGCTCTGGATAATAAATTCAGCTGTTCTTTAAGAGTCTTTATTTCAACCCCAAGAGAAAATTTCTCTTCATTGAGCTGAACCATTTTCTCCGTCATACTAAAGCTGATTTCTGTTACTTGCTGATCCTTCTCCTCAATGGTCTGTTGGAGTATCTCCACATCTTTCTTTTTTTCTAGTAAGAGTTGATCCATTTTTGCTATTTCAAGTTCCTTCTGTGAAAGGGCCTGTGAAAGTTCTTCCACTTTATTTGAGACCTCCCTCTCACGTTCTGCCCCCTCAAGCACTTCGCTTTCCTTCCTCTGCAGCTGGCTCTGCAGGCTTTTGATCAAAGTACTCTGCTCAGAAAACTGAACCTGCACACCATCTAGTTCATTCTGTAAAACTTCAATCTTCACATCTTTAGATTTAGCTTCTATGGTGAGGCTGTGGATCTGCTCAGTGAGCAAGTCGTGATGAGCAGTCTGACTTTCATAGTCAAGTCTTCTCTGCCTTTCTGCTTCTGCAAGGCTCACTTCTAGTTGCTGTACCTGAGCCCTTAGTTCCGTTACCACACAAAGTTCCTTCACCTGAGCAAGAAGCTGGTCTCTTTCTTCAGACAAAGCAGTGAAAGCATTGTTGGTGTTTTCAGCATTTTTCTTAAACTCTTCAATCAGCTGGGTTAGGATGCCTATTTCCTTAGCTTTCTCGTCTAAATTTTTCTCATAGATTTCTTCCGCTTTACGAAGGTTTACCTCAAGCTCCAAAACTTGACCTTTTAGTCTTTCCAATTCATCCTGGTGACACTGACAAGTACCTGGGACAGCAGAAGAGGGTTTATCATCACCGTCCTGCTTGGCTGATTTTAATTCCACTCCGGTGTAACTTAAAGATATTTCCTCAGATGGTATATGCTGGTGTTCGGGGCTCATCTGCTCTTCTTTCTCAGTTGTTGTGAGACTGCTCTCTTTATCTGGCATTGGTGGAAAATGCTGCCCTGTATCTTCAACCAACACTGTCATTTTAACTGGAGGTATTCCTTCACTCTCTACCTGTTTCATTTCTTTCTGATCAATGAACTCAGGGTCATCTTCTGCCCTTTTGCCTTGAAGCTGCAGCTTAAGAAATGCAATCTCCTCTTGAGCTTCTTTCATTTCCAGCAATAAAACGGATAGTTCTTTATGCTTCTGAGTAAATGTGTTCTCCAGGGCATCTTGTCCACTTTCCTCAGCAGAAAAACTGCTCTTGTTGAGCCTGGTAATATCAACCATGCTCACCTGTTTTTTTTTTAAAAAAAAAAAAAAAAAAAAACACCTCAATCAAATGTTTTATAGGAAAGAGCCTAATTAAAAACTGGTATATTATGCATTTTACAAAACTGAAAACATTTCCATCCAAACTTTCCTACCACAAAACTGCTAAATACTTTTAAAATCAGTTTTTATTTCCCAACTTGGACCTCTGAGGGATCCTGTCAATCCTACACTGAAGTCAAGTCATATTCATAAGACCTAAGGAAACCTGGGACTCATTTCCTAAATATTCCTCACTTGGGAAACTTTTTTTTCAGATTAAAACTGCTTATTTCTCCTAAGAACTACTTACAAATAAAAAGCAAAGCAAGAAATAAATTTTTGCTTCATCTCATGCCAAGAAGGAAGTTACACAATTCCTTTTCCTAAACTATCTATTGGAATAGGAAGTATTAGATAAGATAGCTATTAACAGACAAAGAGATTATTAGACAAGTTGATTAAGATAAAGTACCAGGATAAAATAATCAAAGAAGAGTTCTGCTGGAGCTTGGGAAGAAATTAAGGACCCATCTGACAAAATATTAACCAAGTTACTATTACAAAGCTTACTGTATTAGGCTGCTCAATCCATATAAATTATTTCTATAATTGTCTTCCTGGGACAAAACCAGTGAATTTCATGGTAAATTTGGTATTTTATTAAATGAGTTTGGGGACCACATACATAATAAAACATCCATCTTTGTCAACAGCAGCTTTTCTCCCCCCGCCAAAAAAATTCCAACTTGATACGAAGGGGAAAAAAAAGGGGATTGTCAAACAATGTGGTGGCCAAGAGCACAAGCTCTGCTGCCCAGCTGCCAGAGTTCACATCTCTGCCATTCACTAGCAGAAGCTGGCACATAGTAAGTCCTCAATGAATATTACCTATTACCTTGGTATCATATTCAGCCACTGAGTAAAAGAAAAGAAATCATTACTTTAGAATTATATATTATTTTACAGAAAGTTATTATCTCAACATTTTTCATTAGCACTTTTAATCTTTTAAAATTTTTCACTCTCTGTATTACTTATACTCACATTTCTAGAAACCAAAACTGGACACACTTTTTTTTTAGCAGAGGAAAAGAAAAGTTCCTTTATAATTTCTTCATGTCACACTACTATTTACCCATTCCTACATACATGAAAAATCTAATATAGTCAAGGCATCACTTTTTTTTTTTTTTTTTAGATCCAAGCTGTTTTTATTTTTTTCTTTTTTACATGAGTTCCCAATCTTGAACCCCCCACCCTCACCTTCCACCCCATATCAACTCTCTGGATCATCCCCATGCACCAGTCCCAAGCAACCTGTATCCTGTATCGAACATAGACTGGCGATTCATTTCTTACATGATAGTATACATGTTTCAGTGCCATTCTCCCAAATCTTCCCACCCGTTCCCTCTCCCTCAAAGTCCAAAAGTCCATTCTATACATCTGTGTCTCTTGCTGTCTCGCATACAGGGTTATCATTACCATGTTTCTAAATTCCATATATATGTGTTGGTATACTCTCTTGGTGCTTTTCCTTCTGGCTTACTTCACTCTGTATAATCGGCGTGTACTTTACAATTTTTAAAGCTTTAGCATCTTCTATTCTCTACAGCAATCTTGTGTGGAATGTGGAGCGAGAAGTAATTTATTTTACTGTTAAGAAAACGGTCTTAAGTTAAATGATTGTCCAATTCATTCTTTAATTCAATAAACTTTAAAGCATGTTAAATATATTTTTGGTTGTGGACTGGGTACTTTATTCTCATTTAACTCAAATTTAAACCTTCAGAATCCCACATAAGTGCTATTTTGCCCCTATCTTGGTAGGAAGAGGACAATACAAAAGAGCAAGACTCGGGACTGAGGACTGTGCATTAGGAAGACATCTTAACTCATGTACACCTGAGATGAAAAAATAAAAATTAAAATAAAAAAAAAAGGAAGACATCTTATCCTAGATGACAAATCACCCTTCACTCTATTAGAACTCTCTAGTTAAAGTCAATCCATCCATACATTTCTTGAATACCGACCAAGTGCATCTGGATGTAAGGAAGATACTTGAAAGACAAATTTCTTTCCTCAAGAGGCTTCTAATGAGCTCTCTGGTAATCATATAAATATAAGCATTACAGTGAGTACAGTAAACATCCAAGCTCAGTGTTTTATCTGGCCGTGATGATTTTCTATTAGATTCTAAATTTGTTTCCTTAAAAAAATGAGGATGGAAATTCCAT
Source organism: Neotragus moschatus (assembly GCA_006410615.1). NCBI lineage: Eukaryota > Metazoa > Chordata > Mammalia > Artiodactyla > Bovidae > Neotragus > Neotragus moschatus. The sequence goes on from SJYA01000194.1 coordinate 1,769,959, forward strand.
TGTTTAGAAGAAAATATGATCTCACTTTAATATTTTCATTAAATTAATTGAGTATTAAAAAAATCAGATGAATGAAATAAGAGGTACACTCATTAGAAGTAACGTGAAAGGAAATCACCTCCTATAACTTGGAAATTCGATCACGCCAAGAGCTGAAACTACCAAAAAAACATATATAATTGCTAAGAATATCCACACTGCTGGTAGAGAAAGATGAGGGTGCAATTTCTGACGGACCTCACTGAAACATCATTGTAAGTAATAAAGGTGGGGGAAAAAATGGTCTGCTTTGAGTCTAGAAAATTTTGTCAGAGAGCAGAAACTTTGGCAAGCGCTCTAAAGTAGCTGTGGGTCCCCCAGTCACTAGAAAGGGCTTACTCTCAGGTTTCACTGCTGCTGCTGCTGCTAAGTTGCGTCAATTGTGTCTGACTCTCTGCAGCCCAGCAGGCTCCTCTGTCCCTGGGATTCTCCAGGCAAGAACACTGGAGTGGGTTGCCATTTCCTTCTCCAAGGCATGAAACTGAAAAGTGAAAGTGAAGTCGCTCAGTCATGTCCAACTCTTAGCAACCCCGTGGACCACAGCCTACCAGGCTCCTCCGTCCATGGGATTCTCCAGGCAAGAGTCCTGGAGTGGGTTGCAATTGCCTAACTGCTGAATTAAATAACTCACAAGACTTCTCTTTGTTATAATCCATTTTGAACCAACAACCTCTCAATTACTGATTGAACCCCTAGGCACCTTGACCCAGGAAAAGATGCTCTAGGTGGTAGACAAAAGTATTTCTGTTATTGGAAAGGTGCATCAGTTCTTTGTAGATTAGTAAATACTGTGGGAATCAAGTTGGTCAGGATTCCTGTGCAGCCACGGTTCTTCACATTCAGTTGGGTGCTACAGCTAAGTCTGTACAAGGGTGACTAGTAGCAAAGTCCATCCGTGAGAAGAGGGAGCTAATAGAATCAGGAGGAGACAGAGGCCACCTTAGGAGGAAGAAGAGTGGGAGCTTCCCATTAGAAACCTGTTCTTCTGATTAAAAGGCAAGACAAATTTTCCCTCAATGACAGATTTCTAAATTACTCTTTTCACAGCAAAGATTTTTATTTCCACTTTCCTTTCATTCCTCAGCATGAGCACTACACTGACTTTCCACACCCACACCTCCCCAATTATTGCCCTATCAACAGTCACCAATGACCGCCATCTGTCAATCCAATGGACTTTCTTGTCCATCCTGTTCAATAGCTGAAGGATCCGCCTCTGTTTTCCTCCTCTGTCTCTCTCTCTTTTTTTCGACACGCTCTCTTGGCTTCAGGGAGGTAACTCTCCTGGTTTCTGTCCTGCTCTCAGATTTACCCCCTGTCTCCTTGTCCCTAACCCCCAACCACCACATTGGGCTGGATACTCTCTTCTTCTGGCCTTTACCCTCACCACTTCTCTGCTATTACATTTACCACATTATGTTATTGAACACAATAGTCTGTTCTTAAGCTGTCTCTCCAAAATAAGTTGTAAGCTCCAAAAGAGAGTCTACCTGCTAGTTGTGTCCGACTCTGAGACTCTATGGACTATAGCCTGCCAGACTTCTCCGTTCATGGGATTCTCCAGGCAAGAATACTGGAGTGAGGGGTCTAGATTCTATTTATCTATATCCCTAACATGGAGCATGAAGGCTGGCACATTGGAGGTGCTTTTTTCTTTTTTAACCTGACTTCAGGGAGACCAGACAGGCTCGTAGACTAACCACATGGGTTGGGGGTTAATAGTGAGCTCTCAGTCTGAAGTTCATGTGGGAAGCTAGGTCTGGGTTCAAGTCCAGACCTTGTGGCCTGCCACAGTGCACTACTCCCAAATTCTGCAGGCAACTGGAAGGAGTGTTTCCTAACATAGTGGCTTGGTGCTCATCTCTAGTACTAAGCTTGAAGGTAAACTTTGAGTACCCCAGAGTCAGCCACTCGGACAAATCAGGGATAAAAGGAGTTCGGGGACCTCCAAAGCAGAGGACACTGTGTATAGCAATCCCATTAGTACCCTTTAGAGGCTATCAGACAGCTTCCGTCTTTGACTTCAACAGTGTGATCATTTCTGACAAAGATAATTAAGGCTACAAATAAAAGGCAGAAGATAAAATATGTGTCAATTCCCTTTGACTTTTTGATTTACCACTCTTATTTTTCTCTCCCATCATTTCTTTTTGGTCTTAAAGAAAAGAGTGCTGTCTATGTTTATCTGGCTTGCCTGTGTATATCCAGTTTTACATTGCAAGCTGTGGGACAGGATAATGTCTTTATATGTGTAGCATCTCACTGTGGGTGCCTCAACATCATTCAATTAACCTGTTTTTAATCTTAGGAAATAAAATGTAAAATTCTCCAGAGAACTTGTTTGTTTGAACCTCACTCAGTTCAGTTCAGTCGCTCAATTGTGTCTGACTTTTTGCGACCCCACGAATCACAGCACACCAGGCCTTTCTGTCCATCACAAACTCCCAGAGTTCACTCAGACTCACATCCATCGAGTCGGTAATGCCATCCAGCCATCTCATCCTCTGTTGTCCCCTTCTCTTCCTGCCCCCAATCCCTTCCAGCATCAGAGTCTTTTCCAATGAGTCAACTCTTAGCATGAGGTGGCCAAAGTATTGGAGTTTCAGCTTTAGCATCAGTCTTTCCAATGAACACAAAGGACTGATCTCCTTTAGGATGGACTGGTTGGACCTCCTTGCAGTCTGAGGGACTCTCAAGAGTCTTCTCCAACACCACAGTTTAAAAGCATCAATTCTTTGGCGCTCAGCTTTCTTCACAGTCCAACTCTCACATCCATACATGACCACTGGAAAAACTATAGCCTTGACTCTGTAGAGATTTATAAATAATTTTCAGGCTATATCTAGGATATATTTGGAATATATCCAAAATAATTTATAGCATTTCACATAATGTATGACAAATTAAAGTTGACTGGCCTTATAAGATCTTTGGATAATACTGAGAGATATATTTGAGCTGAATAAGAAAGGAATATAATAGCTCCTCCCAACTGAAAGGATATACTCTCCATAGATGCTTGAAAACAGAAAAATATTAAACAATGTCCACAATAAGACCCAAGCTATATAGTGTTTAACAATATTAACTACTGGCTTCATTGGTCGGCTGTGTTGGTGAGGAATATAGCACCTACTCAAATTTGTAATCTGTCATGCTCATGATCAGAAATATTTCCTGTAAGATTTCCCATTCAGATTTTATGTTTCCTTCCATATACATTACATATTTTCATCATATCAAAAGAACAAAGGGATTTATACAAGAGTTTGAAAGTGGTTCTGACACTGTATGTCCGATGACATAACATGACATTAGCTCTGAGAAAATGGCTGCCAAGTACAAAGTTACAGATCTTGAAACAAAGACCCACTTAGAGTCCATAAACATCGACTCATAAGCAGAGAAACAATCTTGGGAGAAAAGGATAATTAATGGCTTTATTGTGAAAGAGAATAAGAAACTTGGAGAAATTTCAGCATACTTAGGTCTCTTACAAAATGCTCTTCTGATGGCATAGCCATCTGTATTAGTTAAATCAGTATCATTGTTTGGTACAATGATCACAACAGGGATACTGCTATATAGGCATACCACCACCTATCTAATAGTGTTATTGTGAGACCTGAATAGGGTATGATATGTAAGCTTAAATTATATAACGCACAATGCTACCATTGATTGAACAGTTCCTAGTTTTGCAAATACAAGCACATATCAATTTGGCAGATTCTAAATTCAAATCCATGGCATAAATATTACACAGAGACATACACATACAGACATACAAAAGATACAATCATCACTGTCCTAAGCCAATCTGCAGAACAGAAAATTGCAATGGCTACATTAAGACAGTGTTAAATGTCAGATGAATAACAACAGCAAAACTAAAGTCAGTTGTCTAGGTTGGGGATTATGTGAGGAGGCGATCAACAAGAGAACTTTGAAATGGATTCCATTCTAGGACCATGGCACAAATAATCTAAGTACATAAATTAAGCTATGCCGCTGCTGCTACTGCTGCTAAGTCGCTTCAGTCGTGTCCGACTCTGTGCAACCCCACAGACGGCAGCCCACCTGGCTCCCCCATCCCTGGGATTCTCCAGGCAAGAATACTGGAGTGGGTTGCCATTTCCTTCTCCAGTGCATGAAAATGAAAAGTGAAAGTGAAGTCGCTCAGTCGTGTCTAGCTCTTAGTGACCCCATGGACTGCAGCCCACCAGGCTCCTCCGTCCATGGCATTTTCCAGGCAAGAGTACTGGCATGGGGTGCCATTGCCTTCTCTTAATTCTCTAAATTAAGCTATTGCAGGCAGAGGCTTTAACCTCTGAGCCACCAGGGAAGCCCAAATTAAGCTATAGAGAATGACAAAATATATTTCGGGTAAATAGAAGAAGTTTTATTAATACTAAGAGCTGATATTTGTTGAGTACTTACAAGCCTCGTCACAACAACTCTATCAGATATGAAACCAACAGGATTGCCAATGAAGAAACCAAGGCTTAAAGAAGTCAAATAACTTTGATTCAAACACAGGTAGTGCAAGATCAAAGGATAAAGTCTTTGATCTGGGAATTAAGGGAGCTAATACTTGGAATAAAAAGAGGAAAGAGCATTGTAAGGTGGAGGAAGTAACATCAGGAATGTCATGCAGGTGGGAATAAGCAAAAGGTGCTGAGGGTATGAGAAAATCTTATGGTTGAAACGTGGCACACAAATTGCAGTAAAGGCAAGCAAAAGAGTGAAAGAGAGGGGCATAACAAGGGAAAAATAGATTAGGGCTTAAATATTGGAAAACTAGATTGTGGCTTTATTACTAGAAAAATAAACTGGGGCATGGGATCTAATTATGTGATCCGTGGAATATCAGAAAGTAATTCTGGTGGCAGTGTAAAAGTATTGGTTTGAAAGAGGAGAAACAAAGGGAGACCAATTAAGATATTCTTGGAATGGTCTCACTTTGCTCTTCCAAGAAGTGAAGTCAAAGAAAACAAGTTCTTACTGCCTAATGAAAAGAAGCACACAAGTTTTTTTCAGGAATGCGAAGTTTTTCCCTGTAATAAATCTTGTTGTTCAGCTGCTAACTTGTGTCTGACTCTTTGCAACCCCATGACTTCCCTGTCCTTCACTATCTTCTGAAGTCTGCTCAAACTCATGTCCACTGAGTTAGTGATGCCATCTAACCATCTCATCCTCTGTCAACCCCTTCTCCTTCTGCCCCCAATCTTTCCCAGCATTAGGGTCTTTTCCAATGAGTCAGCTCTTTGCATCATGGCCAAAGTATTGGAGCTTCAGCTTCAGCATCAGTCCAGTCCTTCCAATGAATATTCAGGGTTGATTTCCTTAGGATTGACTGGTTTGATCTCCTTGGTGTCCAAGGGACTCTCTTAAAAAATCATTATGTATCTTTATATAAAGGACACTGAATTATAGAATTCATCCCTTTGTTTACTACAAACCAAATATTCATTTAGGTGTACGGTGTGTGCTTGTTTAAGGCTCTGCATCAGTTCAGTTCAGTCGCTTAGTCATGTCCGACTCTTTGCAACCCCATGAATCCCAGCACACCAGGCCTCCCTGTCCATCACAAACTCCCAGAGTTCACTCAGACTCACATCCATCGAGTCAGTGATGCCATCCAGCCATCTCATCCTCTGTCGTCCCCTTCTCCTCCTGCCCCAAATCCCTCCCAGCATCAGAGTCTTTTCCGATGAGTCAACTCTTCACATGAAGTGGCCAAAGTATTGGAGTTTCAGCTTTAGCATCAGTCCTTCCAAAGAACACCCAGGACTGATCTCCTTTAGGATGGACTGGTTGGATCTCCTTGCAGTCCAGGAGACTCTCAAGAGTCTAACAGTAAGAAGCCTCTTTGCTATGAACTGCTTCCCTGGTGGCTCAGATGGTAAAGAATCTGCTCTCTGTAATGTGGGAGATCCAGGTTCGATCCCTGAACTGGGAAGATCGCCTGGAGAAAGAAATGGCAACCCACTCCAGTATTCTTGCCTGGAGAATCCCATGAGCAGATCAACCTGGCAGGCTACAGTCCATAGGGTTGCAAAGAGTCGGACACAACATAGTGAGTAACACACTTGCTATGAATAGAGAGGGAGTGTAGCATCTCCCAACTGAAAAGGCAGACTTTCTGGAGACTTTTAATGGTAAAATATTTCATGAAGGTAGTATAGTCAAGTGGGGCAACAGACACGATTGCTACCAATTGCAAGGCAGCACAGTAAGTGGTGTAGGAGTAGGTGAGCACAGGGCATTCTGGGTACACAAGCAGGTACACTGAACTCAGCTTTGGGTGTTTGGGGCCAGGGACATGAGAGAAGTAATCAGGTTGACTTTTCCTAATTTAATAACAGCCACGATTTAGCAAGCTCCTTTACTCAACACACAGCTCAAGGGAGAAACTAAGCGAGGCCCAGGGAAGGTCAGCACAGAGCCAGCCTACTAGCAATGCATTCAGTGATGGTGCCACCTCCACTGGGTCAGGCCCTGACGGAGCACTGCAGCTGCTCTCATGAGTCATTGGTGACCTACCTGTCAGATTAAATGAAGATAATCAGTTCCGGTTCTGTATCATTAATGATTAGACAGCTCCTGTAACTGTGGTTCACTGGTTTATTTTGTTTCTTCTTCTAGGAAACCAACAGGTACTAACAACTTCCTTATAGATATCATTCTTTGGGTTCCTTCATAAGTTAAGCAAAAACATATGTTTACACTAAGTGATGAATAGCTGCCTATGTCCTCACGTGTCTGTTGAATGGTTGTAGTGACAAAATTATGTAAGTACCTATCTAGTTATGTCTCTGACTTGGAAAACTATATCTATATCATTTGGATTGTAAACCTACTTTTACTTGGTTAGAGTTACTTCAGATTTACCCAGGCATATCATTTCCTTTTCACTCATAGTTTTAAAACACTGTCCCTAGACCCAGGGGCTCAGGCCAAACAACCAACTGGGACGGAGCACAACCCCACCCATCAGCAAATAGTTGGATTCAAGTTTTACTGAGCAAGGCCCTGTCCACCAGAGCAAGAGCCAGTTTTTCCCATGGCAGTCGCTCCCATCAGGAAACTTACACAAGCCTCTTAGCCTCATCCATCAGAGGGCAGACTGAAGAAGCAAGAAGCACAGTCTCACAGCACTAAAAACCCATATTACAGAAAGTTAATCAAGATGAAAAAGCAGAAAGTTATGTCCCAGATGAAGAGACAAGATTGCTGTTGTTCGTTGCTCGGTTGTGTCTGACTCTGCAAATTCACAGACTGCAGCACGCCAGGCCTCCCTGTCCTTCACAATCACCTGCAGTTTGCTCAAACTCATGTCCACTGAGTTGATGATATCATCCAACCATCTCATCCTCTGTCACCCTCTTCTCCTGCCTGCAATCTTTCCCAGCATCAGGGTCTTCTCCAGAGAGTCAGCTCTTTGCATCAGGTGGCCAAAGTATTAGAGATTTAGCTTTGGCATCAGTCCTTCCAATACATTTTCAGGGTTTATTTCCTTTAAGGTTTACTGGTTGGATCTTCTTGCTGTCCAAGGGACTCTCAAAAGTCTTCTCCAGCAGCACAGTTTGAAAGCATCAATTTTTTGGCGCTCAGCCTTTTTTATGGTCCAACAATCACATCTGTACATGACTACTGGAAAAACCATAGCTTTGACTACACAGACCTTTGTCAGCAAAGTGATGTCTCTGCTTTTTAATATACTGTCTAGGTTTGTCACAGCTTTTCTTCCAAGGAGCAAGCGTCTTTTAATTTCATGGCTTCATTCACCATCCACAGTGATTTTGGAGCCCAAGAAAATGGTCTCTCACTGTTTCCATTTTTTCCCTATCTATTTGCCATGAAGTGATGAGACTGGATGCCATGATCTTAACTTTTTGAATGTTGAGTTTTAAGCCTGCTTTTTCACTCTCCTCTTTCACTTTCATCAAGAGGCTCTTTAGTTCCTCTTTGCTTTCTACCAGAAGGGTGGTGTCATCTGCATATCTGAGGTTACTGATATTTCTCCAGGCAATCTTGATTCCAGTTTGTGCTTCATCCAGTGCAGCGTTTCTCATGATGTACTCTGCATACAAGTTAAACAAGCAGGGTGACAACATACAGCCTTNAGTTCCCCTTCTCTTTCTGCCATAAGGGTGGTGTCATCTGCATATCTGAGGTTATTGATATTTCTCCAGGCAATCTTGATTCCAGTTTGTGCTTCATCCAGTGCAGCGTTTCTCATGATGTACTCTGCATACAAGTTAAACAAGCAGGGTGACAACATACAGCCTTGACACACTCCTTTCCCAATTTGGAACCAGTCCATTTTTCCATGTCTGGTTCTAACTGTGGCTTCCTGACCAGCATACAGATTTCTCAGAAGGCAGGTCAGGTGGTCTGGTATTCCCACCTCTTTAAGAACTTTCTATAGTTTGTTATGATCCACATGGTCAAAGACTTTAGCATAGTCAATGAAGCAGAAATAGATTTTTTTTTCTGGAATTCTCTTGCTTTTTCTATGACCCAACAGATGTTGGCAGTTGGATCTCTGGTTCTTCTGCCTTTTCTAAATCCAGCTTGTATATCTGAAAGTTTTCTGTTCACATACTTTTGAAGCCTAGCTTGAAGGAATTTGAGCATTACCTTGCTAGCATGTGAAATGAGTACAATTGTGCAGTAGTTTGAACATTCTTTGCCATTGCTCTTCTTTGGGATTGGAATGAAAACTAACCTTTTTCAGTCCTGTGGCCACTGCTGAGTTTTCCAAATTTGCTGTCATATTGAGTGCAGCACTCTAACAGCATCATCTTTCAGGATTTGAAATAACTCAGCTGGAATTCCATCACTTCCACTAGCTTTGTTTATAGTAATGTTTCCTAAGGCCCACTTGACTTCACAATCCAGGATGTCTAGCTCTAGGTGAGTGATCACACCATTGTGGTTATCCAGGTCATTAAGACCTTTTTTGTATAGTTCTTCTGTGTACTCTTGCCACCTCATCTTAATATCTTCTGCTTCTGTTAGGTCCACACCACTTCTGTTCTTTATTGTGCCCATCTTTGGGTGAATGTTCCTTTGGTATCTCTAATTTTCCTGAAGAGATTGCTAGTCTCTCTGTAACAGGAGGGAAAGGAGCAGGGCACAACTTTTGAAAGAATGACATAGCCCAAGGATACAACATAAATGGATTAGAATCAAATGGGTCCAAGATGGCTTTAAAGGAAAGAAAAGAAAAGAAATGAAGTTGTTCAGTCATGTCCGACTCTTTGCGACCCCATGGACTGTAGCCCACCAGACTCCTCCATCCATGTATTTTTTAGTCAAGAGTACTGGAGTGGGTTGGCCATTTCCTTCTCCAGGGGCTCTTCCCAACCCGGGGATTGAACCTGGGTCTCCCGCATTGTAGGCAGAAGCTTTACCATCTGAGCCACCAGGAAATCCTTAACTAGCCAATAATCTTCAATCAACAAGCTAAATGACACACTCAGCGGAACCATGACAGTTTCAAGGCACTGTCAAAAGACCAAGGAGTAGGAAGTGGCCCAATTCCTGGAAATCTCCATCTTTCACCCGAAATAGTTGGAATAATTCTCCCACTCATTAACATATGATATTACCCAAACCATAAAAATTAACCATGCTACATGGCTCACACTCTGTATGTAGAGTATGCTTCTCTCTGAATCTAAATATATTCATTTCTTTAGATTTGCCTAATACTTTGTTTCTCACTGATTTCTTTCTGCAATGAGACATTAAGAACCTGAGCTTCATTAGGTCCTGAAACCAGGTAGCATGGGTTTGCCTGGGTTCCAGTCCCAGCCAGGTGGTTTCAAGTCCCATTTGAGATAAATGGGTTTGTTTCCCATTTTATCCTTTCCCTCTATTTCTTTGCATCCTTTACTTAAGAAGGCTTATCTCTCCTTTGGACTCTGCATTCAGATGGATATATCTTTCCTTTTCTCTTTTGGCTTTCTCTTCTTTTCTCTTTTCTCAGCTATTTTAAAGGCCTCCTCAGACAACCATGTGCCTTGCTGCATTTCTTTTTCTTGGGTATGGTTTAGATCACTGCCTCCTGTACAATGTTCCAAACCTCTGTCCATAGTTCCTCAGGCCCTCTGTGTATCAGATCTAATCCCTTGAACCTCTTTGTCACTTCCACTGTATAACCATAAGGGATTTGATTTAGGTCATACTTGAATGGCCTAATGGTTTTCCCTACTTTCTTTAAGTCTGAATTTTGCAATTACAGAACTTCCACAGGACTGGGGAAACAGAATATTGGAGGGCACAAACAAAATGTTGTGCACACCAGGGCCCAGGAGAAAAGAGCACCCTACAAGAGACTGAGCCAGACTTGCCTGTGAGTGTTTGGGTGTCTCTGGTAGAGGCATGGGTCAACAATGCCCTGCTTCAGGGTCAGTGCAGGGTCAGGGGCAATGAAAGCAGCTGTCCTGGGAGGCACAGCTGGCATGTCCTTTTGGAGGAGGTTGCCATTACCCTACTATAACTTGGCCTCAGGTCAAACCACAGGGACCTAAAACAGCCTCACCCATCAGCAGAAAATTGGATTAAAGATTTACTGAGCATGGCCTTGCCCACCAGAGTAAGACCCAGTTTTCCCCACAGTTAGTCCCTCCTGTCAGAAAGCTTGCACAAGCCTCTTATCCTCATCCATCAGAGAGCAGACAGAATGAAAACCACAATCACAGAAGGGACAGGATAAAATCTGAGAAAAACAACTGAATAAAATGGAGATAGGTAGCCTTCCAGAGAAAGAATTCAGAATAATGATAGTGAAGAAGATCCAGGATCTTGGGAAAACAATGGTGAAGATGCAAGAAATGCTTACCAAATACCTGTAAGAATTAAAGGGCAAACAAACAGAGATGAATAATATACTAGAAGGAATCAATAGCAGAATAACTGAAGCAGAAGAATGGATAAATAATCTGGAGGACAGAATGGTGGAAATCACTGCCACAGAGCAGAGTATAGAAAAAAGAATGAAAAGAAATGAAGATAGCCTAAGAGACTTCTGGGATAATATTAAAGGCACCCATATTCACATGATAGGGATCCAGGAGAAGAGAAAGAGTAAGGACCTGAGAAAATATTTGAAGGGATAATAACTGAAAACTTCCCTAACATGAGAAAGGAAATAGTCAATCAAGTCCAGGAAGCACAGAGTCCCAGGCAGGATAAACCCAATGAGGAACACACCAAGGCACATAGTAATCAAACTGACAAAAATTAAAGGCAAAGGTAAAGTATTAAAAGCAGTGGGGGGNACCCCTCCCCCCCCCCCAAGGCATCACTTTTGCCAGAAGATGGAAATATAACTAACTCCTTTTTCTGGTCTCTCTCATATCCTAAGTATTCTTATTTCCTCTTTACTAAACTATCTGTCGTGCCACTTCACTCACTCTCTTCCTTCCCTTAGTCTCATTCTCTGCTGCTCCCTATCCTATCTATAGAGTTCAATTAACTTTGGGTTGATTTTTTTTTTTAAAGTCAATGTTATACATCATAGAGTAGAAACTGGAAAACTTTTGCTCTTTCTAGCCACTCTCGCTCTTCCTTCTAGTACTAGTCTTCCCCTTTAGACTGTGCTTATATTTCCTATGGACTCTTTCTATTCACTCTCTCTTATCCCAAGGAATTATCTTAGTCATGCTTCTTTTTACAATTTCTGTGGAGCTTTTTCCCCCTTCCTTTCCTGCTGTTTCCGTTTGTTCTCTCTTCTGGAAATTTTGTTTTTCTTAATAGATTCCCATATTTCTTACCCACTCTTCCATTTTGAGTTCTCTTGTTTTCACTAGACATTAATTGCTAAGCATCTTAAAACATTAAGCATCTCCTTGGCTAAACAAGATTCATTTTTCACTACTAAACTCTAATAATTTGTCAGTAACCATATAATGTTAAAATTATTTTCAAAATTTAGTCCACTTTTCACAATTTTGTGAATAGAACATCATATGAAAACGTAACTGACTGTAAATGTGGAGGTTAACTTTATGCCTCAACTTGGTTAGCCCACAATACTGAGATAATTGGTCAAACATTACTCCAAATGTTTCTGTTGAGGTATTTTTAGATAAAGTTAAGATTTAAACCAGCAGACTCTGAGTAAAGCAGGCTGCTCTCCATAATGTGGATGGGCTCCACCTAAGTGGTTAAAGGCCATAACCAAAAAAAGATGGCCCTCCTCCAAAAAGAAGAAATTATGCCTGCAGACTACCTTCAGATTCAAAGTGCAACTTCTCCAGGTCTCCAGTGTGCTAGCCTACCCTGCAATTTTGAATTTGTCAGCCTCCACAATTACATGAGCCAATTCCTTAACATAAACCCTGTTTATATATATTTCACTTCCTATTAATTCTGTTTCTCTAGAGAACTCTAATACAATAAGTAAGCAGACACTATTGTAAAGAGGTTAAATTATTCCTCAAGGCCATTTATGAGTCTATCACTCACTTCTTTTTCTTTTTTTTTCTGGCCATGCCATATGACTTGTGTGATCTTAGTTCCCTGATCAGGGATCAAACCCAGGCCCTTGGCAGTGAAAGCATGGAGTCCTAACCACTGGACCACCAGGAAATTCCCTATCACTGACTTCCTAAATGGAAGGACAATTAAACACAATACAGCCAACAATCATCTTAAATTAGCAGAATATTGAGCAATCACACATTTCTTATAATGATTTTCAGGTTATAAAAAGCACCATTCTCTAAGGATACCTTTTGAATATAACCCTAAGTGAAACTGTGCCAAATGAGAAGGAGGTGGTGGGGAGAGACTGGAGATTTTTACCTAATTTCTTTACTGAGAAATTTTTCTGAGATGGGCAAAGAAGGTGAGATAAACGATAACCCAGCATGCAAAATAGGATATCAAATCCCAAATAAATGCTACTGTACTTGTGTTGGTTCAGGACAAATAAAATGTCCGAATATTTATAAACAAATGAGAGTAAATGAGAAATAATAACCATTACGACTCTCTTAAATCTCACTTTCTCGGTAATGTAATTCTCTGTCGACATTAGAAAACTATACAAAAGCTTAGGCTTGAAACCACCTCCCCTGATCACGCTCATATTCTCATTATTTTAAGAATGCATCACTTACCTCATGGACTTCTCTATCTACCTCTCTAGTTCTCTTCTGAGACTCCAGGAGAGTAATCTGAGAGGATAGTTTTTCTGAAAATCACAAAAGAAATAGCCTTAGAAGGTAAATGTAGAAGTGTTTAAAAAAAAACAAACAGAGGTATGATTAGTGTATGAGGCTATCTGAGATGCATGAAATAACCAAGAGGAAAGAACAGACTAGTTTGGGGGAGATAAAACACTTATTTTATAAAAATAAAGAAGTGGCAAAAGATGATGAAAAGATGAGATATAAGATAGAAGGGTAGTGGGTGTTAATGATTAACCTGAGTGAAGTATAATAAATAGTGGAAGGCTTTAGAGGGGGAAAAAAAAAGCCAAAGCACATGACAAAAAGCAGCTATTTCTGCAGCATAATTTGGGAATTCTAGGGAAATAAATGTAACTTATCTATAATTTTTCTGTGTTCATATTATACATCATGCATTAATATAGCACTTAAAATGTCTTCTACATTCTTTCACGTATGTTCATAAGGAAATCAAATTTTAGCATAGAAAGGAGCTATCCAATCTCTTCAATGATCATATGAGGAAACAAAGAAATGACATGTCCTACAGCTAGTTCATACGGCTAGGATCAGAATTCAGTCTTCTGAGTTCTCCCCCATGTCTTATTACAATGTGGGTATCTAAAAACAGTAGTAATATCTAGGAGGATAAAAATATTGAGTATTAGTAAGCCCCCAAGAAGTTTACACTCTTTCTGAGAAGCCAAGACATGTATACAAAACAAACAAAAAAGCTTATTTTTTACACTACATCCAAGTGTTTTAATATGACCAACATGATTTGACCCCACTTATTCTACAAACTCTATACTGCCCCCCTTTTGCTCACTCTACTTCTAAGAACACTGGCCTTGCTTCTATCTGAAAACATATCAAGGTTTCTTCATCCCTCAGGGTGTTTACTAGAGAAGGCAATGGCACCCCACTCCAGTACTCTTGCCTGGAAAATCCCAGGGACGGAGGAGCCTGGTGGGCTGCAGTCCATGGGGTCGCTAGGAGCTGGACACAACTGAGCAATTTCACTTTCACTTTTCACTTTCATGCATTGGAGAAGGAAATGGCAACCCACTCCAGTGTTCTTGCCTGGAGAATCCCAGGGACGGGGGAGCCTGGTGGGCTGCCGTCTATGGGGTTGCACAGAGTTGGACACGACTGAAACGACTGAGCAGCAGCAGCAGCAGCAGGGTGTTTACACTGCTCTTCCCTGCTTGGAATGAGATCTGCTCAGTCTCTTTTGTGTGGCTGTCCCCTTTTCATCATTCAGGTAACCAGTGATCAGAGAGGCCTACCCTGACCACTCTGACACTGCTCTCTCCTTCCCCCAGACACATGTGCAGTAGCCTGTTCTATTTTCATCCTAGTATTTATCACTCTCTGAAATTTTCTCATGTATATACATGTTTATGGCCTGTCTTATCTCGGAGCAGTATCCTTAGCAACTAGAGTAGTCCCCAGTACATAGGAAAGATACCACAGATATTTGCTGAATGAATAAATGAACATTCATGAAACAAATGAATTCAAGACTGTATATAATATGTTCAGACATTTCACAAGTATTTGAGGAAGGAGCACAGTGGTAGAAATGGAAGCATAAAAGGTGAGTTTAATATTAGTAGAACATGACTCATAAAACAAGGGTAACCAGACATGAAAACTAATACAGAAAACCTCAGGGCCAGTGACCCCTGCAGTAAAGACCAAAGAGAATGGAACTCATGTAACCTCTAAACCATAGTGAGCCACATGAAAGTGACAGAGACTGCTTGCAAAACTGCAAAATAAACATCATGAATAAGGTCTCAGAGAAGTGGTTTAAGTGGGTTGAATAATGAGTTGAATTTGCGGTATTCTTTATCAGCAATGGTAGGACTAGTCTAATAAAGGTATATGATCCCTATATACCTTAGTTTATAGCTAAGTGGAACTGTAAAATGGTTAAGTTAGAAATTTTGGTATAGACTTTAGGAAATGGTACGAACTTTACTTGGTATTCATTCTCACTCTTAAAGCACAGTAGTCAGTTACTCCAGGATAAATTAGATAAGTGAAGCATTATTAACTACAAGTTACTAAAGCTATAAGGTCCTTGTGAAGCAAGTGACAAAAGGAAGGAAGTATATCTTCATTCTTACTAACTGTTCACACACAGTTCAATAGAATAAAGCACTAAATTTAGTTCAATCCAACAAAACTTTATTCAGCAGTCATTCATTTGCCAGGTACTATTCTAGTTCCTGGTAAAGGGTAAAGCAAAAGATGAAAAAAAATAAGAAATGACCCCTGCCCTTGAAAATGAATTTTAGAAGCACAAAAATGCATTTAATCCAACTTTGGGAGATTAGGACCAACTTCTTAAAAAGTTAATGCCCTAGTTGAGGCCTGAAAGATGAGTTCAACAATTAGCCAGGCTAAGAAAAAGGATAAGGTTCTAAGGAGTATATAGCATGAGCAAAAAACAAATGGTTTCTACCTCTTAATCTTTATTTATTTGTTACCTCATCCCACAAATTTGTTACTGGAAAAGTTCATTCTCTATTTTACCTATTTAAAAAGTCATTGTCTTATTAAGGTCCTATTCGAGCCATACATCTGAGACGATTCCTTGGCCACTCCAAAATGAATATAATACAGATCTCCTGCAGCATTTAAAGCCCATACTGCAAAATGTTATAATTATGTAAACACTGGTATTGTGTTCAAATTGTTTAATGTGTATTAATCCTAACTTCAATAACTATCAGCTGTGCTAAGATCTTTATTATCATTGAATCTACATGTTATACATATACAGTGATAAAAGTTGTTGGTTAAGAGGTCAGAGAATTATGGTTTTCATTTATACGTACCATTCTCAGCTTTCAGCTCCTCCAGCTCTACAGAATTAAAGAGAAAGGCTCCCTTTTCATTCTCTAGTTCTACCACTCTCTTCTGCAAAAAGGCAATACTCTCTTCAGTGACTGCCTAAATTGTAGAAAGACAACAAATTAATGATTCTCCAGTGCAAAACTCTCAGACTAATGTCCAGACAGCCTCTGGCATTTTTGTGTTCTAAAAGTTCTCCAGCCTTGAAAAATACTTTAAAAATAGCATCTACTTATCTGCCTAGGTAATCTTCAAAGCAATGCTTTTCATCTGAAGATAGAAAGATGAAATCTTTCACACAAATTTCTAGTTCACTGGCTTTTGAATTTAAGACCAAAGCCTGGATTTTCCAAGTCTATTACATACGAAAGAAAATTTTCAGAATTCAAAAATTAAAAGCACATTATGAGTTCTGGAAAAACTTCAAGTAATCTAATATGTGTGTAAATGGAGTCTTCAAAGGAAGAGAGAGGTCAGAAAAAATATTGGCCTAATTAATGGCAGAAAAATTTCCAGACTGAAGCAAACTACAAACACAGAGATTCAAAAGGCAAATTCTAAGCACAAGAAACATGAAGAAAACTATGCGAAGGCACATTATAACCAAAGTGTTCAAAATCAGTGATAAAATCCTAAAAGCAACCAGGAAATAAAACAAAATGCAAGAAAAGAGAGTGCAGTAATAGCCTTAAAGTATCAAAAGAAAAAACCTATCACTATAAAATTCTATAGTTAGCTTTTAGGTATCTTTTAAAAACAACAGAGCGATAAAGATTTCTTCAAACACACAAGATCTATAAGAACCCCTTACCAGCAGACTTGTGTGCTCAAGAGAGTATACACACACATTAAAGGAAGTCCTTTGAGCAGAAGGAAAATGACACAAGATGGAAATAAGAAACTACACCAGAGTCTGGCAAAGTTTAGAGCCTTCTACCTGTTTCTGCAAATACAGTTATGGCCTAAAAGCCTAAAATATGTATCATTTTACTCTTTACAGAGACTGCCAATTCTGGATCTACCCTAAAGAAAAGCACCAGAAATGGTAACTGCAATGGTAATTAAAATTTATTTTCTTATCATTTGAATCTCCTGAAAGATAACTGACTAAACAAAAATAAAAATTTTTGTTTATAACATATTTTTTTGTTTTTTGTTTATAACATATGCATAAGTAAAATAATAACTAAGTCCCAAGAATGAAGAAATACAAGTATACAGTTGTAAGGTTATTATTCTACACATGAAGCAGCACAATATGATATGCAGGTTAACTATGATTAAAATGCAACTATAATCCCTAATGGATTTTCCAGGTTATAAAGAACCTGCCTTCTAATGCAGGTAGACATAAGAGATGTGGGTTCAATCCTTGGGTTGGGAAGATCCCCTGGAGGAGGTCATAGCAATCCACTCCAGTATTCTTGCCTAGAGAATCCCATAGACAGAGGAGCCTGGAGGGCTATAGACTATAGTATTGCAAAGAGTTGGACATGACTGAAGCAACTAAGCAACAGCAGCATAATCCCTAATGCAGTCACTATTATAACAAAATAATTATAGCTAATAAGCTGAAAAGTGAGAAAAACAGAATCGTAAAAAATATTCAATTTCTTTAAAGGAAGGTAAAGTAAAAAAGTAAAAGGCAAAAAGTTGGAAAAATGGAAAACAAATAGCAAGGTGAGAGACTTAAAATGGTATCAGGGGCAACATTAAAGAAAATGGTCTGAACACTCTAAGTAAAAGGCAGAGATTGACAGATTGGATAAGAAGTAGATTCAAACTCTACGCTTCATATAAGCTTTAATTATAAAGACAAAAATAAGTTAGAGTGAAAAAAGATACACCAAGCTAATGTTACTCAAAAAAGTAGAATAACTTAATATCAGACAAAAGTACATTTCACAGCAAAGAATGTTACCAAGGATAAAGATCATTTCATATATCGATGGGTCACTTGATAATCAAGAAGACATAAATATCCTAAATGTTTAAGCCCCCAAAACACAGCTTGAAAATATATGATGCAAAAACTGATGGAACTGTAAATAAATCCACAGCTATGAGATTTTAATACTCCTTTCAATAACTGAGAGAATAAACAGGCAAGAAGCAGCAAAGATACAGTACACTTGAATAACACCATTGACTAACTTCACATGATCGACATTTATAAAACTTTCAAGCCCACAACAGCAGACTGTTTGCAAGTACATACGCAGCATCAACCAAAATAAACAGTATTCTGGGCCATAAAACAAGTCTCAATCAATTCGAAGAGTCAGGTCATATAAAGTATGTGCTCTGACCACAACAGAATTAAAATAAAAATCAATAACAGAAAGGCCTCTAGATGTATCACCCCCAAATATTTAGAAACTAAGTAACCCAGGGGGCAAAGAAGAAATTAAAAGGGAAACTACTATCTTTAACTGAGTGAAAATGAAAATACAACCAAATTTGTGCAATGCTACGAAAGTAGACTTTAGGGTGGAATTTTTAATGCAAAATGCCTATATTAGAAATAAGAAAGGTCTCAAAGTAATGGCCTTGGCTTTTACCTTAAGAAGCTAAGAAATGAGGAAATCAAGTCTAAAGTAAACAGAAGAAAGGAAATAATGAAGATCAAAGCAGACATCAATAAAATAGAAAATAGAGAACAAGACAGAATCAATGAAGTTAAAGCTGGTTTTGAGATTACTAAAAATAAATAAACCTCTGGACAGTTTTACCTGCGTAAGAAGGAAAACACAAATTACTAATATCAGAAATGGAAGAGGTAATGTCACTACAGAGTCTATATATGTTAAAAGAATAATTAGAGACTATTATGAATAACTTTTTGCCTATAAATTTGACACTTTATATGGACAAATCTCCTAAAAGATACTAAAATACCAAAGCTCACTCCAGAACAAACGGATAACCTAAACAACCAAACAGCTATGAAACGAACAGAATCTATACAGACAAATGCTTCGACAAAGAAAACTTCAAGACTAGACAGCTTCACTGATGAATTTTCACAAAACATTTAAAGGAAAAAATAATACCAAGTCTACACAAAATCATTCCAAAGAAGTGAAAAGGAAAGAATACTTCCCAACCTATGCTAAAAGGCCAGGTTTACACATAGAGCAAACCCAGGAAAAGATACTACAGAAAATTACAGACACACAAATATTCATCATAAACACAGATCTAAAACTTTAAAGCAAAATTTTAGTAACTGAATGTAAGAAAGTATAAGGATAATACATAACTACCAGGTGAGATTTATCCCCAGAACTCTCATACACTGCTGACAGGAATAGAAAACAGTAATAACCACTTTGGAAAACTGTCTGGCAATGTCTGTCTTAAAATCTCTCATATGATACAGACACTTCACTTCTAGGTATTTACTGAGAGTAAAGAAAGCACAGGTCCAAACAAAGATTTGTTAAAGAATATCCATAGAAGCTTTATTTGTAACAGTCCAAAACTGTCAATAATCCAAATCTGCCCACCACCAAGTAAACAGATAACCAAACTGTGATATGTACAATATTCTCAACAATACAAAGGAATGAACTCTTACTGCATACAATAGGATAAGTACCAGAATAAGTATGCTGAGTGAGAGGAGTCAAGAAAGAAAAAGCACATACAATTTATTAAAAATTCTAAAAAATATAAACTATAATGACAGAAAGAAGATGAGTGGTTACTTGACTGGGTGGAGATGTGAGAGAAAAATTAAAAGGGATCATGATAAACTTTGGGGGTGATGAGTATGTTCATTTTCTTATACTGCTGATGGCTTCATGCATACATCAAAACTTATTAAGTTGTACACTTTAAAAGTAGGCAGATTATCATATGTCAATTATTCCTATAATACAGCTGTTTAAAAGGAAAGTAAGTCAATATATAAGTAAAAATAAAATTCAAAAAACTTTAAATTATCAAATAGAAGATAGGAATAGAAAACAGAAGGGGAAAAAACCCAAGATGGCATAAATGAAAGACAAATCATTCATATCAGTAATTATACTGAATCAGCTCAACACTCCAATGACAACGCAAAGCTTATGGGAAGAAGTAAAAAGGCAAAACTTAACTATATATTATATGCTGAGGATGAGAGGGTTGGAAGGTAACCTGATAACTGAGATGAAATGCTAGACTTCTGGTGTTAAAGATGGAAGAACAACCAGGAACCATGGGGTGTAAGAAATACAGCTCTAGTCACTGGAAAAAGTGAGTACATTAATTCTTCCCTAAAGCCTCCTTTGCAGCCCAACCGACATTGTGATTTCTGGCCAGTGAAGTTGATTTTGGATTTCCGACCTCCTGAACTTGAGGAATCTCATAACCTTCTGTTTAGAAGAAGAAATAACCATTTCTTCTGAAGAAATATAATCATTCTAATCAAGAAACAGAAATCAAAATACCAGCCAAGCCACAAGAGAAGACCATGTGACTCTGTCAGCCAACTCAAGTCATCCTACTCCTGGCTCCAGAATTGAGTTGAAAACACCTCCAGATAGTCTTTCCCATAGAAGGTTCCAGACTTTGCAGAGAAAATAGCCATCTCCATCATTTATTCCCTCTCTAAATCTCTGAAACACAGAACTGAAAAGAAATCCAGAATTTGATGCCTCCTTCACGAAATCCAGAATTTGATGCCTCCTTCTTTGCTCTTTCTCTGGAATCCTTGGCCATTCCAGATCTTCCAAGGACTTCCATTACTATGTTGAAGAGTAGTGGTAAGAGTAGGCACCTTTGTCTTATTCCTGATCTAAGAGGGAAATCTTTCAACTGTTCACAATTGAACGTGACTGTTAGCTCTGGACTTGTCATATATGGCGTTTATTACATTGAGATACAGTTGTCTATGTTTAATTTGTTAAGAACTTATTCAGAACAGATATTAAATTTTGTCAAATGTTAAAAAAATTAGTCTAGTTTTAACAACAGTCAAAACAAAGATAACCTAAATAATACTATGATTTAAGTGATGTTTATACAATATTACATTGTATAGCTTCCCCGGTAGCTCCGATGGTAAAGAATCTGCCTGCAATGCAGGAGACTCGGCATCTATCTTTGGGTTGAGAAGATCCCCAGAAGGGAATGGCAATCCACTCCAGTGTTCTTGCCTGGAAAATCCTATGAACAGAGGAGCCTGGCAGGCTGCAGTCCATGGTATTGCAAAAAGTCAGACACAACTGAAGTGACTTGGAACACATACAAACACACACAAGCTATATTCACCAAGGCAGACCATATGCTGTGCCATAAAACAAGTCTCTATAAATTTCAAAGAAGTGAAATAATATAGAACATGTTATCTGATCAAATGAAATTAAATTAGAAATCAATAATAATAACAATAAGATATCTATAAGTAAAACAAAATATCTGGATAATTAAACACTTCTAAATAATCCATGATCAAAGATGAAATCACAAGGAGAATTCAAAATGCTTCAAAACTGAATGATAAAAACACAATATATCAAACCATGTGCTTAAAAGGGAACTGTATCCTTTAAATGTTTAAATGAGAAAAGATCTGAAGTGTTTGATATAAACTTATACCTTAAGAAGGTAGAAAAATAAAAGTAAAACCAAATAAACAAAGAGGAATACCAAGGATCAAAAAACAATAAAAGTGAAAACAGACCAGTAACAAAGAAAATTAATAAGGTTAAAAGTTGGTTCTTTGAAAATATTTTTTTTTAAAGTCAATTTCTAGTTTAGTCTGATCAAGAAAATGAAGCACAAATCAAAAAGTAGAAATTTGCAGTTAGATGAACAAGTTTTAAAGATCTAATGCCCAGCATTCTGATTATAATTAACAATAATGTATTATACATTTCAAAGTTGCTAAGAGACTAGATCTTAAATGTTCTCACCACAGAAAAGAACTGATAATCATGTATCATGGTGGAGGTATTCACTAATGCTATGGTGGTAACTCTGTTGAAAGATCAAATCATGTATCAAATCAACAAGTTGGATACCTTAAATTTCTACAATGTTATAGGTTAATTATATCTTAATCTAAAAAAACAGTAATAGGGATTGGGGTAGAGGTGGGTATCACTACAGAGGGTATACAAGCATTAAAAAGATAAAAAGAGAATATTGCAACCAACATTATAATAAAAATTTGACATCTTCAATGAAATGGACAAAACAAAACAAAAATCCAACTGGTACAAGATGAAAAAGAAAATCTTATTAGTCTCATATCTGCAGAAGAAATTCACTGTCAACTCCAGACCCAGATGGTTTCAATGGTGAATTCTTTCAAACTCTTGAGAAATAATACCAATTTTACAAAAACTCCCAAAAAATAGAACGGAACACTTGCCAGTTTGTGTTTTTGATGCCATATTAACTCTAATACCAAAATCTGACAAAGCACTACAAAACAGAGGAAAACCTTCATGACTAAAACCCTTTATAAGTACATATAGAAAAGTATTAAGTAAAATTCAGTAATAAATAAAAAGTGTAATATTTTATGACCAAGTCAGGTTTATCCTAACAATACAAGGTCGGTTTAATATTCAAAAATTAAAGTACTATACCACATTAACAGAATAAAGAAGAAGACCCATGTGGTCATTTCAATAAGCGCAGATAAGGCATTTGGCAAAATCTAATACCAATTCTTACCAAACTAGGAATTGAGGGGAACAACACCAATCTGATAAAGAACATTCATGGAAGACTTAAGGCTAGCACCACAGCTGATGCTAAGATACGGGATACTTTCCCCTAAGATCAAAGAGTCCAGAACTAATACAATAAATATCAAGTTCACATAAGCAAAATTCAATTGCATACTTACATACAAGCAACAAACAACTGGAAAATGAAAAGAGAATAAATTCCATCTACAACAGCATTAAAAAATATGAACTATTTCAGAATAAATTCTAAAACATGCATAACTCCTCCAAACCAGTGCTGAGAGACATTAAAGATGCTCAATAGCATACGTTATTAGAGAAAGGCAAATCAAAACTACAATGAGGTATCATCTCACAGTGGTCAGAATGGCAATCATCAAAGTCTACAAACAATAAATGCTGGAGAGGGTGCAGAGAGAAGGGAACCCACTTACACTATTGGTGGGAATGCAAATGATACAGCCACTATGGAGAACAGTATGAGATTCCTTAAAAAACTAGGAATAAAACTACCAGCTGTCGTTGCTGCTGCTAAGTCGCGTCAGTCATGTCTGACTGTGTGTGACCCCATAGACAGCAGCCCACCAGGCTCCCCCGTCCCTGGGATTCCAGGCAAGAACACTGGAGTGGGTTGCCATTTCCTTCTCCAACGCATGAAAGTGAAAAGTGAAAGTGAAGTCGCTCAGTCATGTCCGACTCTTAGCGACCCCATGGACTGCAGCCTACCAGACTCCTCTGTCCATGGGATTTTCCCCAAGAGTACTGGAGTGGGGTGCCATTGCAGATGACCCAGCAATCCCATGACTGAGATTATAGTCTGAGGAAACCATAACTGAAAAAGATACATACCCCTATGTTCACAGCAGTACTATTTACAATAGCCAGGACATGAAAGTAACCTAGATGTCCACAGACAGATGAATGGATAAGGAAGTTGTGGTACATATACACAATGGAATATTAGTCTGCTATAAAAAGGAACACATTTGAGTCAGTTCTAATGAGGTGGATGAACCTAGAGCCTATTATAAAGAGTGCAGAAAGTCAAAGAAAAAGACAAATATTGTATATTAACGCAAATATAAAGAATCTAGAAGGACAGCACTGATAAGCCTACTTGCAGGGCAGCAAAGGAGACACACACATCTAGAATAGACTTCTGGACACAGTGGAGGAAGGAGAGGGTGGCACAGACTTCTGGACACAGTGGAGGAAGGAGAGGGTGGCATGATTTGAGAGAATAGCATTGAAACATACACAGCACCATACGTAAAACAGCCAGTGGGAGTTTGCTGTATGATGCAGGGAACCCAAAGCCAGTGTTCTGTGAAAACCTAGAGGGGTGGGAAGGACAGAGAGGTGGGAGAGGGCTACAAAACGGAGGGAACATATGTATACCTATCGCTGATTAATGTTGATATATGGCAAAAACAATCACAATATTGTAATTATTCTACAATTAAAAATAAAATTTAAATTAAAAAAATAAAGAAGATCTTAGTAAGTAAAGAGAGATACTATACTCCTGGATTGAAAAGTTCAGTAGTATTAAGATGTCAATTCTCCCTAAACTGATCTATAGATTTGACACAATGCTAATTAAAAATCCTATCCATTTTTTTTTTCAAATAGAATTTGAGAAAGTTGACTGTACAATTTCTGTGGAAATGTAAAGAACCTGGAATAATCAAAGCAATCTTAAAAAGAAGAACAAAATCAGAGGATTTATACTACTTGATTCAAAATTACAGNTTAAGATGTCAATTCTCCCTAAAATGATCTATAGATTTGACACAATGCTAATTAAAAATCCTATCCATTTTTTTTTTCAAATAGAATTTGAGAAAGTTGACTGTACAATTTCTGTGGAAATGTAAAGAACCTGGAATAATCAAAGCAATCTTAAAAAGAAGAACAAAATCAGAGGATTTATACTACTTGATTCAAAATTACAGTAATGAAAACAATGTGATACAGGCATAAGAAATGACAGATCAATAGAACAGAAAGCTCGTAAATTTGCTTTCAACAAAGTTACCAAAGCAATCTAATGAGGAAAGGAAAGTATTTCTAAGAAATGGTGCTGAAACAACTGGATATCCATACAGGAAAAAAAATAAACCTCGATTCTTTATCTTACACCACATACAAAAATTTATTGAGGTTCAGAGACTTAATTCTGAAAGCTAGAACTATATGGCTTGTGGGAGAAAATATAAGAGAGTATGTTCATAGATAAGTATGTTCATAACTTATGGTTAAACAAAGATTTCACAGAGAGGACACAGAAAATTATAACCAGAAAAAAAAACTGATAAATAATAGACTTTATCAAAATTGCAAATGACTGTTAATTAAAGGGCATCATGAAGAAAACAAGTAAAAAGCAAGCCACAGCATGGGAGAAAATATTCACCAAATATGCCTAATAATAAATTGGCATTTAGATGCATAAAGAATTACTACAATTTGACAAATAGGTAAAAAAATCTCAACTTTCAAAATGAGGAAATAACTTGAAAAGATACTTCACNGAAAACAAGTAAGAAGCAAGCCACAGCATGGGAGAAAATATTCACCAAATATGCCTAATAATAAATTGGCATTTAGATGCATAAAGAATTACTACAATTTGACAAATAGGTAAAAAAATCTCAACTTTCAAAATGAGGAAATAACTTGAAAAGATACTTCACCAAAACAAGAAATAGAAATATTCAAGAATCTCAGAAAAACATGTTCAATGTCATTTGTCATCAGGGAAAAGCAAATTGAAATTCCAACAACCTACCAATACATACCCATTAGAATGACTAAAATTTTTTAATTGACAATACAAAATCTTAGAGAAGATGTAGAGCCACTGGAACTCTCATTTATATTAGGCAAGAAGGTGCTCAGTGGTTAAGAATTCACCTGCTAATGCAGGATACATGAGTTCGATTCCTGGGTTGGGAAGATCTGCTGGAAGAAGAACCAGCAAACCACACCAGCATTCTTGCTGGGAAAAATCCCATGGATAGAAGAGCCTAGCTGAGCAGGGATTGCGGAGTTGGACACAACTGAGCACACACATAAATATTATAATCACTTTGGCAAAAGATCCAGCATTTTCCTATAGAGCTAAATACATTCTTACTCTATGGCCCAGAGCTTCCTCAACTAGTACTTGACAAAGATGAGTGAAAACATATGTCCAAACAAATATTTGTACAAGAATGTCCACAGCAGCTTAATTCATAACAGCCAAAGCATAAAAAACCCAAGTATCTATCAAAAGGAAATTATAGCACAATCATGCAAAAAGAAAATGCTACGTTCATAAAATGAAATACTTCTCCGCAAAGAATCAATTATGATATACGCAATAACATAAATGAATCTCAAAATATGCTGAGTGAAAGAAGAGTTATACAAAAGAATACAGATATGTAATTACATTAATAGGCTATAAAACATGGAAAATTAATCTAAGGTGAAAAAATAGAACACTGGTTCATCTGGAGGAGAGTAATGGGGTTGACTGCAAAAGGGTACTGTGTAAGGTGATATGTCTTGATAGGGAGTTGAGTAATGCATTTGATAAAACTCAATGAATGGCACATTTAATGCTTGTACATTTCATGTTTTGTAAATCGTGTGTCAAAGAAAAAGAACTATACATAAACATTAAATCTACTAAATGGTATGAGTGCTGAAATAGAGAAAAATATACTGATGTCTACAACTTACTCTGAAACATAAAAAATTCAGATGAATTGGTAGATGAATAAATGGATAGATATACAATAATGCAAATATAGTAAATATTGATAAAACCTATGTGATAGGTATGCAAGTGTTCACTATAAAATTCTTTGAATTTTTTAGAGTTGCTGAAAAATGTCTTAACAAAACATAAGAGCAAAAAGTTGAGAATGGGAGAATAGAAGAGACTGGAAAGCCTAGATGGCAAAAACCAGGAAACAAACATTTTTGTCAGTATAAGGTACTGCCCAGGGACTGTGGTACTCTGCTGACCAATGTATCTGTCAGTTTGTAAGAGTATAATCTTATAATGGAGATGAATTAATCTAGTTATCCCAGCTTGACACTAGCTAATCTAAGTCACAAAACTAACTTTTCTTGTTCTGATATTCAGCTTAATAAGCTTTTCTGGCAATTAAAACGTATTTTCCCAGAGATTTCTATAGAAGGCAGAGAGAATATACTGGCCAATTATTAGGCAATTAAACTTTTTACCATTAGCTGATTAATGTGAGCATTATGATTTTTACAATAGACTTAAGTTTGGTTGGACTAAATTGTATACTGAAAACCTGATCAAATCTCAGCCTACCAAAAGCAAAATTGTACTCCTGATTGGGAAAACTGATTATAAGATTAAAATTAATGACTTATCTCTAATACAACATATTGAGACTTTAAAATTAGAAAATCTTCTAAGGTCATGGTGTTCACTATCTATTTTTTCCTCATTATTCATTCTTGGGACACTTTTCAGGATTCCTTTCAAATGGAACTACCTCAAAAAAAAAAAAAAAAAGGATTTTATCAGGCAGAAAAGTGTTTTCTGGAATAAATTCTATTAGAACACCTAANCTGGGAAAACTGATTATAAGATTAAAATTAATGACTTATCTCTAATACAACATATTGAGACTTTAACATTAGAAAATCTTCTAAGGTCATGGTGTTCACTATCTATTTTTTCCTCATTATTATTCTTGGGACACTTTTCAGGATTCCTTTCAAATGGAACTACCTCAAAAAAAAAAAAAGGATTTTATCAGGCAGAAAAGTGTTTTCTGGAATAAATTCTATTAGAACACCTAAGTATACATACAGCAAAGACAAACATATCTTATCCATAAGAAGTACACATGTAATTACCTGTGTGCCCTCATGAGAAACATCTGGCAAACAAGTCTGAGATGCTGTTTCATGTTTTAGCAATGGTGGCTTATTTAGAAATTGGTTAATTTCTTCAGATTTTTGCTGGAGTTGATCTACAGAAAAGAAAATGATCTTTGGCTTACATCCCAAACTTAATGAGTTATTATCTTCCAGGGATAGACCATATGCTATGCTGTTTATTCTGGTTCAATTATCTTAATTAAAATATAATGCCAGCATATTTTATGTGACAACATTTTTATAAACTGTTTAATTACTCTCAGGGACCAGAGGACAGCTCAGTAAGCCTTCTTCAGAGGCAAAATAAAACAGGCCTAGGTATATTTTTTAAAAGTCATTTTTCCTTTCCCCCTTGAAAATGCCCTACATGTTTTTTATTTTCTCCAGTCTCCATATAAGCATTAAAAATCCTACTGAGATTCTATCATACAGTTTTGAACATCAGATGGTTCAGTTAAGAGAACAGCATGCTCAGGTAACACACTGTCCCCATATAATGCCCTGCAAGGCTTTTTGGTTAATGTTCAGCTTTCTTCAACACAGATCGACAATATACTGCTTTCTAAAATCTTTCCTGTATGCCAGTCTATTAGAATTAAACTAAATCAGAGTCATGTATTATTAATACTTTAATAATAACATATTTTTAAAATAAGTTCTCCTTAAATCTCCTTAAAGGATAAAAATTTTATTTAAAAAGATATTTTCACCTATAAGAAAAGCATTCAGATCCATCTTTAGAAGTAAGGCTGACTCTATATAATTTAGTCTCCCTACCTGTGCAACTAGATTTGGCTTGAGTTTTTCACAAACTAATTCAAATCCTACTCATTTCATTAATGAACCCTTCAGACCACAGTCATACTTCACATAGCATACTTTAAAATTTGACACATCACTATCAACAGTTTTTAGTACTATAATGATAATTATTAAGTCAAATTATAACTTCAGATAGAAATGGGAGAAATGCAACACAGAGTTCAGAAGAGACACCTTTCTTAACCCTTCTGTAGATTCCTTGGTTTAACAAACAAATGATGTCATTAAAAGATACCTGAAATTTTAAAGCAGGAGCTCCTGAAGTGCTCCAAAGTGGGCTTCAAAAGCACTCAGATACTGACCTTCCAGCTGCTGAATGACCTGGGCTGAATGAGCTGCCTGTTCATTTTTATCCTGCAGAAGTTTTGAATTTTGATCCTTAAGGGCATCACAGGCAGAGTGCAACTCTTGCTCAGATTTTTGAAGGCTCAAAATGTGAGAGGTCTTCTCTTCTATTTCTGCATTGTGCTTCTGCTCCAAAGCACTGTGCCGGGACTGTAGTTCAACCTGGGCTTGACCTGCTTGTTCAAGCTGTTCCAGAAGATGATGCATTTCTTCCTGCAGGTTATGGCAAGATAGTTTTCTCTCTGCCACTTCTAGTTCCATCTTTTCCATCAGAACCTTGGACTCCTGTCTTTCTGCTTCTATAGTGTTCCTTAAAGTGCTCAGCTCAGCTTCCATCTGTTGTAATTGCTGAGAGAGAATCTAAGAAGAAAAAAAAAAAAGCCTCATGAACCATAAATTCATTCTTGCATTTCAATAAGCATAGTGAAGAGCCCTTTCTAGGTGAAGCCTAGACCTAGACACTCAGGACCAAACTTCCAATTGCATAAAAGTCTTCTGTTTTTGCTTCTTGACAAACACACAGTGTCATTATTTTTTCACCTACATATCTCCCAATATAAAATTAGTTCAATAAGTGAATGGACTGTGCCTGTTTTATCATCATTGTTCTCCAGCACCTAGCATAATATACAGCATACTAAGTACCTGGTACTCAATAAATACTGAATAAATGAATGAATAAATGGATCTAGTCCTTGCCCTCAAGGAACTCAGCGTTTAGTGGGAGCATTACACTTAAACAGATCAGTATAATACAAAACATTAGAGGCCAAAAGAGATACTTACAAGGTATTAAAAGAAGGGAAATTTACCATAAAGGGAAATTTACCATAAAGTCACACATACGTAAATATTTCTACAGTACCTATCTAGTAAGTAGCACAACTGGGATTTGAACCTGACTGTGTGATGACAGCCAGGGAGGGGACTCAGGGTCAGGGTTTATTAGGACTGGAGATATGAGAACATGTTTCTATGCAAGAAAGACAATTGTTCTCAAGGAGAGTTGAAAAGAAGAAAGGAGATGACTTTCTTCAGCAGCATGCAGGACCCAGATGAACAAGCACAGAATATGGACTTTCAGAGTAAAATAACACATTCTAAAGAAACTAGGATCCTAGACCTAAAATCACAAAGGAAAAGAGCAACAATAAAAGATTTGAAATATAAGTTTCATGAGGGAAAGAACTGTATACATTTTGCTCATCATAGTATCACCACCTCTTAAGCACAGGGAATTTGTTGATAGAATGAATAAATGGCATCAACTCTCTGAAGGCTTCTAATAGGATTTTATGCCTGCTCCCTGGCAAAATTGGAAATAAATGCTCCCGAGGCAGGCAACAGAGATCACAAGGCAGTACCTGGTTTCTCTGTTCAGCAGCGGTCAGCTCCTGCTGAAGCAGGTCCACAACCTGAGTGCGGCCCAACAAGGCTTCTTCATGCTCCTCAAGCTTCCTCTGCAGCACCCTTAATTTCTGAGAAGGAAACATTCAGATACAATGTGCTAACACATGAGCATCATTACCTGATTACTTTCAAAATGTCAGGTAGACTTGTATCCTAAGATTTTTGGATGTTAGGGATGACAGATTAAAGAGTCAGACATTGCCATTCTCTGCCAACCAGCAGCAACAAAGAATCTCCAAAATGTCTTCTCCAGAGCACCAACAACAACCAAACTGACACAAGCAAGTCCCTAAATTAGGGAGACTTTTTAATAATTAGATATTTATTACACATATCCACTTTTAAAATTATACAGTCAAGATCCTGTACCTAAATAATGTAGGTACATGTATATCCTACTCACCTAAGAGAACATTCTCTACAGGCAAGAACCATTTCTCTTCTAGTTTCATGCATGGGACATGCACTTGATAAACATTTGTTGAATGAATAAGTCAATAATACATGTATATATTAATAACTTTAAAAAGTGCTGTATTCTGAAACTTTATTTAGTGATGTACTCTGAAGGACTGTCTAGAACATGGAAGAAGTTTTCACTCAAAATCAATTAAGTGGATCGACCATGAAAAATAACACTGGAGTGCCTCTGAGTACTACACTGCCTTACACATTAAAATAGAAACAAATACTTTTGAGTTAGTAGGTGACACACTTAAAAACAATGAAGCCAATTTTCAAAAATTACTCAATGATTTTTTAAAAAGAATGATTTAATAAAAGGCTTTAAGGTTTCAAAACCACTCCTTTTTTTTTCTTTAAATTTTCTACAGTTTAAAACTGACTTCATTGATTTGAAGCTTTGGATCAGGTTTCTAATGTACAAAGGTAGCTACAATGAGCAAACGGAAGAGAAACCCATTTCTGACTACCACACACATTTGCCAATTAAACTCAGCTTTTGAGTACTGACAATCTGATTAGAGGGGTAAGGGGAAAGGTAAAGGAAAATAAATAATTAATATGCAACAGAAGAGAAGAACACCAAAAAGGAGGCAATTAATGAGCAAACCTACACCAAGTGAAGAGCAGTGGGCAAGGATGGAAAAGTGGCTGTGATAACTTAAATGTTAACCAAAACAACATTCTACTAGGTTTTAGCAACACACCTGTTGCATCTCTGTTTCCACATCTGCCTGGGTTACTAACTGAAGCAGCTCATCTTCATGAAGACGAACCTGTGTCTCAAAGCGGGCATCTTTCTCTCGGACCACCTGCTGCATGGAACTCAACTGAAGACACACACCAGAGAAACTATACAAGTTACACTCCTAGAATTATCACACAAACAAAACTCACAGACTATTCTCCAAACACAGACACTGAGAACTGATAAGACAATAGATATTTCAGATTAAATTTTGAATGTCAAAGGATGAGATTTTTGGAAGAGAGCTAGGCCTGATGGTAACTTCAAAATGTGAGAGAAAGCCTGCCATTAAATTCAGAAGTCAGCTTAAATATAAATTTTGAATAAAAACTATATTTGCATGGCTAAAACAGTGTTTAAATATACAAGAGGTACATTTTTTAAAGATCTAAGGAGGTTAGAATATTAAACATACAAAGTTAGACTCCTGTTAAGCCCTAGACAATTCATTGAATATCACACTTGTGGTCAAAAACTTTCAATGAAATTCTCATGCCCTATAAACCTCAAAATAATGTTATCTTCTACTCAAGATTCTCTAAACTGGAAATACAAATTTTTCTTTCAGGTCTTATTTTCAGAGAATTGCTTCTACCAAAGAACTTGGTATATTTCCATCCAATCCACACTGCCTCTCCAGATAGCTATTTTCAGCTGTCATTACTTGCAGGATTTTAGATCACCCTCATTTGTGAATGAAATGGAAATAAACTGACTGGTTGTGAGTTGCTCAGTATCAGTGTTTTTATTTCAATCTTAGGTTTTGTGTGTGTGTGTGTCTGTGTGTGCACGTGCTTCTTCACTTCCTTAAGATCTGTGGCTGAGCATGCCAACCAGCTCTTCACTTGCCCATTTTGCACTGGTCCTTCAATTACTGTTGATTGTTCAATTTGTGACACTTTGAACCAAACTTGGCTCTCCTTCTAAGGCAGGAAGGAAAAAAATCTTCACGATACGGCTTTTTTTTCCCTCCACTTATCTTTATTTTTTAATTGAAGGATAATTGCTTTACAGAATTTTGTGGGTTTCTGCCATTATCTGGATTTTGATGTCACTATAAATTTGAAATAAATCCTGTGTTTCAAATGTATAGGCACTGGAGTCCTTCATTAGCCAAACATATCTACACATCCTTTCCTATAAATGTCCATATTCTTTCTCCCGAGACTTTGCTCACACCATTCCCCACAACTGGAATATCCTTTCCCCACCCTGTTGAAACTATATTATCTATCCATCATTGTTTTACCTAAATCCTGAGTCTTCCATGTAAGATTCCTTGGTTGTCATATGCACAGTAACTTCTTTCATCTCACAAAATACTTTGTATTGCTGCTTGCTCTGAACATTCTGAATGGCTTATATTAAGACGGATCAGTTAATACATTTGTGTGTGTGTGTGTGTGTGTGTGTGTGTGTGTGTCTATACCCATATACCTTGGCTTTCCATATAGTAAGCTACTCGGTAAAAATATTCTGTATTTCCCCATCCTACATCATATAATGTATACAAAAAAGGACATGATAAAAGCTAATACACAAAACTTAAGATCTTAGAATATCCAATATTAAATTTATACACAGTAGTAGGTCATCCACAGACAGAGAGTACCACTAATACTACAAGTTATCAATAAACATCAAACACCCAATGGATAAGGCACTTATTGTGTAAAGGCACTTGAGGGGAAAAAAATGTTTCTTGAGTCATTTGAGCATTATTAAAGGAAAAATATAAGAGTGAGTGGTCAAACGGGAAATTCAGAAAAATAGAAAGAATTGAGGATGGCAGTTCAAACAGTAGCAGAAAATAACTACTGGCCCTGGTAGCAGAATAATTTCTGGTTATAGCAGAAACAACTATAAAGAAGAAAGTCATGTACTGGTGCCTTTTAACATTGAACCTCATAACTTGTACCACCTTCTCATTACATAAGCACTAATACTTTGATTATAATTTAACTTCTCATTAAGATTTTACTATGAAGAATGGACTCAGTCATTTATGTTCCTTTTGGTTTATCTAACAGTCTCTTTGGAACTTAGCATAAGCGCATTCCTTTCTAAAAGACTGAATCTTTGTATACTATTAAAACCAAGTTTCTGGGCCTGTAGAACTAAGAAACAGCTATAAATTAGGCTATGGTGTATTCATCAAGGTAAATAACACTTCTAATTTCTTCTTCTACCACAGCCTTCCACTTTCTACTGTAATATTCTAGCTACTATACTTTCACCTACTAAAGTTTTAAAAATAGACTGAATTGACTTGTCATGTAATAATATTAAGCTTTTTTTTCCATTTTGTCATATATCTCATGAGCTACATTACTTTTTCTATTTACTTTTTTTTTTTTTAATTGGAAGAAAACTGTTCTGTTTCTGCTGTACAACAACACAAATCAAGTATAAGTCTACATATTCCCCCTCCCTCTCCCACCCTAATCTTAAACTTTCATGATTCTTTACTCTATTGAATCTGAGGTACCTCCCACCCTACCTGAGCAGCTTGCTCTGCCTGTGTCTGGCTGAGCTGGGTTTGCAAAGTGCTAACGAGTTCCTCTTTTTCTTGGAGCTGCTTCTTCACCATTAAAAATTCTTCCATCTCTGTTGAACAAGACTGAAGACATAGAAGGAAACAAATATTTAAGCAAAAGAACTGGCACTCTTAATTCTCTGACCTCCCTTTTCATTTGCCCTAAATAACCTACCAATATCCTTCTAATTTCCATTTAACACTGATGGGAATTGCATGAACTGTGGTTTTTTAAAAAAATTACCAAAATTACTTGTCAGAGGGAAACCAAAACAAGGGCAGCAGTTTTTCAATTTCTCTGAATCCTCACACAGAAACAGACAGTACAACTAGATAATAAAACCAAAAACCTATGGACAATATTTACAGTAAAATTAGGAAGGCAGTACTACAAATGCTAAAATACGCGTAGGTAGGGACAAACCACCAAAAGACTCCGGTATCAGAGTCTGTGCAATAGGAGGAAGGCAGCAACAGAGCAACATCTGATTGCCTTGAGAACAGGAAAACCCCCAAATGGTCAATAAATTCTTACTAGGAAGCACAGTTGGCCAATCTTAGGACAATAGCTTGAGTTGGCAAAGCTTTTCCATTCTCTGATTCTGGCTGAGTAGAGGGGTCCACAGTAAAAAGGAGAAAAAGGCTAGAACAATCTGGCCTACCTGAAGTTTGAAAACTAACTCATTAGGACCTCCACCCAAAATACAAACTGCACCAAGAAGAAACTTCCAGGTGTAAAACAGAAATTAAGCAGAATAGGGATAACAGAAATAGAAGACAAAGAAGGGCTTCACATGTGCTATACAATTTATCATCGACTAGCCACATGTGGCTATCAAGGGCTTGAAATATGCTTAGTGTAAGTGAGAAATTAAATTATTAATATTAGTTCATTTTAGTTAATTTAAGAATAAATTATTTTCCATTAAATACAATTATGTTTTTGTATGATTATATTTCACTTTACCTGCTGCATCATGCAATATACTGTTGAACCGCTGTGCAAGTAATAAGTGTGCATGTTGCTCCTAGTGTTACAATAAACACATCAGCTATTCAGTGTCAATGGATTGATGCAATTTAAATGACTTTTTTCCTATACACCTATGTGATGTGCTTACTTGAATACTTAATGAAGAGGGTATGAATAATAGTTGACATCTATGTAAATCATAATTAAACCATAACATAATTAATTAAAATATAAATATTTATTTTTATCATTTTTCTAGTTCAAAAATAAGTAGAGATATACTTTTAAATTTAAAATAAAGGTATACTACTGATGCATAGCTCATTCCTTTTATTTCTAAGTAGTACCCCGCTGTGTATTTAAATATTCTCCTGCTGACAGATAAGTTATTTCTAGCTTTCGGTTTCACAAGTAAAGCTGCTATGTACATGCATATACAAGTCCTTTTGTGAACATGTGCTTTCACTTTCACACATGGTGCTTTAAAGTTGATTTTTTTCAAATTAACTATCCTAAATAATTAGACAGTTTCTAAGTATGGATGCAAATATTAAAGGAAAATGATGTTTGGCCCTCAGTTCAGTGACAGGGAAGTTTCTAAATATGTATGGAACAATTTGAGCATAGGAGTCTATTTTCTCAACTGGAAACTTTATGAAATCTAAACATAGATGAAGTATTTCCAATGAAAATTTAGCATCCAAGTTGAGATATAAAATACACACTAAATTTCAGACTTGGTGCAGAAAAAAGAATGTAAATTAACAAAAGTAATTTTTATATTAATCTGAAAAGTATATTTTTAATATACTTGGCTAAATGAAATAATTATTAAAATTAATTTTACCTGTTTCTTTATCTTTTGCAATATAGCTGCTAAAAAATTTGAAATTATACATGTGCCTCACATTACATTACTATCGAGCAATGTTGGTATAGATCAGAGTAAAGGGCAGGGGGAAGGCCAGGAAAACTCAGAAATCCACCTGCCTTATCTTTGAACACAACACGAAAATAACAAAAAAGAGAAGTCTGTTAAATAAAAAACATTTTCCTGAATCAGGCCTCCTTCAATAAGTTTAGGAGAATTAATTTCACACAAAAATAAGAAACACAAAAGGATCAAGGTCAAATTCCATCCAATATTATCATTAAAAAGAAAAGAAGAAAACCAAGCAGGTGAGAAAAGCATACCATAGGCAAGCTCAAAGTCAAAACTGCAGTCTGTTTCAAAAGGTGTTTTTAAAAAATAAGAAAATTATATAAGACACAAAAGAACAGTTTTAAAATCAGAGTTAGAAAAATTCAGAAATGAGGTGACAAAATTCAGGAAAAATTTGATTCTTTTGAATCAAAATGAGTCCTGAAAAGAACACAAAACAAGAACACAAGACAGTTTATTCTGAACACAAAACAATTTATTTACAAAAGTAAATAAACATGAAATAGAATGCCTTACAGAAGAAAAAAGAAGAAACTTTTGAAAATGAAGAGATAAAAAGGAACTGAAAGTAACAAATATGGAAGATAATCAAACATATGGGTAATAGAAGTCCCTAAAGAAGAAAACAGACCAAATACTACAAAAGCTATATGATTCAAGAAAACTCTTCTGAAATAGAATGTGTGAAACCATGTATTGAAAAAGATATCTGGCTATCTACAAATATCAACTATGGATGATAAACACCAATGCACAGTCTAGTAGAATTATTAGACTTAGTGGAGAAGGAAAGACAAGAGGAAAGAAAAGGGAAGGGAACAAGGAAGGAAGGAGTTGATAGAGACATAGAAAAATATTATATGACTATTGTTGTTACTTAGTATAATAATCCATTGGGCTTTAGTGATTTGTTAACTTAATGATTATGAGGTAACTTACACCCCTACCTGTGTAGCTTGGTTTGCCTGCGCCTGGGTGAGTTGGGCTTGCAAACTGGTAATTAGTTCCTCTTTCTCTTGGAGTTTACGTTTTATCTTTTCTACTTCTATCTCTTCCTCTGTAGAACTCTTGTCATGCTGAAAATGCAGGGAATAAAGTTATTTATTTACAAGAATCTAATTTGCCCTATACAGCTCCTTGATTATAGTATTATCCACCAAATGGGAGCAAAAGATAACACTTGACCTAACAAGGAAGCAGTCTTATAGAGTTTTCGAGTTTGAGTACAGCCAAGAAGTTCCTGTATGACCCATCCTTCCTCACTATAAACTGGACAAGATAAACAAATAGCTACTGAAAACGATGGAAAGCAACCAGAAGCAGGAAGATACCAGAAGAGAGCTGATACCTGGGAGAAATGACACCACATTTCCTATTTTTATAGTTTTTTATCTGAGGGCAAAATAAGTCAGTGCCATACAGGACTAAAACTTAACATAAAACTCATAATCCCACTGCCTTGAAGAACTAGAGGGCAGAATTCAGGAAAACACAGCTGCTAAGTGAAGGACAAAAAATCATAAGAGACAGAAGGAGGGGAGGAATTAAAATCTTTCAACAGTCTTTTTTTTCCCCCAAAAGCTCTTCTTTCGACTGAACCAGATTCTGCCTCCCAAATGAATTCACCACCACTCCTTGCCCTCCAAAATGAACCTATTCTGCTTATTGGACCCACACAGAATAACTTTACCCTTTCTTCCACATAATAGTCTGTCAAGTATCTGAGGATTGCCATCATTTCTTCAACTAGACTTTCCAGAGACTATCAAGCTCTGTCATGGGTAAACAACAGTTAAAGAGCTGCTGTGACTGGTTGCTGAAACTTAGAAATCATTTAATCCAACCCTTTTTTATTTAACAGAGGAAGGAAATGAAGCTACATGATGCTGATTTGCTGATTTGTTTAAGGTCTCAGAGCTTTAAAAAAGAGGGGGCAGGTATAAAATGGATAATTTAAAAATATAACAACATAGCAGAGGGAAAAGTTAGAAGAAACAAAGTCACATGGGGAAAGACAGGTTGGTGCTTCCACAGCCAGGGGTAAGAAAGAATAATGAGAGGAAAAAACCAGTTAGGTAAGAAAAGAAGAATCCAGATGAAGGCATTATTTGAGAAGAATAAGAGAAGCTTCTAAAATCAGCTTTAAAAAGCTAAATAAGGCTATCTATCAATGCAGGAAAAGTAATATCTTCTGAGCATTAGATCCAGGAAGGAAAGACTAACCAGGGTACTAGCAACCCAAGGGTTATGCCTAAAGAATTGATTAAAGTCTCATTTCCCAAGAACTAAAATCATTGTGGATAAGAATACTAGTGAGTCGAAAAATAAAACACGGTGTAAGCTAAAACAAATTAAAAGATCTCTTATGTAGAGTGACATCTAAGCCAACTGTAATATGTATATCTGATGGGGCCGGTCTCTCTTCATTCTAAACCAAATTTGTCAAAAGTTTCTTGTTCTCTAACTAGCTGACTGAATGTGAATATTTGGGAAAGATGGTAAGAACAAGTACTAGAACAATGCTCAATTTCTCAAAAGGCAACACTTGGCTTAGTCCTTTCTCTTATCTTCTACCTTAAACTGTTTGTTGGTGGCAGTTATAAACCTAGAGCGCATCCCTTCCTGGAGCCCAAGTTACTCCAGCTGATTAAGCCCACAATGTATGAAACTTCAAAGTTACTATTATGTGGCCACATGAAGACAAAGCATATTCTGTTACTAAATTAAAGAATTTCAGAGCTGGGAGAAACCTTAGAGATCACCTAGTTTACTCTTCTAACCAAGGATTCAAAAGCCAAATGCCTCACTTCAATATTTACTTCTTCTTCTTAGCCTTTTTAATTCTCTGCAAGTGTAGGTTATAACTGACATTTAACTTCCATGTTTTTTCTTGGCCTTTTATTCTGTGCTTGGTTCATAGGCCAGTTAGACTGCGAGCTCAATAAAAGGACAGCATTTAGTGCTATTATTACTTGAGCTTCATAAATTTTTGTGATTATTGAAGATCTGCTACAACGAGAGGCTTTTGCTCCTGAGGAAGTGTATATTCTACCCAGTTACTATACCTTGGAGAGTTGCTCCTCTGACTGAGGTTCAGTGGACAGACCAGTCCCTCCTTGTNCCATAGGCCAGTTAGACTGCGAGCTAAATAAAAGGACAGCATTTAGTGCTATTATTACTTGAGCTTCATAAATTTTTGTGATTACTGAAGATCTGCTACAACGAGAGGCTTTTGCTCCTGAGGAAGTGTATATTATACCCAGTTACTATACCTTGGAGAGTTGCTCCTCTGACTGAGGTTCAGTGGACAGACCAGTCCCTCCTTGTGCCTTCATCTCTTCTATGTGTTTATTCAAAGAAGTTAATTTGGCCTTAGCATGAAGTTTTAGCTTTTTTATTTTGTTATCAGCAGCTTTTCTTTCTTCCTGTCAGAGAACAATGATGGTAAATACACAAATATTTATTCATCACTTATCCAGGATATAACAAAAGTTATTCTCAGTAGGCATCATCTTACAGTATTAGGGNGTGCCTTCATCTCTTCTATGTGTTTATTCAAAGAAGTTAATTTGGCCTTAGCATGAAGTTTTAGCTTTTTTATTTTGTTATCAGCAGCTTTTCTTTCTTCCTGTCAGAGAACAATGATGGTAAATACACAAATATTTATTCATCACTTATCCAGGATATAACAAAAGTTATTCTCAGTAGGCATCATCTTACGGTATTAGGGAAATCAGATTCTCTAACACTCTAAGTGAAGAGAAAAACTGAAGTTACTCTTATGTGTGTCTTTTATCAAATGCTTGGCAAGAAAGGACAGTGGTACCTGTAGAACTTCATCCTTCTGCTGCAATTCAGCATCCTTCTGTCTAATGATTTCTTTTAGTTCCACCACCAATTGTTCTACATAAGCCAGGCGCTCCAGAACATCCTCTTGTGTTCTATCATTAAATTCCATGTCAGATTCTTGGGGTAATTCCTGGTATTTAGACAAAAAGTTGCCAATTTACGAGTGAAAAGGTATAAGCTTCCCAACAGGAGTTTCTTCATTCCAACTTCATCTTATCTCTTGTCCTTACTTAAGAAATCTTTCCAAGGAGATGGGGGTTCAAGGGCAGAGTATGGGTTGGAGGAAAGAAGGGTCCTTAGGTGTCAAGAATGGGGCTTGGCTTATGTAAATCTTGCAGTCTAGTGGTATAATTCCCTGGGACTAAATTCCTTAGTCTGGGGAAAACCCTCCAGAGATGTTGCTTGGGTTTTATTAGAAGAGCTGTTTGGAATGGATGAGGGTTGCAAAAAAGGAGTGGGTGTAGAGGATGGCTGAGGGTAGAGGGGGAAGGTGGGTAGGGAGGGGGAGTGAAGTGAGTGTACGTACACTATAAGGCACTTAATGTTGTGTGGGGGTGGACAGAGACATACTCATACTTACTTGGCAGGGGAAATAAAAATTTTTTAAATGGTTTAATTTTAAAAAGACATCTTTTCAATAATAATTACCCAATATTATTATTATCCAATAATTATTATCAGAGCCATTGCAATACATATTATTTTGCAAATGTTAACCATTTACAAACATTATCTCATTTACAGTCTTATCATACTAATTTTACCAAAGAGAAAAATAAAGGGAAGCAAAGATCACATAACATTAAGTGAAAGAGCCCCAAATTTAAAATTAAGAGAGTAGTTGAATAAAATTCTCTTAGCCACCGGGGAACACTGCTTGTCTTTTCAGAAAGTGAAGGGACTTTCTTTGATTCCTATGTGACCTTCAAAAACTACAATACAAACTATAAGAGAAGGGCTAGATGAGTTTATAATGGCAAACAGTCTGAAACCAGAAAGTTGCTCCATTTCTTGTTTTAGACGTTTCCTTGAAACAAGAGAACATACCTGAGTTAAAACAATCTAGTACTAAACAAGCCCCAGAGGGACAAATGAAGACAATCTTTCTAATCTTATCCAGGACTTGATTTCCATTACTGGGCCTTATAGGCTACAACCTTACAGGAAAAGGATCATCTACAAAATCTCAATATTTTTCTTCTCTTCCACCCAGCATAAGGGAGGCTGCTCACACTCTTTCATCTTAAATTCTTGTCATCAGAAGAACATGGAATATACATCTCATCAGCTTAATTCAGAACAAAGCTACTCACAGGTTCTAAGGAAGCCTTCATATTCNTCAAGCAAAAGTGTTACTATGAACCTACAGGGTATTTTACCTTAGTAAATATATTTTCCTAGCTCTGTCTATTGAAAAACCAATGACAAACTGAAAAGCAAAATGTATCTCTAGTGCCTAGACTGGAGTCTTAAAACACTATTTCCCATTTAAAAAAAAAGAAAGACAGAAGTAACTTTAAAAATAAAATAGTAAAATAGGAGGGCTTCTTAGAGAAAATGACTGATTTCAGTTCTGAAGCAGGAAATGGCACAAAATGAGCCTGAAACATCTTATTACACAAAACAGCAAGGAAACTATCAAAGACTAATGTACAGTCATGTTAAAGGGGCCCAAGAAACAAACTGAAGAGGTTCCCACAGGACAAAGGAACAACTAAGTTTCTAATAAGATTATGAATTAAATTGCAAAAGATATTTAAATCCACCAAAATATTAAAAGCCACAAGTTCATAATAATAAACTGGTCATCATCTGAACTAAGAATTGTGAAAACTAGGTTAAGTACAAGGNTCAAGCAAAAGTGTTACTATGAACCTACAGGGTATTTTACCTTAGTAAATATATTTTCCTAGCTCTGTCCATTGAAAAAATGACAAACTGAAAAGCAATATGTATCTCTAGTGCCTAGACTGGAGTCTTAAAACACTATTTCCTATTTTAAAAAAAAGAAAGACAGAAGTAATAAAATAGGAGGGCTTCTTAGAGAAAATGACTGATTTCAGTTCTGAAGCAGGAAATGGCACAAAACCAGCCTGAAACATCTTATTACACAAAACAGCAAGGAAACTATCAAAGACTAATGTAGAGTCATGTTAAAGGGGCCCAAGAAACAAACTGAAGAGGTTCCCACAGGACAAAGGAACAATTGAGTTTCTAATAAGAATATGAATTAAATTGCAAAAGATATTTAAATCCACCAAAATATTAAAATCCACAAGTTCATAATAATAAACTGGTCATCATCTGAACTAAGAATTGTGAAAACTAGGTTAAGTACAAGGATTTTCTTGTCTTTTCTATTTGGACTTCACCACTTAGGAAGCAAATAGTAGATGAGGGGACACATCTCTACTTATAAAGTTATTCCAGGTAACAAATGAAAACAATGGTAGAACCAGAATATCCAGTCTAATATTTTGCAACTCTAATGAATTCATGGATCTAGACATTGAACATGGAGAGCTGCTAGCCTCAAAGAAGAGCAAAATCAGACATCATGTGCCATTTGATGAAAGAACACACTACCACCTATAGACTTTCCAAAGGGACTGAATCTCAGTCTGGTAAAGCCTCTGGATCTAGCTGCCAATTTCCAGGAAATGCAGAGGACAGAGGAATACGGTGAACTGCTCCATGAAAGTACAATTCCCAGACTGTGGAGAAAAGGCCTCGGTTCTTCAACAGAAACTGAAAAAAACCCAGGATGGTATGCCTAGATCAAATTTTTTACGTATCATCCTTAGCCACGCAAAATGTGATTGACATGTATTTTCTACTGTGAAAATATGAATTTTTTCATTTTCCAAATATAAAATTAAAATCCTGAATATTTCTCAAAGCTAACATTGCCCCCAATCTACCATTACAACACNAAAAAAACCCAGGATGGTATGCCTAGATCAAATTTTTTACGTATCATCCTTAGCCACGCAAAATGTGATTGACATGTATTTTCTACTGTGAAAATATGAATTTTTTCATTTTCCAAATATAAAATTAAAATCCTGAATATTTCTCAAAGCTAACATTGCCCCCAATCTACCATTACAACACATGAGATTTGGATGTCTAGAAGGGTCACCATCCTACGAATTATTGCACATGAACAACACATACAGATGAACATAGGATAATGATAATATTAATGGTAACAATTACTGAACATCTGTATCAAACACTCTATATACATTTTTTTTCCTAATCATTAAATCTGCAAAATAGATATTATCATCATCCTCATCTTTTATAGATGAAAAAACTGACACTCAGAGAAACTAAAACTTTTTAAGATCCCTCAGCTAAATAAGCATTACTGAATAAGATAAATGCTCATTCAATGGAAAATGTGTTCACTCACAACTGTTTAAAAATTTTTATATCTGAAGGGAAAGGTCAGTATCAGGGAAGAATTACTGCAGGCCAAAGTAAAAGGAATTTCTCAAAGACTGATTCAACAATCCTGAGAGGTCCTGAGAAGATGGCACAGTGGGAAGAGTGAAAAATTGCGAGCCAGGCACTGAGCTTTCAGTCCTGCCTCCAGCACAATGTTATATTATACTGGTAAGTCACTTGCCAGTTTCCACATCTTAAAATGAATAAGATTAACAAGGAGCATCCTAATGCCCAGTATTATGACTCCATGATGCAAGAGTGATTTCTATAGCTGGTGACATTAAAAGAATTCATAGCAATGTAAAATGAAGGCCATCCTGAGCACCTACAGTTAAGTGCTTTAGGCAGCTCAGAGGTTGGGGACTTGAGGGCAAGAGAGCCACAAGTGGCCATGCTTAAGTTAAATGAAGAAAGATGGATCTCTGCCTCTGATAGGCTAACTGTGGGATAGAAATTGGTAAATGCACATATAAAAATTAGTAAAGGGGGAAATATATAGTAATAAATTCATTTGAGGAATATCTGTGACTACGGGANGGCAAGAGAGCCACAAGTGGCCATGCTTAAGTTAAATGAAGAAAGATGGATCTCTGCCTCTGATAGGCTAACTGTGGGATAGAAATTGGTAAATGCACATATAAAAATTAGTAAAGGGGGAAATATATAGTAATAAATTCATTTGAGGAATATCTGTGACTACGGGAAAATCGGCGCTCTTGCTGTTATTATATAAAGCACCAAAATCACAAATAGCAACCTGGGAAAAGAATAAAATAAAAAGCTTTATAACAAAGCTGGAGTTCAATAAAACATTCAGGCAAATAAAACAATCTGTCAAAGTCAGTGCTGGCCACACCTTCTACAAACTGCCACAGGATCTCAACACTTTTGTGTTGAGGTGGCATTTAGAATTCAATGAGTCTTCTTTTCTCAGTCTTCACTACTAATAAGAATTTTTAAAATATCCACTCCATGTGGAGTATTATGCTAAGAACCACAAAAATATAAAAAGAAA
Source organism: Neotragus moschatus (assembly GCA_006410615.1). Classification (NCBI taxonomy): domain Eukaryota; kingdom Metazoa; phylum Chordata; class Mammalia; order Artiodactyla; family Bovidae; genus Neotragus; species Neotragus moschatus. The sequence goes on from SJYA01000194.1 coordinate 1,814,215, forward strand.
TATACAGCATGTCTCTAACCACAGAAAATCTAGTACAAAATACATGGGGAAATAAACTAACTGAAGACAGTGATTGTATGTCTGTGACTACATGCATACACACCATTTGTTCTGGAATTTAATCACATTTTCCCACTGAAACAACAACACAGAAAATGGTTATAGTTCCAAGTCACTCCTCAAACTTATTCAATGCATGTTTAATTGCCCCTCAGTAGTTTTCCTTAATTCTAAGTGATCCTCAACCAGTTTGAGAAACTAACAGAAATGGTGGTATATAGCTGGGAAAATCATATGCAATATTATGATATAATTTTAGAATTAGAAAATGAAAAACTACTTTTCATGATATGAAAAAACTACTGTTTTCATTCAAGAAATTTAGAAATAAATGGTAGTAATATTATCTATATACATAGTACTATGCACTAAGTATTACTCTAATCACTTTATTTATAATTATTTATCCTCATCATTTTACTTATTTTATTATTAAAACAACTCCAAGGAGGTTCTTTGGATATCCCCAGTATTAATGTGAATAAACTAAGGCATAGGCAGGCTATTTTCCCAGTCACATAGCTCGACAAAGCTTCTTGACTGGTAGAGATACAGATGATAATCTATTTTCTGAGCAAACTCATCACCCAACATTCTTTACTGGGGCTGAAAATAGGGCTTGGAGGCATGAGGGCACTCATATGCTTATATATACTTATAGTTACATAACCACTTTTTTTTTTCTCTCCCCAACAGCAGTAAAGTGAAATGACTCAGAGTGGTAGGGCCCCAGAGAATTCCATATTATTTATACCATAGATAGGCTCATGCAAGGGCACAAAGGATATATGTACATGCTATCCACTACAGCGGTATTTGGGATGGCTAATGACTGAAAACAATCTCCATATCCATCAGTAGGGGACAGGCTAAGTATATTTTTATATTTCTACAAGGCAAACCTGAACAGCCTTTTAAGAGAACCGAGTAGTTTTATACTTATGGATAAGGAAAAACCACCTTTTAGTATTGAGAGACAAAAAAAGTGTAAAATAACAGTTACATTATTATTCAACTTGTGTGAGAGAGAAAAGGAGAGAGATGTTTAATACAAAAGTGCTTGAATATGATTAGAAAATTTCTTAACAATAAAGAAATTATTTACAGTGAGTACTTCTGGGAAGTAGAGAATGAGGAAAAGGATCAGTATATAGCAAAGAAAGAGATCTTTGTTTTGATATCCTTTTGTAGTGAATTTACTTTTACCAAAAGCATGTATTGCTGATTTTATATTAGCTTAATTAAAAATGGAGTATTACAGATCCTAACATCCTTTCAAATAGTGGTTCCTAACAATAGGCCGGTATGTAATGATAAGGGGGGAGATGTGTCCCAAATAATTTATTTCTAATAGTTGTTAAGCTAGAGAAGTTTATGAATTATTTTTTTATCAACAAGAATAAAATCAGCATCTCTTTAATTAATCCACTAGTACAAAGGGGAAAGAAAGACACTTTTAAGATTCAACAGAAGAAAAAAAAAAAGAATTGCATCCTAAAGATGATTAATTTTAAGAAAGGCTGCATCCCAGAGGAATGGAGGTCCTCAAAAAATAAAAAAGGATTCTCCCCATCTGGAAGTCCTCAGAGAGGCAAACACTTTGCAAAAAGTAAGGAAACACCTTTATGTTATCTCTAGATTGGGTTGGGAGTGTCCCAGAAAATGAGAAGGAATTTTTTTTCATCCTTTTTAATGTTTTTGTATAGTTTATAAATAATATATTTACAGTGCTATTAATATACTATTTATAGTTCAGTATACAGTATTTAGAGGATGGTTGCTCAAATATGTTTTACTGATAGAGCAAACAGTCAAAAATGTTTGGAAACTACTGATACAGTCCAACGAATTTAACATGGTTAAGAGGAAAGTATAAATGATCCTTTCATAGTCAAAGGTTAAAAATTAAAAGCTGTGTAACAGTGTACCATGTCTGAAGTTTTTGAATTCTCTTCAGTTTTTTCCAGTATCAATCCATGACCATATCCTGCCACTTCCCCAAAGAACATTTCCTGATTCTGACCATTCATAATCATTCTGACCATCCCAATTTAATTCCTTCATTCTTTTGAAAAGGCCTCCAGACTATCTGTATGGAGTTCTTCACTGCCAGCTTGTTCAGAATTGTGAGATTATTTTTTTTTAAACTTTTCATTTTCTATTGTAATATACCTGATTAATAATGTGACAGTTTCAAGTGCAGGGAGAGGGACTTACCTATACGTATACAAGTATCCATTCTCTCCAAAACTCCCCTCCCATCCAGGCTGCAACATAACATTAAACAGAGTTCCCTGTGCTATAATACAGTAGATCCTTGGTGGGTATCCATTTTAAAAATAGCAGTGTGTATATATTGAGATTCTTTAAAAGCTCAGAAAACTTCCAACTATTTCCAAAAGTTAAAGTACTTATCCAGTGATTTTTAAATGTCTCTGGCCCTCTTAAATTGTCTTCTCCCTACAGACCAACTGGAACTCTTTAAGTCAGACAAAAATTCCTCGGTTGTCCAGCGGCTCATCCTCCCTTTCACACTCCTACACGTCACTTCTGTTATGCAGAATAAACACAATCCACACCACCAAATCAAGGTCAGCGCCCCCCCGCCCCCCCCCCCNGAAAATAACAATTTAGCGAAGAGTGAGAAAAACAGTTGGCCCTTCAACAACACAGGTGTGTGTTGCACTTATATACTATATACACTTATACACTAATTAAAAAAAAAATTACACTGTTTGGCCTGTGGTTGGTTCAACCTGTGAATACAGAACCACCTGTAAGGAAGAAACAGGTATAGGGAGAACCAACTGTGATTTATTCTGGGGTTTAGGACTGCAGAGGGTCCGTCCCCATAATTCCCACTGTTCAAGGACCAACCTTAATATGGTAGATGGCAAAATGCCTAGGGAAAAATAAGCAGAGAAGGGATATAATGGGTTCAAGGAATTTCAGCTTTAGAAAAACCGAGACAAGGCATGCTGGCTTTTCTTTCTCTTGTACTTCTTGAAACGTGGGACATAGAGGGCAGCCCTTCCAGGGCCAACGTGAGCCAGGGCTTACAGGGCTTATTCTGCAGGCTCTCCCAGAGATTTTATTTGAGGTCAGTGAACAGGGGACTGTTGCTGATTACCAACTGCAGCTGTTCAGGGTTAAGGCACCCAGCTGACTGTATAAACAGCTGAAATTTCTCCCTGATAATATGCAGACCTCTCAAGTATCTAGTCTCTGTGAGTTATATTTAAATACAGTCATCAAATAAAAGCCTTAGGAATTAGGACTCCAGAGGGGACAAAGAAGCCTAAATTATGAGATCTGGACTTTGTATGAAAGTATCTATGTATACTTGCCTGCAGAGGTCTGGGTCTTTTATAGGCTATCTTCCTCTACCTCAGCAAAAATCCCAGAAGGATCCAGAATGTACCAAATATCCAATACTCAAAGTTTAAGAAAATGTTCATCTGAAACCCCTGGTTTTCAGAAGTAATGAGCCAGGGGTGTTCCTCTGGAAGTGCAGAGATACCTATGCATACTTCGGTGCCCATCTCTTGACTAGGGGCTGCCTGCAGAATGCAGCCACAGCAAATGGGAACTGGTGTTCCACCTATGATGAAACCAGAGGGACCACTGCTCTGTGAACTACTTGGCCCCAGGAGGCCAATATGACGTCAGCTAGATTTCAGGCCATTTGTCTCCATGTTGGTATTGGTAGTCATCCTTCATGTTAATTAACTCCTAGATCTGATGTCAGAGGAGGCTGTCTACAGGAATTGGAACTTTTGTTCTTTTTTGAACTTTCTTGAACTTTTCCATCTGGGAATGTTGGCACTCCTGATTAGGCACTAGACCCATGGAGAGACCAACTTGACTTTAGGAAAACTGAGTCCAGGCCTCATGACTTTTGTTTCAGCTTCTTGTATCCTTGAAACTTGGAAGGTACAGCAACCCCCATGATGTGTATTTCCCAGCTCAGCTCCAGTTTTTCCTCTCCCTGAGTCCCTATAGATAGTTCTATCTTTGAGGATGGAAGAGGTTGGGATCTGAAGGCCTCTTCTATCTGTGAAGCTGCAGGTGTCTCCTTACCTCCTACTGGATGAACTTTGGGATGGGGAACAAGGATGGCAGAGTGTTTCTTGAGAGGGTTTCAAGTGCAGAGTGGATGTTCTGGTACAGGCTTCTCAGAGGCATCAGAGATGCCTGAGGGATACAGATATTTGCCAACTTATGCTCCTTTCTTGACACTATCTTTCAGTTCTTTTTGAGCATCCTCAAGCAGTAATTTTGCCCAAAGAGGGGCAGGGCCAAGCAGTAGCCCTAGCACACAGGAGAAGAGGAGAGCTAAAGAGGCCAGGCTTCCTTGCCTGGTAGGTGACAAGAATTGTCTCCCAGGCATGGTCTTTCTAGGAGCTGCTCCATGGCATTTTGTAGAGGAGAAAAAATAATCATGCTGTAGGAACTCAGCTACTGGTTCTGTATGAATTGTTACTGAGCATTTCCAATATATAAAGAAGTTGTATGAGGAGCAATGGTGACGTTCTTATCCTGAGGCACTTACAGCCAAGAGCATAAGGAATCTGAAATCAAAGAGAAAATTCCTAATCATTCAGAAAATTCCTCTCATTCTTCACTGATTCAACAAGTACCTACTAAGCACCAACCATGTGTCAGGCAGTGATATGGATTATTTTTTCACGCGGAATCTAAGAATAAATCTCAGGCCTTTAAGCAAGCTTTGTGATGGAGACTTTTCTAGCCCTTCAATTTGATGAATGTTCTTATCATGTATCTTAGGGAATGTGGCAGGCCCCTCTTTTGGAGAGTACTCTAAAAGTCCTTCAGGAGACAACTGTATTTAATGAGAATATACTGGCACAAAGAGGCCACTAGAACTCAAGTTACGCATCAAAAGGACATCTCTGATATGCTTCATAGGTACTTTCAAGGACTGTATCACTAAAGCCTACCTTCATCAATATTCCTAGTTAAGAACATCACCAAGATGAACAAAGTCACTTCACCATCGCTGATACAATAAATTTGATAATTTGCATTTAGAGCAGATATTGTGAAAAAGTCTATAGACCTCCTATACATCTTTAAATTGTCCTAGATGTGTTCTGCTCAATGAACTCTCCTTAATCTTTATTAGAAGCTTTATTTAACGGTTAAGATATTTTCTGCATTTATACTTTAGNATCGCTGATACAATAAATTTGATAATTTGCATTTAGAGCAGATATTGTGAAAAAGTCTATAGACCTCCTATACATCTTTAAATTGTCCTAGATGTGTTCTGCTCAATGAACTCTCCTTAATCTTTATTAGAAGCTTTATTTAACGGTTAAGATATTTTCTGCATTTACTACTTTAGAGTTCTAAGCATGCTGTTTAGGAAAGTATATTCAACCAAGAGTCAAAACTAAGTTATTAATAGGTTTTATATAACCAGCAGTTAACAACCTGTCTTCTGATTCCTGAAGTAAGTGCAGTCCTAGCCTTTCTCTCCTGCTTTATTCATCTCAGCCTTCAAGATTACCAAGCTCATTTCCTTTCCTTAAACACATTTTAATTGAGTTGACAGACATAGGAAAGACTGGTTAATATTAATGAAAGATTTGGCTGCATAATTTATAGATCCAGGAATAAGACACCTTATAGGAATCCTCAAGGGACACGTGTTGAGTCTCTGCTCCCTGGGAGACTCTTTCCCATCAAGCTATGTGACTTCTTTACACTTGTGTAGTGTGGAGCGTTGCATATTCTAGAGATAGCCATCTAGGACCTTGCCTCCACTCTCTTGTCTTCTGCATGTCATATGGGCATTCTACGAAGCCAGTTTATTCCTTTCATATTTATTATTTTAACTTGATTTACTTAAGCTCCATTAGCAGAAACTGTATCTGCCTTCTGCATCTAGCACAGGATTTTTTACATCATAGATGCTTATAGGTATTCACTAAATGAATAGTATGTTAGTTTAAAATCTCTAATATAATAGACACTTTGTCAAGTACTGAGAACTCAGTCTTTAATGATTAATTCAACACCTCAAAGTGCATAAGTATTGCAACAATATATATGAAATAGGCTTCTTTGGTATCTCAGCTGATAAAGACTCCTCGTGCAATGCAGGAGACCCCAGTTCAGTTACTGGGTCAGGAAGATCCCCTGGAGAGGGGAACGGCTACCCAATCCAGTGTTCCTGCCAGGAGAATCCCACGGACAAAGAAGCCTGGTGGGCTGCACTCCAAGGGGTTGCAAAGAGTCAAACACTACTAAGCAACTAAGCACATTGCAGTAATAGTGAAGGGACTAAAAAAATTATAGAGCACCATCCCAACTCTTAAGAAGTGTTCTGTAAAACAAATGGGACATTTTCACGCAACTAATTAAATATCTACAAAAATCTCAAGTACCAAAAGAGTGAGTGAGGAAATGATTAACTTAAATGAATAAGGGGTTCATTTTAGAATAGTTTAGACCTGGCTTTAAACTTGGGCAAACTAGACAATGTCTCACAGCTTCAGTTTTCACATCTATAAAATGAAAATTATAAATGTTTCTATCTTGTAGGGTTGTTGTAAGGAATAAATGAGATAATGATTATAAAATACTTAGAGTCAGGCATATATCACACAATAAATTTATTATTTAGCAGTAGCAGTAGTAGTATAATTAGGTTCCTGAAAAGAGGCAAGGCGGGATGATTTGGTGACAGGTCTATGAATAGCATATCCTTACATTCTCAAATAGACTAGGGAAGGGACCAACTGCTAAAGACTAATGCTACAATGATTATGTTAGATCAAGAGTGCTTAAACCTTTAGGTTTCAGGACTGCCTAATATACTTAAATATTAGTTAGGACTCAGGATTAGGGTTGTCCAGAAAAAGAGAAACTCTGTCTTTTCTAATAGATAAATAGTTATATATGCACTCATCTCACATGGTAGTAAAATGATGCTTAAAATTCTCCAAGCCAGGCTTCAGCAGTATGTGAACCGTGAACTTCCAGATGTTCAAGCTGATTTTAGAAAAAGCAGAGGAACCAGAGATCAAATTGCCAACATCTGCTGGATCATCAAAAAAGCAAGAGAGTTCCAGAAAAACATTTATTTCTGCTTTATTCACTATGNGGCATCACCAACTCAATGGATATGGGTTTGGGTAAACTCCGGGAGTTGGTGATGGACAGGGAGGCCTGGTGTGCTGCAGTTCATACGATCACAAAGAGTCAGACACAACTGAGTGACTGAACTGAGACTGAGTATAGAAATTGGCTCAATTATTGGTTATAAAGGATGAGAATTCCCACAAGCTGCCTTCTGTAAACTGGAGAACCAGGAAAGTCAGAGGTATAATTTAGTCCTAGTCCAAAGGCCTGAATACTATGGGAGTCAATGGTATAACTCCTAGTATGATGCCAAAGGCTTGAGAACTTGGAGACTGCTGGCGTTAAGTCCTAGAGTCTGAAATGCCTGAGAACCAGAAGCTACTATGCCTGCCATTAGCTCAGAAAGAGACAATAAGAATTTGCCCTTCTTTCACCTTTTTTCTTCTGTTTGGGCCCTCAGCAGATGGATGATGCCTGCCCACATTGGTGAGGGCAGATTTTCTTTATTCAGCCTGTTGATTCAAATGCTAATCTCTTTTAGAAATGCTTTCACAGACACACCCAGAAATATCTTTTTACCAACTGTCTGGGTATACCTTAGCCCAATCAAGTTGACACACAAAATCACATATGCCACTGAACTTTTGGTTCAGTTCAGTTTAGTTCAGTCACTCAGTTGTGTCTGACTCTTTGTGACCTCATGGACTGCAGCAAGCCGGGCTTCCCTGTCCATTACCAACTCCCAGAGCTTGCTCAAACTCATGTCCATTTAGTTGGAGNATATCTTTTTACCAACTGTCTGGGTATACCTTAGCCCAATCAAGTTGACACACAAAATCACATATGCCACTGAACTTTTGGTTCAGTTCAGTTTAGTTCAGTCACTCAGTTGTGTCTGACTCTTTGTGACCTCATGGACTGCAGCAAGCCGGGCTTCCCTGTCCATTACCAACTCCCAGAGCTTGCTCAAACTCATGTCCATTTAGTTGGAGATGCCATCCAACTATCTCATTCTCTGTCATCCCCTTCTCCTCCTGCCTTCAATCTTTCCCAGCATCAGGGTCTTTTCCAGTGAATCAGTTATATCCAGTGATGTGCTTGTAAATGTTTAACATCTGGGGAAAATATTTCTTCAGGGGTACCATTTACTGATTTCTGTGGTGTAGGCAAACCCACCATGACTTAGTTCAATCTACTAATACATCATCACCAAATGTGAAGAAATGAAAAGCACACACAAAAATAATATTTCCTACATACAGATACAATAGATATAATATTTTCAAATATGATTTACTGAATTGTCAGTGTATGTAATTTTATTTTTAATTAACATTGATATGTATTCAAATGTGAATTCATATTAATATACTAAAGTTGAAGTTAAATAAAATTAATTTTCACTCCTTTATTAAGAACATTCTTAAGTGAAGGTGATATTTTGTTTCCAATACTGTGAATGTATGGCTATGAAGAATGCAGTGGTTATTGCAGCAGTCAGGTGCCTCTGCCTTGACTTGTGCCAGCAGTTTCACCACCATTGCTTCTGTACTATCAGTGTAAATATCAACACAGTATAAAGGGCAAATAACATCTTAGTATTATTATAAAAATAGTTTTGACCCTTTGGTAACTGAAGAGGCCTCAAGACCACCTCTTTCTGGGGTCCATGGGCAACACATTGAAAATTTGTTGTCTTATACTGTAGACTCCTGAAGGGAAAACTGTTATTTGCCCAATCATGTCTGACTCTTTGCAACCCATGGACTGTAGCCTGCCAGACTGCTTGATCCATGGGATTCTCCCGGCAAGAATACTGGAGCAGGTTGCCATTCCTGTCTCCAGGGGATCTTCCTGACCCAGGTATTGAACCCACCAGGTCTCCTACACAGGCAGATTCTTTATCATCTGAGCCACCAGGGAAGCCCAAAGGGAAAAGAGTGATGTTAATTTTAAAGAAAAGTTATGTTGCCTGATTTATAAAATTTGAAACTCATTAATCCAACTACTTCATACAGATTTACAACTCTCCAAACAATTTTTAGTCTTACAGACATCAGGTATGTGCCAGTTAACTTTTGCCTACAAAACACAACTCTTCAGTCAGTTCCTCTCTTTGGCTGACAAACTATAGAACCTCTCTTCAAAAAACTCATTGAAAAATTGAAGTAGGTCGAACGTTAAAAATTTTATTAAGAAATAGCAAACAATGTTTTGAAGTATAATTTTTTAAGCCCTTTAATTCATATGAGTGGATAGCTATGGAAATATAGCTATGTTGCCATGAATGCCCTTGACACCTTGGCAAAGAAGAAATAAGGTCTATGACAACATCATGTTTCCCTCATTTATTTGAAACATTTTCAAACTCAAGAAAATGCATTTATAAATCAGAAATAGACATTTTAAAACAAACTGGACTAATATTGGGATTCCTAGGTTGTGCAGTGATATAGAATCTGCGTGCTGATGCAGTAGATGCAAGAGATACAACAAAGATGGGCTCGATCCCTAGATGGAGATCTCCTGGAGGAGGAAATGGCCTCTCACTCCAATATTCAAGCCTGGGAAATTAAAGGGGCCTGGTGGCCTACAGTCCATTGAGTCACAAAAGAGTCAGATACAACAAAGTGATTGAGCACACATGCATAGGCCTAATGTTTCCACATCATTGCTTTTATTTTAAAATTAAATGTCACCCATGAGAGTGATTCCTATAAATGCTTTTTTCTCCCCTAGATCATATTTTAAATGTATAACTTCTCTGGCATCCTTTGAGACTTTACATATTGGTATTACATTTATGAATTATTTTGCTACAGTCCTAAATAGGAAATGATTTATAGTCTATGGAAAAACCACAGCCATGACTCCATGGTATGTACACTGAATCATCCAAATGGTAGGGTTTCTATTTTCTTAGATGCTGTTGTCTTCAATCAGATGCCTGCCATCACCCAGATTCCTTCATAGAGATATTTGTTTCTTTATACCAGCTTTGACTATCTAATGTCCTTTCATTTCACCCTGCAGGACTCTCTTAAACATTTCTTGCAGGGCAGGTCTAGTGATAACTTCCTCCACTTTTCTTTCACACTCCTGAATTACAGTTTTGTCAGATAAAGGATTCTCTGTTGATAGGTATTTTCTTTTAGCACTTTAAATATATTGGCCCACTGCTTTTTGGCCTGTAAAATTTCTGATGAAAATTCTGCTGATATTTTTTTGAGGATATTTTGTACATGAAAGGTCACTTCTCTTTTGCTGCTTTTATGATTCTCTACCTTTGACAGTAAATTAACTTTTAAATTGATTAAAAATAAGAAAAAATTCTTTGATATTTAATTTTTACAATTTCTCTCACTTTTTTCTTGTATAGATCTAATCTCTATCTTGTTTCTTCTGTCTAAAAAATCTTTGTTGTTGTTCAGTCACTCAGTTGTGTCCAACTCTTTGCAACACCATGGAATGCAGCATGTCAGGCTTCCCTGTTCTTGACCATCTCCGGGACTTTGCTCAAACTCATGTCCATTGAGTCAGTGATGCCATCCAACCATCTCATCCTCTGTCGTCCCCTTCTCCTCCTGCCTTGAATCTTTCCCAGCATCAGGGTCTTTTCCAATGGGTCGATTCCTCATCAGGTGGTGAAAGTATTGGAGCTTCAACTTCAGTATCAGTCCTTCCAGTGAATATTTAGGGTTGATTTCCTTTATGATTGACTGGTTTGATCTTGCTCTCCAAGGGACTCTCAAGTCTTTTCCAGCAACACAGTTTGAAGGCATCAATTCCTTGGTGCTCAGCCTTTTTTATTGTCTAGCTCTCACATCCGTATAAGACTACTGGAAAAACCATAGCTTTGACTAGATGGACCTTTGTTGGCAAAGTAATGTCTCTGCTTTTTAATACGCTGTTTATGTTCGTCATTACTTTTCTTCTAAGGAGCAAGCATCTTTAATTTCATGGCTGCAGTCACCGTCCACAGTGATTTTAGAGCCCAAGAAAATAGTCTGTCACTATTTCTATTGTTTCCCCATCTATTTACCATGAAGTGATGGGACCAGATGCCATGTTCTTCGTTTTTTGAAGTTTTTCCTTTATGACCAGCTTTGTTTTTCTGGAAAAATCTTTATTTTCATTTTCTGGTAGATATTATTGCTGTATATGGAATTCTGAGTTGATAATTTTTTCTTTTAGCATTCTAAAGATGTCATTTCCATTGTCTTCAGGCTTGTATAGTTTCTCATGAGAAATCTAGCGAAACTTTATTTGTTCCTTGGTATATGATTTTTTTTTTCTCTGCTCTCATGATTTTCTATTTATATTTGATTTGAAACAATGTAACTATCATGTATTTAGGTGTGCTTTTACATTTTTAATGTAAATGTTATTTATCCTGGTGAGATTCTCTGGGATTATTGGATTTACATTTCATTAATTTTCAAAAGTCCTTGGCCATTTTCCTTTACCTTCTTCTACTTCATTTCTTTCTTCTACTTTTGGAACTCCAGTTACTTGCATGTTATACTGCTAGTATGTTTCATAGCTCTTGGAGGCTCTATTCTCCCTACTTCTCCACCCCTCATCTTTTCATTTTTTTTCTTTTGGTGTTTCTGTTTGGAACATTTCTACTAATGTATTGACAAATTCATATATTTTTTATTCAATTCTAGTTTGCTAATGAACTTGTCAAAGAACTGCTAATGAACTTAACCTCTGATATTGTACTTTTCCTAGCATTTCCACTAATCTATTTGTAAACTTACATCTCTGAAATTCCCCATTTCTTTATGCATGTTGTCAACTTTTACATTTTTCTTTTACTAATCACGGTTATTGACATCTTTTTGTGTGTATGTTCCAATATCTGAGTCATCTCTGAATATCATTTTATCTCTTGATGAAAGTTGGTTTCTTTCCCCAGCTTTTTTGTGTGTCTCAGTTTTTGAGTAAACGTCATACAGCATAGAACAGAAAAGAGTAAGGTAGATACTGCTTATGCCCAGATATGGGTACATCTCTCTTTATATCAGACAGTTAATGTGTGGGTGTTTTATAAGAAAGGATTTATTCTTTGCCTTGAGTTCCTGAGATGGGACTTCTAAACCCTTGAAATTTCCCAGGTGACAGAAGTGTGTTTATTACTTGTGGTGGGTGTGAAGGGACTAATGTGTTAAGGCTTTGAGCCATATATCAGCTTGACTTCCTGACCATTGGAGAGGAGGCAGGGGCTGAAGATTGATTTAAATCACATGGCCAATAGTACAATTAATCATGCTTATGTAATGAAACTTCAGTGGAAACTCTGAACATTAAGGCTCAGTTGAACTTCCTGATTGGTGAGCACGTCAGTGTGCTATGGAGAGAGGGGAATGCATCCTGATTCCATGGGGAGAGGGCATGGAAGCTCTGTGTTTGAGATCCTCCAAACTCTTGCCCAATAAATTCTTTACTTGGCTAAATCTTATTTGTATCATTACAGCAAAACTATTCAAAAGTATAATATTTCCTGAGTTCTCTGGTTTGTTCTAGTGAATTATCAAACCTGATAGGTTTGCATCAACTCCCAAATTTGTGGTCAGTTGGTCATAAGTGCGGGCAGCCTGGGTACACCTGAATTTATGGTATCTGAAGTGAGGGAAGTTTTGTTGGGGATGACCTCAACTTGTGGAGTCTGAGTTAATTCCAGTGGATAGCATTATATGCCTAAATAACTTCTCGGCACAAATGGCCAAAAAGTACATGAGAATGTGCTCAAAATCAATAACCATCAGGGAAATGCAAATCAAAACAATGAGATAACACCTCACACCTGTTAAGATGGCTTTTATATTAAAGAAAAAAGAAAATGAGGTAACAAGTGTTGAGAAAATTTGGAGAAAAGGAAACCTTTGTACATGGTTGGAATGTAAATTCATTCAACCTTTATGGAAAATAGTATAGAGATTCCTCAGCACTCCCATTCCCCAAATAGAACTACCATGTAACTCGGAAATCCCCGTTTCGGGTATATATGTGAAGGAAATGAAATCAGTATCTCAGAGACATCATTGCAGCATTATTCATAATCATCAACAGGTTGCGAAAAAAACCTAGGTGTTAATGGATGAATGGATAAAGAAGATGTGAGAAAATATAAACATGATATTATTTGGTCATAAGAAGGAAGGAAATTCTCCATTTGTGACAACAAAGATGAACCTGGAGGATACTGTGCTAAGTGAAATAAGCCAGAGAGAAAAAAACTGTATGATTTTACTTGTATGTGGAACCTAAAAAAAAAAAAAAAAAAAAAAGTCAAACTCACAAGGTAGACTGGTTACCAAGGCCTAGAAGGTGAGAAAAATAGTGAGATGCTGGTCAGTGCAAACAAACTTTCAGTTATAAGGTGAATAAAATCTTCAAAATTTAATCATTATAATATCAATCATGCCTTTGGATTCTATTTTGTCGTAATTTGAAAATGACTTAAACAGATATGAATATTCCTAAAATGAAAAGCAGGATGCAGAATAGCTTTTCTATGGAATTTCTATTAACTAGCAGAAATTTCTATTTCTAGATACTCACTCTATAGGTTTATAAAAATAAATGTTATGTATTGGGTCTCTATTTGTATTATACCCACTCTAGTACTCTATTCTGTATAGAAAATGAGCTATGATGTGAGCAAAACATCCAATAAAGTTGTTGCTATTCAGTTGCTCCGTCATGTCCAACTCTTTGTGACCCCGTGGACTGCAGCATGCCAGGCTTCCCTGTCCTTCACCACCTCCTGAAGTTTGCTCAAACTCATGTCCATCGAGTCATTGATGCCATTCAACCATCTCATCCTCTGTCACCCCTTCTTCTCCTACCCTCAGTCTTTCCCAGCACCAGGGTCTTCTAATGAGTAGACTCTTTGCATCAGGTGGCCAAAGTATTAGAGCTTCAGCTTCAGCATCAGTCATTCCAGTGACTATTCAGGGTTGATTTCCTTAATGATTGACTGGTTTGATCTTGCTCTCCAAGGGACTCTCAAGTCTTCTCCAGCAACACAGTTCAAAGGCATCAGTTCTTTGGTGCTCAGCTTTTTTTATTGTCCAATTCTCACTTCCATATATGACTACTGGAAAAACCACAGCTTTGTCTATACAGACCTTTGTCAGCAAAGTAATGACTCTGCTTTTTAGCACACTGTTTAGGTTTCTCATAAATTTTCTTCCAAGGAGCATACATGATTTAATTTCATAGCTGCAGTCACCATCCACAGTGATTTTGGAGCTCAAGAAAATCTGCCACTCTCTGTTTCCATTTCCCCCCCATCTATTTGCCATGAAGTGATGGGACTGGATGCCATGATATTAGGTTTTTGAATGTTGACTTTTAAGCTAGCTTTTTCAGTCTCTTGCTTTACCTTCAAGAGGCTCTTTAGTTCCTCTTTGTTTTCTGCCATTTGGGTGGTATCATCTGCATATCTGAGGCTATTGATATTTCTCCCCTCAATCTTGATTCCAGCTTCTGATTCATCTAGCCCAGCATTTCTCATGATGTATTCTGCATAGAAGTTAAATAAGTAGGGTGACATTATATAGACTTGACATACTTCTTTCCCAGCTATGAACCCAGTCTATTGTTCCACGTCTGGTTTAAATTGTTGCTTCTGAACCTGCACACAAATTCCTCAGGAGGCAGTTAAGATGGTCTGATATTCCCATCTCTTCAAGAATTTTCCACAGTTTGTTGTAATCCACACACAGTCAAAGGCTTTAGAGTAGGTCAAAGATTTTTTTTTCTGGAACTTTCTTGCTTTTTCTATGATCCAACCAGTCCATCCTAAAGGAAATCAGTCCTGAATATTCATTGGAAGAACTGATGCTGAAGCTGAGACTCCAATACTTTGGCCACCTGATGCAAAGAACTGACTCATTGGAAAAGACCCTGATGCTGGGGAAGATTGAAGGCAGGAGGAGAAGGGGACGACAGAGGATGAGATGGTTGAATGGCATCACTGACTTGATGGTCATGTGTTTGAGTAAGCTCTGGGATTTGGTGATGGACAGGCAAGCCTGGCATGCTGTAGTCCATGGGGTCACAAGGAGTTGGATATGACTGAACAACTGAAATGAACTCAGCTGAACTGAACAGATGCTGGCAATCTGATCTCTGCTTCCTCTGCCTTTTCTAAGTTCTTGGTTCACATACTGTTGAAGATTAGGTTGAATACTTTTGAGCATTACCTTGCTAATTTGTGGAATTAGCACAACTGTATGGTAGTCTGAACACTCTTTGGCACTGCCCTTCTTTGCAATTGAAATGAAATTTCTAGCCCTGTGGCCATTGCTGAGTTTTCCAAATTGGCTGGCATAATGAGTGCAACACTTTAACATCATCTTTTAGGATTTGAAATAGCTCAGCTGGAATTCCATCACCTCCACTAGTTTTGTCTGTAGTAATCCTTACTAAGGCCCACTTGACTTCACATTCCAGGATGTCTGACTCTAGGCAAGTGACCATACCACCATGGTTGTCTGGGTCTTTAAGACTTTTTTTTTTTTTAAAGACCATTTTTGTACAGTTCTGTGTATTCTTGCCACCTCTTCTCACTCTCTTCTGCTTAGCATTTCTGTCCTTTATTGTGCCCATCTTTGCATGAAATGTTCCCTTGGTAGCTCTTAATTTTCTTTAAGAGATGTCTAGTCTTTCCCACTCTATTGCTTTCCTCTATTTCTTTGCACTGTCCACTTAAGAAGGCTTTCGTATCTCTCCTTGCTATTCTTTGGAACTCTTTATTCAGTTGGGTATATCTTTCCCTTTTTCCTTTGCCTTTCACTTTTATTCTTTTCTCAGCCATTTGTAAGGCCTCCTCAGAAAAGCATTTTGCCTTCTTGCATTTTTTGGGGGGATGGTTTTGGCCACCACTTCCTGTACAATGTTACGAACCTCTGTCCATAGTTCTTCAGGCATTCTATCGGATCTAACCCCTTGAATTTGTTACGTCCACTGTATAATTCATAAGGGATTTGATTTAGGTCATACCTGAATGCCCTAGTTGTTTTCCTTACTTTCTTCATTTTAAGTCTGAATTTCACAATAAGGAGCCAACAAAGTTAAATTGTGACTAACGTTGATGATCAAATAATTGACAATATCAGCATTAAGTCAGAAATTAAAAGAAAAAAATGAATTATACTGCAGTGTTGCAGGGAGGTTGAGTTAAACCATTCAGGAGTTTGGCCGGGTCTGGCTTTTCATTTCCAATATACTATAGACTTCAAGTGCCTGTATTTTTTAGCTGCTATTACCTTATGCTTATAGTGGGGTCTGAAAAGCTGAAGTTTTTTCTATGTTCCTGCTTTACCTCCATCTTCAAGCATCCCTGTTTCCTTTTGCCAGGGGGTGGGGTGGGGGAGTGCGGGGAAAGGGTGTCTCTCCATGCTTCCCTACCCCAGTGGTTAACTACTGCTGCTTATTACTTGGTGCTAGGCTAGTTGTTGAGACTTGGGTGGTTGTTTGTCCTGATCTAGCCTAAATTTCAGGCCAAGTTTCTTCTTCCTGGGGTTGGAGATAGGGCTTTCTTATGCCATGGTGGTCAAATTGCTTCATATCTGTGGTTGATTTTTAGCAGGAGTTTGCTCCTTTTCATTAGCTTACCAGACATCTGCTTTGTGTAGATGTCGGATTTCTTGGCCCAATGTAATTTTCTGCCTCCCTCCCAGGAGACAGGGTTTTTATTTCCATACTTTCCTTAGTAACACTGGACTCTACTTGTACCATGGTAGACTATTTCCTATCACCCCTGTCCCCAGCACAGATAGTTAGGTTTTCTATTCCTTCCTTAGATGCAATGGAATTTTGTCTGAGCCTTAGATGTAAGAGGGCTTGCTGCCCCTGCTCTAGCAGCCTAAAACCTTTAAGAAAAGGGTCTGGGAAAGCAGGTGAGGCTTTGGGCATGTCACCCAGTAGCAGCCTGTCATCTCCTGTTTGCCTATGCCACAGAGGTATCTTTTCAGGTCTGCTGCCCTGCTCCCAAACTTTCTCGTATTTCGTAGAGCTCTAACTTCTAAAGTTCTTAGATAATCTGACATGCAAGTCACACTTCACCTTTAAGAATCTTAAAATTTTAGTTGATTTTTTCCAGCCACTTTTGTCTCTTGTGCTCTCAAAGACAAAATGGTTTATTTCATAGATACTGAGTCCCATCAATTTATTTGGTTATCTTGAGGCCTCAACTATCTGATAGGCTCAAGAAAAACGATTTTCATAGATTACTTTGCAATTTTTTGTTGTTAAGATGGAAGAAACGTTCTCGTGGAACTTTTTTATATTCTAAGTGAAACCAGAACTCTCATCAGCTTATTTTTACAAATGAATTTTAGTCATTTTCTAAATTACGAATAAAAATTACATTAGATTTTTGACTAGAATTTTACTAAACTTCAGAGGGATTTACATTATAGTATTTGGTCTTTCCATCCAGAAATACTGGTATTTCTACTCATTTATAGAAAAAGCACACTCCAGGTTCCTTATGATATGGAGTCAATGACTGCTTTTAATGTAAATTCTGTATTATCAAAACACAAATAGAGGTGGCTTTTGGTATTAAAACACAAGAGATAATAGTGAAATTCAAAATTATTAGGCTAGAACCTAATAATCATGTAGATATTGAGAATCATAGCAGAAATTAAACATTATTTTAGTTCTGAGACTCCTAGGAGACAAGACCAAAACGGAAATAGGTTATATCGTTCTCTTAGTTTAATAGAAAGAATGCAGTTTTATTAGCAGAAATTTTTCTGGCATTGAATCCCAAGTGGACTTTTTAAATGTAGTTACTTTTAGAAATAAGAAGAAGCTGAATTCAAACACTGGTAGAAAATAGTTAATTGTTTTCCTGTTGACCATTTCTTTCTCTCACCTTAATAAATTCCAAGAGCACATTTCCTGTGAGTGCATGCACGTTTGCTAAGTCATGTCTGCTTCTTTGAGATCCCATGGACTACAGCCCTCCAGGCTCCTCTGTTCATGGGATTTTCCAGGCAAGAAAACTGGAGTGGGTTGCCATTTCCTTCTCCAGGGAATCTTCCTGACCCAGGGATTGAACCTGTGCCTCCTGTTTCTCCTATACTGCAGGCAGATTTTTTACCACTGTGCTATCTGGGAAGCCTATTTAATAGAAAAATCAATATATGTGAAAAGTTGAAGCAAACCTGAGAAGTTTTTCAGAACAATTGTTGAAAATATTTATTGAGAAAACACGTTTAGTTGGAAAACAGCAAAAACAAAAAAAGAAATATCACATTTCAAATATATATTAATAACAGAATACAATGCTGAGTTTAGTTTCATAATAAAAGCCACACCAATTTGTATGTGTGGCCAAGGATGGAGGTGTGGAAAAAGAAAAGAATTGAAATTGAGGTAGAAAATAACTGTTTGCCTATTTCCTTCAGGTCTTGTTTGGAAAAGAACTTCTAGAAAGCCATGAGTTAAGGATAACACTAGTCTACTAACAAGTCAGAGGTAGAACCAATATAATCTCTTTAAATATAGATATGTCATTCCTCCAGGTAACTCCTTTAAGGTGGTTTGGTTCCACCAATGAATAAAGTTCCTAATTCTATACTAAGTTCATCCTTTGGGATGTCAATATCATCTCCTGCTTCTTCCCCAAGCTTCTTCCACCAGGGTGCTTGTATATGTTTCAGGGTGGTAAGATGGGCCTGCTTAGCTTTGGCTGCCACAGGCCTAGATCTACTTAGGAAGAGCTCAGGATCTTTTCCTTCTGCCTCCTTCAGACTTGGTGCTTCTGTAGTAACAAAAAATAAACAGGTGAGTGGAAGAATTCTATACCAAACAGAAACTTAGAAACTGCAGAGCTGGAACTCTGCAATAGCAGCAGAAACTAGATTCTAACTCTGAGTCTATTATTGCCAGCTGTAGTTGGCATGTGACTATTCACAAGATGTAGCCCATCCTTCTGTGTTTAAAGGGAAAGAATAAAGAGGTACATATTTTTTAGATGGTTTATTTAAAAGAGTATGAACTTAAAAACAAATAGCAGAATTCTTACAGATGAGAGGCTCAGTTCTAGCCACCATCCATTCAAAAATACAAAATTTACAAGTAAATGGCACTAAACAGAGGATCCTGACCCCTTCTGCTCCACAAGTAATAAAAGTGTATCAGAACTTGTCTGAAACACTGGCTTCATGGACGGGATCTCTCATTTAATGCACCAGCAGTTGTGAGAAGCAGGTGAATTGATTTTTGTGAAAACAATTCATTAAAAATATAAAATGGCACCATAAAATACTGTCTTATCTACTTTTAAGGTAGGCTTAAGAAGCTTTTCTTACTATATAACAGAGTCTGGCTAGTAGGGCTCAGCATTTTTGAAATTAATAACTTTGTCTGAATTGGTACATATGAATGATAGAAAGGCTAAGGGAAGCAGTCAGGAAGGTTACAGGATATGCATCAGTTGAAAACACTGTATGCTGATATGATTCAGAAGTAGAAATTTCTGAGGAAAGGAAATGAGCTAATAGACAACTAAATGCTATTTTCCTTCTGAAGATTATGACTGTCACCAAAATCTTGCATAGGGTGTTCCTTTTAGGAAACAAAAATGGAATGAGCACATACTCATCAACTGTTCAATGTTGGTGCTGATCTGAGCCATCAGTGCCTCCCTGTGCTGTTGAGATCTCTCTTCTAGAGTCCTGCCCATGAAGTAGTGTTGTAGTCGTTCTTGTGCTTGGGAATGGAGCTCCCTGCTGGTCACATCTGATATCTGAGAGCCCTGGGAACAAAGGACAGAAGAAAATTGTCACACGAAGGGCACATATATCAAAGTATGTTTCACTTTCACTAGTTGCTGCATGTGGGTTCAGCAGTTGTGGCTCCTGGGCTCTAGAGCACAGATTGAGTAGTTGTGGTAGATGGGCTTAGTTGCCCCACAGCATGTGGGATCTTCCTGGACTAGAGATTGAACCCATGTCTCCTGCACTGACAGGCAGATTCTCTACCACTGAGCCATCAGGGAAGCCTGATCTTGTACTCTTGAACAAACATTAAAAAACTTCTTAAAAGCAGATTTCATTGAAAATGCAAGTAGGCAAGATTCTTTTTGATATACTTCTACACCTCACTTCCTCATATAGTGTAATATTCTGGGAGAAGAGGTAAGATTGAGGAATCACAGTGAAAATTACAAATGGTTTGGTAAAGACATTGGCCTGGAGGAATAACAGGACCAATCCCTTTGTTCTGAACCTTACCTGAGAAACTGCCTTACTTCTTACCCTATTCCTTCTCTCAAACTTATCTAAGCCATAATGTTATATAGCTTCTAATTTCACAGAACAAGGGACAGAATCATTCAAAGGATCATATTCTTCTAGCTAGTTAGCTACTTTAAAGGGAACTGATCTAATTATTAATATTTAGAACAAGGATGACATAACCTCAACAATGAAACTGATAAAGTTTCTAACACTACAGTTTTCTCAGGTATTCCAGTTCCTGGATCATAGATGCTGCCTTGTTCTAACAAACATCTTACTTGTCAGCCACAGACTAACAGCTGTACTAGAGCATAGCTAAAGCAGTACTTCTTTTTTAAATAGAAGAATGCATCAGAATCATGCACAGTGCATTAATAAAAAAGAGATCAAAGCAGTAAACAATAAGGGCTAAAAATACAAAACTCTTAGAAGAAAAGATAGAGGGAAAGCTTTATGATATTAGATTTGGCAATGATTTCTTTAATATGACACTGTGAAGGTATAGACAACAGCAAAAATTAGACAAACTGTACTTCATCAAAATGAAAAAGTTTTGTGCATCAAAGGACACTATCAACAGAGTAAAAGGCAGCCACAGAATGGAAGACAATATTTGCAAATCATATATCTGATAAAGAATTAATATCCAGAATATACAGAGAATTCCTAAAACTCAACACTAAAAAAAAACCTGATTAAAAATGGGTAAAGGACAATTGAAATTTCCCCAAAAAAAGGATATATAAATAAGCACTAAACACAAAAGAGATGTTAAAAATCACTAATTACTAGAGAATGTAAATAAACCCAAATAAATACCACTTCACATTCATTAGGATGTGAAAATAATAAATGTTGATAAGGATGTACCAACAGTCTTGCTGATGCAGTATGGAAAACCACTAAGTTGAAGTGAAGCGTCCTTTACTGTTGACTTTACGGTCCACGCAATTATAAGACTCCAAAGCCATAGTAAAGTCAATGTAATGCCATGGTAAGGCTACAATAAAGCCATTGCATTACCTTATGCCAACAATAAATGTACACATACAACTGAGACATTTATTTGTTGGTGAGTATCATGCACTGCAATAATGTAACACAAAAGCCTACACACTGGATGTCTTCTGATATAGTCATCCACTTGTTGTTTCAGCTCAATTCTGCGTGCATCAGTGAGTTCTCTGAGTCCAGGCCAAGGAGCAAATTGTTTCTTTTTCTTACGGCATTTTGCTAAGAATTTAAGAGTCTGGGGGGAAAAAAAAAAAAAAAAAAAAAACTTGTGATTTTTCTTCCCTGACTGATAGAACTATTTTCTTTCTACAACAATATATAGTAGGGACAACACTGTAATAGTTGTTAACTCATAGTGTGTATAGAAGGAGAGATGACAGATGTGACAGAAGACAATAACTTTATCATTGTAATCTTTTGTAGTGTTTTAATATTTTATAAGGAAATATTCATGTATTATTTTTATAGAAGGCAATAAAGAGAAATAAACAGGGAACCAGCTCTGGGTTCTAGTCTAAGTTCTAGTCCCTTATAAACCTGTTTGATTTTGGGCAAGTCACTCAATCTCCATAAGACAGGCTCTGTCTACAGAAAACAGGGACCCCCAATTCTACTTAGCCAAAAGATAGTAA
This sequence comes from Neotragus moschatus, assembly GCA_006410615.1. Classification (NCBI taxonomy): domain Eukaryota; kingdom Metazoa; phylum Chordata; class Mammalia; order Artiodactyla; family Bovidae; genus Neotragus; species Neotragus moschatus. The sequence goes on from SJYA01000194.1 coordinate 1,836,302, forward strand.
AGATCAAGGAGACACTATATTAGAAAAAGTTTGGTAAACAAATGTGCTTCCTTTTGTTCTTCAGAAAGAATTCCTGATAAGAAATCTTATAACAGGCAAGATTTGGAGACAAGAAATTATTTTGTCCAATTTTTTCCACTCTTCTCCTTTGTTCTACGTTCACATTATTCAAGGCAAAAGTTGGAAAATTATGGCCCACAGATCAAATCCAGCTGCTATCTGTTTTTGAGTAGCTGGAAAAGAATGATTTTTTTACATTTTGAAAGTGAAGTGCAAGTGTTAGTTGCTCAGTCGTGTCCAATTCTTTGCAATCCCATAGACTGTAACCTGCCAGGCTCCTCTGTCCATGGAATTCTCCAGGCAAGAATACTGGAATGGGTACCTATTCCCTTCTCCAGGAGATCTTTCTGACCCAGGGATTGAACCAAGGTCACCTGCACTGCAGGCAGATTCTTTACTGTCTTGAGTCACCAGAGAAGCCCTTTTACATTTTATATGATTATGAAGTTCAAAAGGAAAAGAATTATTTTACGACATGTGAAAATTAAAGGAAATTCAAAATTCAGTGTCTACAAATGTTTACTGAAACACAATCATGCTCACTTGTTTCCATACTGTCCACAATTTCTTTTGTGCTACAAATATAGAGCTGAAGAGTTGCAAGAAAGCTGCATGACCTGCAACCTAATATATTTTACAATTTCATGCTTTTGAAAAATTTGTTGATGGAACTCTATTTCTTTAAAATATCAGTTTTAGAAGAACTGTTAAAAAATTTACATCTCTCTGCTGAGTTATCCTGTCCTCTCTGCTCAAAGACATCAACTTTAGTTCTTTCAGGTTTTTCTTTTGATGTTTATTTCTATCTATATTTTTGTGATTTTTTTCAGTTAATAGTTATTATCTATTGACTTTCTTATATGAAAGGTAAGGACTTAGCTCTCTTTCACAATATTTTAGTGTTTCTAAATATTCAATATTATTAAATCATAATTTTAGTTATGTTAATGTTCAGTGTTTACATTATGCCTACATAAAGGCTATTTATTTTATGATCATATAGTATGTGATGACTACTTTTTTCTTCCTTGCATATTTTAATATATTAGAAAAATAAGCAAGGAATTAATAATTCTGTTATTTTCCTTATTTTTCTATGTATTTATCACTGATTATATATAACAACTTCTGCCCTAATTGTCCTTACAGTAAAACGTATCACACAATCTACCAAATTAATTTTCTTGGATATATATTCTGGAGCTTTTTGACCTGCTCCAATATGGATCAATTGTTCTCTATGCTTGGTGTATAGCTGTCATCCTGATATCCCCATTCACCATCATCTTGGTGACTCTTCCCATTTTTCTTTTGTGTTTTCTAGATTCCTTTCTTGAGTTATTCCTTTGTTTCAGAGATTTGTGATGCATAAATATATCTTTATAGTATATCTTTATTTTTAACTGATGGTTTGGTTGGATGCAGAATTCTAACTGGAAGTCATTTTCCCTCAAATATGTGTCAGCCTAACTCCAATACCTTTTAGCTTCCAATTATGTTGTTGAAGAGTACTTTTGTTCCCAGTGTATTTCACAGTAATGTGAAATAAATGTGAGTGTATTTCCGTCTTTGTATTGGACAGTTGGTGAGTCCTTTTGAACTAAACCACATGGTATTTGGTTCTGGGAAATCAAACTATTTTATTTTTCTCTCCTCCAGTTTTTTTTTTTTTTTCCTCTCTGTTTCACATGTTTGGACATGTGACCTCTTAGACTGATTCTCTTTTCTTTTTCTCTAGATTTCCCAAACCTTTTTTTCCTATCCCTTTTATTATATCTTGTATTATTTTTTCTGGCAAATTTTATTATATCTGTTCCCTGTTATACAGCATCTTGATTTTGTTTCATGTATTGTTTTCTTTTAGCTCTCTGAGAATATAATACATTTAAAATGTTTTCTTATCCCTGCAATAGCTGTTTCCACCAAGTAGTATTATTCTGTTTGTTTGGCATTAGCTTTCCTCAGATGTCCAGTGATACTTTCAGCTGTTTAGAAATAATTAGCAGGAGGTAGGGTTAATCTACTATGTACTTCTTTTTAGGGCTACTGAACTGGGCTGTTTCATTGGAGCACATCAAAGTGAGTTTAACTATTCTCTTGGACTGTTCAGATTTCCTCAAGAAAATGCTTTCAAAGGATTTAAGCCTGGGTGACAGCACTGAGAACTGAGAAGTAAAAAGGGGCTGGAGGTTTTCACATCAGTATATAAACTTTCCTTATGTTTTTACTGTAGTACTCAAGCCTTCTATTGAGACATTTTTCTCTTTTTCTTCTGTTTGTCCCTTTTCTTGATTTTTCTTCCTTATATTTCCTATCCTTCCTCTGCCTCTTGCTTTTAGTACCAAGTCAGGTTTATGATGCTATGCTGGGAACTCAAAAGTAAAGTTTCCAGAACAGGGGAATTTTTGCCCCTAGATCAGACAAAGTTCACCTTGACATCTCTTTCTCTGTCTCTTCTTCATTCTTTGTTATTTTAGACCCTCTGAGATTATATCTATCACCAAATGTTTATTCTTTCCAACTGCCAATGGCTTGTTTCAGAAAGTGCTTTTGCAGTTGGTCTTCACTGGATATGTATACATGGTACTTTTCTTCTATAATCAGGTAGCAAGAATTAGCTATCATTCTGGCTGTAGAGAGGAGATGCAAGCAAACATGACCTTCTTTCTGAGCTTCTTATTATTCTTTTTTGTAAAAGAACCAATAATTAGGTTTTTTTGCTGGTGCCAGGAAATATCTCACATTCATTGCTGTAAAAACCATGTTTATCACTTTAGTGTGGAATTCTTTAGAAGCACTGACAAAGTCAGCTTTGGAAATTGGATGCACTGAATATAAATAGGTGGATCCCAAAAATGGAAAATTCTAGAAGGCAGTCAGACCTGCCCTTGTGCTTGTCACTCATTTCCAATATTTGATTTTCAGGTTTTGGCTCTTTCAAAGTCATTTTCCACATTTCTGAAATCAAGAATGGCCTGAGAAATCTCTTCATTTGTGTTCATCAAAAACGAAGAAAGAGTAGAAGCAGATATTCACAAAGTTCTGGGTGATGAGAATATTTTCTTCTACCACTAAAATGGTATACATTCTGTAGTTCTTAGTTTGAAACAAACTCAGGCATATGTAAAAAGCAAACAGTTATTTTCCTAGCATCCAATTCCCAAGAAGTATAAAACAAGTTTTTAAACTAGGATTGTGAATGATTTATAAAGACCAAATTTCAGATAAACAAATGCAATTATATCTCCCTCACCCACTGCAAACTGTCATCAGGAATGGCAATCTCTTTATTCAAAATATTCTTAGGCTTGGCTCTTTCACAACCATTTTTGAAGTTTTAGTTCTTTTTATCTTATTTTTTAAAATTGAGGTACGATATTATTGACATACATATTAATTTCAGGTGTCCAACATAATGTAGATATTTGTGCATATTTGGAAATGGCTGTCACAGTAGGTATAGTTAACATCTGTCACCATACACAGTTACAGAATTCTTGTGGTAAGAACTTTAAAGATTTACTGTTGTTGTCAGTTAAATAGCATTGGCTACTCACTAAGCGCGGCTCAGACGAGCCACCCCACGTCCAAGAGACTGCGGCCGAGAGTCCCAGGCTGTGACGGCGCAGGAACGGCTGGGAGGAGCCACCCCACTTCCCACTCAGCACGGCCAAGAGGAGCTACCCCATGTCGGAGGACAGAGACAGCGGCTGAGAGTCCCGGGCTGTGGTGGCGCAGGAACAGCTGAGAGGAACCACCCCACTTCNGGGGTTCAAGATTGGGAACTCATGTACACTTGAGATGAAAAAGAATACAATAAATAAATAAATTTTAAAAATAAATAAATAAAATAAAAAATAAATAGCATTGGCTAATGTCAAGAACTGAACTGACTTGATAAAAAAAATCTTGTCATAGTTTTGGTATCTCTGCAGTATATGAGGCTGTGTCCTTTCATGAAGGTCTAAGTTATGTTTGAAAATTAGTAGCACGTCACTGACAATGAACAGAAGATTACAAAAATTTTAAGCCAAGAAAGCATCACATTTTGGATTCTCTAAGGGTAAGTACACTTTTCTATGCTGAACAACTGGTTTTCTTAATGTCTCCTCAAGAATTAGGATGGAGTGGCTTCTCTCAGGATCTTTATTCTCCACCTAGACACTGTCACCTTCCCACTGTCACCCCATAACACAGCTGTGTGATGAGGTTCTGTTTTTTGTTGCATATTATCAGGTACAGTATACACATTTCCAGACATGGTACAAAAGGAGCTTCTCCACCCTTTAGGAATAGGCTGGGAATGCTTTGCTCCTTTGTCCAATTTGAAGTCCAAATATAAGGTTGGTGTGTAGATGTGAAGCTTGGACTTGACTCCCAGGGCTTCTCCAGAAATGACAGCAATGGTCACACTATCCTTACTGGGTTTAGGGATTTTACTGCTTTTCAGTTCCTGATACCAAGGCTCCACTATCTTCTGTGAGCTCCTCAAATTAACCCACAGTTGAAGGTCATGGACTGGCTCCTCTGAGCAAGGCATTTCCTCATGCACAATGCCCCAGCCTGAGATCATCCAGTACAGGCCTCCTGAGTTCAACTGACCAACATGTCCATGGCAGTCTTCTTGAGCTATGCCACACCCCCCTTCCAGGAGGTAAGATATTGTTTCAAAACCTCAGTGCAGGTGATCAAGAAATCCACCTGGTCTGCTACTGCTGCTAAGTCACTTCAGTCATGTCTGACTCTGTGCGACCCCATAGATGGCAGCCCACCAGGCTCCCCCGTCCCTGGGATTCTCCAGGCAAGAACACTGGAGTGGGTTGCCATTTCCTTCTCCAATGCAGGAAAGTGAAAAGTTAAAGTGAAGTCACTCAGTTGTGTCTGACTCTTCGCGACACCATGGACTGGAGCCCACGAGGCTCCTCTGTCCATGGGATTTTCCAGGCAAGAGTACTAGAGTGGGTTGCTATTGCCTTCTCCGCCTGGTCTACTACCTTTAAATTCATCAAACAGTAAAAACGGAGCCAGATTTTAAAACTCAGGTCTGCTAATACTCCTGCATACCCATGCTTCAACCCCTTCTGACTGCTACTGGCTGAGTACTAACAGGTAACTTTGGAGGACACCATGTTGAAGGATAAAAAGAGAGCCTTTGCAGGCTTAGTAGATCATAGTGCTCTGCAAAACAAAAGTTGTCTGCCATTTGCACCAAATTGCAGAGGACCAGTTAAGCGTCTCTGGCCATCTTTCACAGACTCTCCCTGGGAGTCTAAAGCCAGCCAAGGAGGGGAGGGTTCTGCTAACTGACCACCAGCACTGACCCTGCTTGGCCCTATTGATGCTGGCAGTCCCATGCTCTTGGGGGCCCCCTTTGAGCTTCTTAAGAGATCTAAAAGCAAGAAAAGAAAATCCTGGAGCATTAAAAGGGTAAAGGCAGCTCATTTTTCAAATTTAATTCCAATACTATACTACTACAGAAAACCCTAAGTTGTCTACATGAGTAAGGATATGTAATTTGAAATTAGCCAGTTTACACAGGGTAAAAGGTAAAAAGAAGTTAAATTCGTATTTTACATGTACTGAGTTACATAAGCATGACTCAATAAATGTAAAATATTAGCATTTCAACATGTAGTCAAAATAAAAAATCTGGGACTTCCCTGGTAGTCTAGTGGTTAAGACTCTGCACTTCTACTGCACTACTGGAGTGGGCAGGGAACTAAGATCCCATATGACAAGCAGAACAGGGGGCAAAAAATAAAAGGAGGTAGTCATGAGATGAAGGTATGAGAAAGGATCCACAGGTTCCTCCTTTCACCATCAGTCTCTAACACTAGTGCTGTGCTGTGCTTAGTCGCTCAGTCGTGTCCAACTCTTTGCGATCCCATGGACTGTAGCCTGCCAGGTTACTCTGTCCATGGGGATTCTCCAAGCAAGAATACTGGAGTGGGTTGCCATGCCCTCCTCCAGGGCTAACACTGGTATCTACGGGTTAATCCTTAGACGGCCTTGCTTAGCAGAAGGTAAACAGCATGCACGGATGTGACTCAGTGACAGAACAGGACCATCTGTTGCAGACTTGGCCTGAATGAGAAAGATGAAGGCAGCAGACTCTCTCTCCCAGAGTAGAGTACCACTCTATTTTTTGAATGGTTTGAAAAAGACTTTGTAAAAGCTTAATCAGAGAAATCAACAAAGAAACTTCAAAATCTGTGACTGTGGAAAACTGAAACTGACCTAAAATTTTACAATAGGGATTATAAATCTAAATGCTATATGACTGAAATCCTAATATGAACGTTAACCATGTCTAACTAAATAACTATATATTAGGAAAACTAGATATTAAGTGAAATAGACAGAGTTGTGCCATAAAATATTACTGTGCTCCAGCTAAACCCCAGGAAAATCACTGAAGAACACCATTCTATAATTCAAGAATTATAATGATCTTATTATAACTAATATATTATCTATGCATTGAAAACATCCAATATGATATGCTGCACTTAAACAGGACTTTACAACTGACAAAATACTTTCCCATAAATTGGGTCATCTGATCCACATAACAACTGAGTGAAAAACACAGGGTAGATTCATTCATGTATCAAGCACATGCGAGAAGTTGACAATAAATAAGACTTAGTGACTTATTCTTGAGATGCTCATAGTTCAAGTAAAAACAAAAAAAAATAGTAACACTGCATTTTGGTAAATGATACACAAGGTTCTATCAAAGTAATAAGGACTGAATATCTAAGTCATTTTGGCCCTAAGGAGGTTCTGACAGAGGAAGAAACAAAGGTTTAGAAAAAGCTAAGTTAAAAGACTTAACCAAGACTTTACAGCAGGTAAACAGCAAAAGTCAAGTTTGAACCCATGTCTCTGCCTACTAATCCAGTACTCTTTTTACTACATCAGACTTACTGCTCTCTGAAGTATGACAGCCGCTTTATATTCCGTAAGAGATAGCCTCTGTTGGCGAAAATTTTTCCTTTCCTTGTACCCTTTCCAATGTTTCTGGATAATCAATGCTGATTTCTCTTCAATTTCCCGATTATGTTTTTCCACCTGACCTAAAAAGATGACAGACACTATTACGACATACTCACTTCTATGCTTTCTCAAATTCTAGAATCAGGACAATCAAAGTAACAATCTTGTAGTCCTTTAATTATTTTCAATTTGATTTTCCCAATTCTATTATTTTACAAGAGCTCCAAAAGCCTTCTCAGTTTACGCATCTTCTTTAGAAAAAAGACTCACATAATTACTTTGAGTCCTAGGAACGAGAAGGACTAAAAATCCAATAGCAAGAATATTTAGAAAAAAAGAATCCTAAGTAAATAGAAAATCATTCAGTATCACCAAAAGGAAAGGGCACATTGTGCATATATGTTACCTACTCTGTATGGTTCTAAATTTCTCTTTAGTCATTCACTTGGTCCTACAGATAATTTTCTTTTTAGTTTCTAGCAATTGGTCAGCATATATCCTAGGGTTCACAGTAGCTAATTTAATTTTTAAATTTAAAATTTAAAAAATAAGGGATATATTTGAGAGATAGTGCCAAAATTCACAGGATTTAGTGGTGAACTACATGTGGAGGGAGGGGAAAAAATTCCAGGATGTCTCATAGATGGGACATTGAGTAGACTGCAGGTGCAATATGTGAGAGATTAGGAATACAGGAAGTGGAAATCTGTGGGGACAGATAATGACTAGCTTTGGGGATGCTTGTGGCTATCTAAGTAAAGCTAATCAATAAGCACCTGGCTACAGAGCTGTGCTGTCCAATGTAGTAAGCACTAGTCACAAATGGCTACTTAAAGACAATAAAATAAAATTTAAAGCCCTCAAATGCACTAGCTACATTTCAAGTCAACAGCTATCTCTAACCATTGGCAATGTACTGAACAGTGTAGACAAAGAACATTTCATTTTGTAGAAAGTACTGTTGGGTAGGGCTGGTCTAGATCTTAGGAAAAAGGGTGAGGATGCAGACAAGACTTAAGAATGCTAAGCACTCATTTGGTAATTGAAGCTACAGTTATGGATGGGATACCCCAGGAAGAGCAATATGAGAATAATGGGGTAAAGAAGGAACCCTGGGAAAGATCTATATTTAAGGGAAAGGAAGAAAAGAGGCTACTGAGGGATACTGGGAATAAGTAGTAGGAAAGGGAAGAAGAATAAAAAAGGAATCTTGAAATGACTCAGATTTCCCAGGCTACACTTTAATATTAATTTCAGCTTTGTGTGTCAAAGATGGCAAGAAGGTGTCACCAGGTTTGTACTGAGGCATGAGTTAAGTTCTGAGGGCAGAATGTAACAATGTAGCAATATTCTAACACCTTACTTAAGTTCAAGGGGTTCCTTCTTTATGTCAGACATCTATCTTTAAGCATAAAATTTTATGTTTCACTGATTTATCTGAAAATTAAGAAAAATTAGTGGAGAGATTGCTCATCATCAACTAGTAAGTCTAATCAGAAAAAAATAAGAATTTTTTTTGACTGAAGAGATTTATTAAGATTTACCTGAAAAAGCTGAAACAGGGGTAAAGGTCTACATTTAAAAATTAACTCATCAGGTAGCTAGGAAATTTGGTTTANACGAGGCTCCTCTGTCCATGGGATTTTCCAGGCAAGAGTACTAGAGTGGGTTGCTATTGCCTTCTCCGCCTGGTCTACTACCTTTAAATTCATCAAACAGTAAAAACGGAGCCAGATTTTAAAACTCAGGTCTGCTAATACTCCTGCATACCCATGCTTCAACCCCTTCTGACTGCTACTGGCTGAGTACTAACAGGTAACTTTGGAGGACACCATGTTGAAGGATAAAAAGAGAGCCTTTGCAGGCTTAGTAGATCATAGTGCTCTGCAAAACAAAAGTTGTCTGCCATTTGCACCAAATTGCAGAGGACCAGTTAAGCGTCTCTGGCCATCTTTCACAGACTCTCCCTGGGAGTCTAAAGCCAGCCAAGGAGGGGAGGGTTCTGCTAACTGACCACCAGCACTGACCCTGCTTGGCCCTATTGATGCTGGCAGTCCCATGCTCTTGGGGGCCCCCTTTGAGCTTCTTAAGAGATCTAAAAGCAAGAAAAGAAAATCCTGGAGCATTAAAAGGGTAAAGGCAGCTCATTTTTCAAATTTAATTCCAATACTATACTACTACAGAAAACCCTAAGTTGTCTACATGAGTAAGGATATGTAATTTGAAATTAGCCAGTTTACACAGGGTAAAAGGTAAAAAGAAGTTAAATTCGTATTTTACATGTACTGAGTTACATAAGCATGACTCAATAAATGTAAAATATTAGCATTTCAACATGTAGTCAAAATAAAAAATCTGGGACTTCCCTGGTAGTCTAGTGGTTAAGACTCTGCACTTCTACTGCACTACTGGAGTGGGCAGGGAACTAAGATCCCATATGACAAGCAGAACAGGGGGCAAAAAATAAAAGGAGGTAGTCATGAGATGAAGGTATGAGAAAGGATCCACAGGTTCCTCCTTTCACCATCAGTCTCTAACACTAGTGCTGTGCTGTGCTTAGTCGCTCAGTCGTGTCCAACTCTTTGCGATCCCATGGACTGTAGCCTGCCAGGTTACTCTGTCCATGGGGATTCTCCAAGCAAGAATACTGGAGTGGGTTGCCATGCCCTCCTCCAGGGCTAACACTGGTATCTACGGGTTAATCCTTAGACGGCCTTGCTTAGCAGAAGGTAAACAGCATGCACGGATGTGACTCAGTGACAGAACAGGACCATCTGTTGCAGACTTGGCCTGAATGAGAAAGATGAAGGCAGCAGACTCTCTCTCCCAGAGTAGAGTACCACTCTATTTTTTGAATGGTTTGAAAAAGACTTTGTAAAAGCTTAATCAGAGAAATCAACAAAGAAACTTCAAAATCTGTGACTGTGGAAAACTGAAACTGACCTAAAATTTTACAATAGGGATTATAAATCTAAATGCTATATGACTGAAATCCTAATATGAACGTTAACCATGTCTAACTAAATAACTATATATTAGGAAAACTAGATATTAAGTGAAATAGACAGAGTTGTGCCATAAAATATTACTGTGCTCCAGCTAAACCCCAGGAAAATCACTGAAGAACACCATTCTATAATTCAAGAATTATAATGATCTTATTATAACTAATATATTATCTATGCATTGAAAACATCCAATATGATATGCTGCACTTAAACAGGACTTTACAACTGACAAAATACTTTCCCATAAATTGGGTCATCTGATCCACATAACAACTGAGTGAAAAACACAGGGTAGATTCATTCATGTATCAAGCACATGCGAGAAGTTGACAATAAATAAGACTTAGTGACTTATTCTTGAGATGCTCATAGTTCAAGTAAAAACAAAAAAAAATAGTAACACTGCATTTTGGTAAATGATACACAAGGTTCTATCAAAGTAATAAGGACTGAATATCTAAGTCATTTTGGCCCTAAGGAGGTTCTGACAGAGGAAGAAACAAAGGTTTAGAAAAAGCTAAGTTAAAAGACTTAACCAAGACTTTACAGCAGGTAAACAGCAAAAGTCAAGTTTGAACCCATGTCTCTGCCTACTAATCCAGTACTCTTTTTACTACATCAGACTTACTGCTCTCTGAAGTATGACAGCCGCTTTATATTCCGTAAGAGATAGCCTCTGTTGGCGAAAATTTTTCCTTTCCTTGTACCCTTTCCAATGTTTCTGGATAATCAATGCTGATTTCTCTTCAATTTCCCGATTATGTTTTTCCACCTGACCTAAAAAGATGACAGACACTATTACGACATACTCACTTCTATGCTTTCTCAAATTCTAGAATCAGGACAATCAAAGTAACAATCTTGTAGTCCTTTAATTATTTTCAATTTGATTTTCCCAATTCTATTATTTTACAAGAGCTCCAAAAGCCTTCTCAGTTTACGCATCTTCTTTAGAAAAAAGACTCACATAATTACTTTGAGTCCTAGGAACGAGAAGGACTAAAAATCCAATAGCAAGAATATTTAGAAAAAAAGAATCCTAAGTAAATAGAAAATCATTCAGTATCACCAAAAGGAAAGGGCACATTGTGCATATATGTTACCTACTCTGTATGGTTCTAAATTTCTCTTTAGTCATTCACTTGGTCCTACAGATAATTTTCTTTTTAGTTTCTAGCAATTGGTCAGCATATATCCTAGGGTTCACAGTAGCTAATTTAATTTTTAAATTTAAAATTTAAAAAATAAGGGATATATTTGAGAGATAGTGCCAAAATTCACAGGATTTAGTGGTGAACTACATGTGGAGGGAGGGGAAAAAATTCCAGGATGTCTCATAGATGGGACATTGAGTAGACTGCAGGTGCAATATGTGAGAGATTAGGAATACAGGAAGTGGAAATCTGTGGGGACAGATAATGACTAGCTTTGGGGATGCTTGTGGCTATCTAAGTAAAGCTAATCAATAAGCACCTGGCTACAGAGCTGTGCTGTCCAATGTAGTAAGCACTAGTCACAAATGGCTACTTAAAGACAATAAAATAAAATTTAAAGCCCTCAAATGCACTAGCTACATTTCAAGTCAACAGCTATCTCTAACCATTGGCAATGTACTGAACAGTGTAGACAAAGAACATTTCATTTTGTAGAAAGTACTGTTGGGTAGGGCTGGTCTAGATCTTAGGAAAAAGGGTGAGGATGCAGACAAGACTTAAGAATGCTAAGCACTCATTTGGTAATTGAAGCTACAGTTATGGATGGGATACCCCAGGAAGAGCAATATGAGAATAATGGGGTAAAGAAGGAACCCTGGGAAAGATCTATATTTAAGGGAAAGGAAGAAAAGAGGCTACTGAGGGATACTGGGAATAAGTAGTAGGAAAGGGAAGAAGAATAAAAAAGGAATCTTGAAATGACTCAGATTTCCCAGGCTACACTTTAATATTAATTTCAGCTTTGTGTGTCAAAGATGGCAAGAAGGTGTCACCAGGTTTGTACTGAGGCATGAGTTAAGTTCTGAGGGCAGAATGTAACAATGTAGCAATATTCTAACACCTTACTTAAGTTCAAGGGGTTCCTTCTTTATGTCAGACATCTATCTTTAAGCATAAAATTTTATGTTTCACTGATTTATCTGAAAATTAAGAAAAATTAGTGGAGAGATTGCTCATCATCAACTAGTAAGTCTAATCAGAAAAAAATAAGAATTTTTTTTGACTGAAGAGATTTATTAAGATTTACCTGAAAAAGCTGAAACAGGGGTAAAGGTCTACATTTAAAAATTAACTCATCAGGTAGCTAGGAAATTTGGTTTATCAAAAGCTACCCTGTCAATCTTATGCTTATAAACTGATAATGCCACACACCTGGATGAACTATTTCAAGCATATTCAGCCGTATTTCTCGGGAAAGTCTCATGGCTCTCTGCCTTTGAATTTGCAGCTGTAATCTGTGGTCCTCTTCTTCCTTCTGTCTACTTAGCTTCATTAACATCTTTGTTCGTTTAGATCTATGACGGAAACATTAAGTACACATAATTTTCATAATCATATATCTACACAAGAAGTATATGAAAAAAGGCTTAACCTCGCTAGTAATCATATAAATACAGAGAGCAAAAAAAGTTTTTAAAGTGTAGTTAGAATATGATGAAATAAGTTTTCATGTGCTGCGTGTACAACATTTCTGGAGAAATATTTAAAATATGTATCAAACACCTTAAAAATCATAACCAATTAATTCCATTTCTAATATTCCTTAAGGAAAAATCTGATATATATGTCAATATTTATGTTCAAGGATTTTCTCCACAGCATTACAATAGTAACAAGTTGAAAACAAACCATATGTCCTACAATGTTGTTGTTGTTTAGTCATTAAGTCATAGCCCACCAGATATGTCCTATAATGTTGTTGCTGTTTAGTCATTAAGTCATAGCCCACCAGGCTCCTCTGTCCATGGGATTTCACAAACAAGAACACCAGAGTGGGTTGCCATTTCCTACTCCAGGGGATCTTCCTGACCCAGGGATTGAACCTGCATCTCCTGCACTGGCACGTGGATTCTTTACCACTGAGACATGAGGGAAGCCCGTATCCTACAACAGTGAGTTACATAAATAAATTATGGTTCATTCACTGGATGGAATTCTATAAACTATGAAAAAATAAAAATTTCAAAGAAGTACTTAATGGATTTTGTTCATTTAACTCAACCAACATTTATCTGAGTGATTGCTGCCTATAAACACTGTCCCTAAGGCAAACAAAGAGATACAGTTACGCCTTTGAGATCAGTTTCAAGGGGAAGTTGAAAGGTAGTGGAATATGCCACTTTGGCATAAAGACTGTTTTGAGCTGGAGGCAAATGAGAATGACGAAGCATAGAAAGAAGTCTTCCCAGAGTGCCTCTTAACTGACTAAAAGCAGAAACATCTGAGAAATGAGGACTGTCACAAACTTTTCCTCCCAAGGTTTGGCCATGAAGACGAAAAGTTATGCTAAGACAGACCTGCACAAATAACACGTATCTTTCATTAGTTAGTTCCCCAACATATTTACTTTCCCCAGTATACTTAGCTTCCCACAGTTCACTGTCCTTAGAAGCCTAAAAACCTTTTCTTTTCACCTGTCACTTCTCTATAAGTTATTCTTTATATATATAAAGAATAATACATATATTATATAATATATACTATATATATAAAATTAAGCCCAAGTTCTTTTCTTTTTTTTAGGTAAGAAGTGGATTTATTTAGAGAGATACATATTACATAGACAGAATGCAGTCTATCTCAAAAGGCTACAACAACCCTGGGAGAAACACATTCCACTGACAAGAGTGTGGGCCATTGCAGAAAGCAAGAACTATATAAACCCAAATTCTAACCACCCCTTGTAAGTTATGCATCACGTCAGGTTTCTTCCATGTGATGTGTGCTTCACACGTTAAGAAATTGTTTTTCTTTTGTTAATCTGTTTTTGTTTCTGTCAGTACAGTCTTCATGACCCCAACCAATGAACCTAAAATAGATAGAGGGAAAAAACTGTTTTCTTCCCCTACAAGTAAAACAAATAAGATAACTTAAATACCAGCACCATGTTAGAGGTAGGCAAATTGTGAGCCTTCCTGAGGGTAACTGAGACGGCTGTTAGCTGCTTCAGAAAACCTTGCTGAGGAAGAGAGCAGAAAACAAAATTTTAAAAGAAAATGAAGTTTCTGACCATGAAAAATGATTAAATAAAAAAGAAAGCCCCAAGGAAGTGTTTTAAAAGAGTGTGACTATAACAGAATACCTCTTGTTTAATCCAAAGCTCTGATGAATCTAGGTCCATGATTATGAGTGGTGGGCAGTCCCTCCCCCAAAAAAACATGGGAGAGGGAAATTACTCTGAGATAATGGCCTGACCACAAAGAGACAGAAATAACCTTTGCAGAAAGCCCAGCTACAAAGGAAGTAAAAGAAATTTGCATAAACTGTTGCAACTAATAGAAGAGGAAAGGTGCTCAAGCCTGGAGCAAACTGGAGATTAAAAAGTTAAAAACTCATTATAATGTGAGATTTAAGCAATTTTGGCCTCATGGAAAATGCCTTTTAAGAGATATATTTATAACCACTCTGCTGTTGCTACATAAAGAAATGGAATTTCTATTTTAAACAGTGGACTATTAATTAGATTCCATAGATACACTTCTAAGTGGACAAAATCTGTAATTCTAGGATACTTTTAAATAGAGATTTTGGCAACTACTCTAAGACTAAACATTAAAAGTTGAATCCATGGCACAGGAGCACCTTTAACTGTAAAAGGATGTACAGCTGAAAATGATAGTAGGTAACTATTCTACCTGAGTTCACTACAAGGGTAAAGGTAGAACATCTCAGGCTCTTGTAAACAATATATTGTGACTCTCAAAATATCCATCATTTCCCAAATTTATTTCACCAAAGAAATAATTAATATTTTTAAAGAAACAGCAGGTAAGATACACAATAAACCTTGAGCAATGCCTGAATGGATTATACTTGCCTCTCATGTGTACTATTCATTTAATAGATGTGTCTAATTAGATATGTAAATCTTCAGTGGCAAAAAATGTGCATTTCCCTCCCTACCACATTCTCAGTGCCCAGTAACATGCTAAAAAATTTTCTATTATTTTAATCTTGTGAGTTACATAGACAATCATCCCACCTTATAAATGGGAAATTTGAGGATAAGGGAGGTGGGAAACTTGTCCAAGATCATTCAGCCCATAAGTTGCTAAGGATGGATACAAACTCAAGTCTGTTTAACTCTCCCAATACCTAGAATAGGCTCTGGAATATATTAGGCACTTGAAACATGTTTAAAAATTCCCTTGGTAGCATTTTTGCTACCAATGAAATTCATGCCCAATGATATTAGTTAACTTTTTAAGTCTTCTCTGCAGGAAACTTTTACCAATGAAACGAATGTCCATTAAGGGACACAGCCAGAGTGGCTTCAATACCTACCACTAATCCACACAGGTTCTTAGAGGCAACTGAAAGCAAACACAGATACAAACAACTTAGCTCCTAACGTCATTAATGATAAAGCAGGGCCATCGCACAGGTGATTTTTCATGCAGCCTATTTTAGTTCACTATTTTAAAACATGTTTGTAACTGAGAAACACAGCTGCAGTTATTAAAATAGTTTCAGTTTTCTTAAAAGAACATTGACTTCTGGAATATGCAAGTGACACCTCAGTGAACTAAAATTTAGCTTTAAGTTAAGTTATATGAAATCACCTCTGAGATGGCTCCAATTTATTGACAATGACCTAGAAGCTAACTCATATGTGTGTGGCATGTGTGTATGTTCTTTTTATTGCCTCTAAGAATCTAGATGTAGTCATGTAAAAACTGGGCCACGTCTTCATTGTTTCATTTTTAGTCCACTTGAAATAGAGATAAATGACAAACTATGTCATATATCAATGGCCAAATCTATCCATGATATATTTACTGAGGAAAATCAGGTTAACATACTTAAGCTTTTTAATATTCATACATATTTTTACCATAATTACATTTGAACAATTATGGCAACTTTTGGTTTTAAGGGTTTAATGAGATATTGACCATTATTGGCTCCCTCTGTAGACCTGGCTCACAAAAGTCTTAAGTGAATAGGATTATGTATGTTACATTAGATTCCTGTTTTATGTTATGTCCTCTGCTTTTGAAAGTATAATAAGGTTAATGAAGTGCTGGCACTCAGAAATGTATGAAGCAAGAATGAAAGAAATACACTAGAATATTGAAAAAGAAAAATAAAAAAAACCTCTACATTTTCAGCTATACTCTAATAAGATGTATCTAGCCCTCTCAGGGAGAAGGCAACGGCACTCCACTCCAGTACTCTTTCCTGGAAAACCCCATGGACAGAGGAGCCTGGTGGGCTGCAGTCCTTGGGGTCGTGAAGAGTCAGACACAACTGAGCAACTTCACTTTCACTTTTCACTTTCATGCATTGGAGAAGGAAATGGCAACCCACTTCAGTGTTCTTGCCTGGAGAATCCCAGGGACGGGGGAGCCTGGTGGGCTGCCGTCTATGGGGTCACACAGAGTCGGACACAACTGAAGCGACTTAGCAGCAGCAGCAGCCCTCTCAGATCATCAATCCTCTCACCCAAATGTTTTACCTGAAACTTCTCTGCAAAGTAATCACAGCAGATGGAAGCTTTTTCAATCTCTTTCTAGTCTGGAAACCCTTCCAATAAGCTTGAATCAAGCAAGCTGCTTTATGTTGTTTCTGAAATTAAAGGCCAGAATTAATTTAAAGACATCACTAGGCAAGTTGTTTTTAGAAATTTACTTCTTAAAATATCAGCCTGGGCAAGTATTAATCTCCATCTTTAATAAGTTGAGCAGAAGGCAACATATGTATAAACCCAGGACAGGAACAGCCTAAGAATATTAAACCTCATCTCCCAAAGGAGGCTCAGTTAGGCAATATCTAAAATGTATTCAAGATGTAGTCTGGTCAGTTTCAAATTCTCCCTGATTAATATCACTTCCATTCTCATTACAAGAATTTCACAATTTTGCTTATTTAATGCTTTAACATCTTTGCTTCATTTCTGATGCTTAGCTTCACTTATTCAAAGATACAAGGGTATGAAGGACTCTGTATAGATTAAAAAAAAAGGCTCTAGGGTTAAAAATTTAGACCATAAAACAACTTCTCTCATCAAACTATAGCTGCTCTGGTTTTTAGGGGAGAATAAGTACAGGAAGGTGGAGAGAAAGCAAATAAAAGATTCAGGAGACTACTAGCCAGTATTTTCAAACTGAATTGTTTACTGAAATTTTAGTAAATATCATGCAAATTATTTTTATAATTCAATACCTGGTCTTTTACTTCCTGATAGGTCTTAAGGCTTAAAAGACCAATGAGCTGTCTAAGTTCTTGGCTAAACTCTGTCCCAGGTTCTTGTTTATTTAGTAGACTTCTAAGTCCTGAAATGGAATAACAAAGGCATAGCTATTAATAATAAAATATGATTTTGCTATCTAATCAGAATTAATCTGAGGTTAAAATGTCTAGTTTAGAAACAAATGAAAATAACAAGATTAATCACATGATTTTTCTTTTTCCTTTTCTCAAAAACTTCTATATAGAGGTCTTTAAGATTTGAGTTCTGAGGTATTCACTTGTGAGATCTGATGCAAAATCTGCTTAGTCAATCTCTTTAATTAGAAAAAACAGGGAGGAGAGTGGAATCATTATAGTAAGTCAAAGAGTAGAGTTATATATATATATTTTCCTGTTCCAACAGAAATATCTTACACGAGAACATTTTAAAAAGATATTGAATATATACTAAGTAAATGCCTATCCTGTGGAAGTACTGAAGCAGGCTATTAGTTACTATTAATTAAAGGAAGTTATTATTAAATAAAAATATCAACAATGTATGTGATATGGGATTAATTAATAGACTCTTGAGCATTTGTTATAGAAGTGTTATAACATTAAAATACTGCACTTCCATCCCAAATTAAAACTGAGTAGTAATGTAAGTTACAAAATAAGTACTATTTCTAAGGCATGCAATATACATAAGCAAGAGAATGGGCTTGGAGTGTACAACTGGGCTTCCTTGGGGGCTCAGATGCTAAAAAGTCCTCCTGCAATGCAAGAGACCTGGGATCCCTAGATTGGGAAAATCCCCTGGAGGAGGAAATGACAACTCACTCCAGTATTCTTGCCTGGAGAATACCCATAGACAGAGGAGCCTGGCGGGCTACAGTCCATGGAGTTGCAAAGAGTTGGACACAACTGAGTATTTAAGCACAGCATAGCAATATATGGGTCTTTCCATGTCTTCTACTTTAAGACTCAAGTTCTCAGCAGTATTAGTAACTGTAAAATATCTTGAGGAAACTGAATAAGTTCTACTGTTGAGAAAAGAAAGGGAGACAGATTAAGATAGAATTCCTTTATAATGAACTCTGCTGGGCATTCACATTTCTATAGAAGAAATAAAATTACAGAAATAATATGTATCTAGCATAGTATCATCTAGAGAGTTTTATTACTGGCACTTCTCTCCCACAAAGTTCACAGTAATGACTCAAGTAAGGTAAGTCACTCACGTCTGTGTGTATTAAGTCACTTCAGTCATGTTCGACTGACTCTTTGCAACCCTATGGACTGTAGCCTGCTAGACTCCTCTGTCCATGGCATTTTCCAGGGAACAATTCTTGAGTGGATTGCCATGCCCTCCTTCAGGGGATGTTCCCAACCAAGGATTGAACTTGCGTCTCTTGTGTCTCCTGCATTGGCAGGCAGATTCTTTACCACTACTACCTGGGAAGTCCATTAAATACATCACATTGTATTCTAATTCTTGAAATTTTATATACAATATAGTTAGTTGCACAGTCTTATCCGACTCTTTGTGACCCCATGGGCTATAGCCTGGCTAGGCTCCTCTGTCCGAGGGATTCTCCAGGCAAGAATACTGGAGTGGGTTGCCATTTTCTTCTCCAATATATAATATAAATTATTATTATTAATATATAACCCTGTATTAATAAGATACTTAATGAACTAGAAAGCTATTTCTTGACCATACTGAATAAGAAAATATATTATAATAAATTAATGACTCTGCCTAACAAAGAAATAAAAGCTCACATTAAACTTTGCTTAGCAGTTGGAAAAAAAAAAAAAAAACCTGAGTGATTTTGGATAATCTATCTACATATTCCACACTTTTGTTTCCACTGCTATATAATCAGAATAGCAAACATCTCACAGGGTTGTTATGAGGATTAAATATTCTAATACACATAAGGTATGCAGAATAGTATCTGACATATAGTAAATGCTCAATTAAAGAAAAGCTATCATAAGGTAACGGTAATACACGTAACCCTTTCCTTCTCAAGTTTCTGAATTTTTATTCACATGATTTTGGGGGTGATGGGGATTTTTCTTTGAGGAAAGGCAGTATAGGAGGTAAAGAGTAATTATTAAATAATATAAAGATTAAAAGGCTGTCAAGCTCTCACGCAAAGCTCTATTTTCTCAATAAAGTTAGGGAAGATCACTGATCTTTTCAGTCATTATGTTATTACACTATATGGCATATTCAACACACAATCTTTTTTGAGGAAGGGAGCAAATTATTCATTGTAACCTTATCGATAAAGTATCATATGCCATCTGTTGAGATATGAAGATGGCTGGATTATGTAGTTTTTCCCCTGAATTGTTACCTGTTTGACAGAGTTTTTATATGCATTAGTTAATGACTTTTTCACAACACAGGTATTTTGTTTTCCATATACCATCGAAATGCTCTTTTTAAAAATCTCAAGAAAAGAAAGAATGTATGTATTACCTTTGTAGCAGGCACTTAGTCTCAGTAAAATCAAAATTTCCTGATGGGATTCAGCCATCAACAGTAGTAGCTTTGTAGCAGTATCTCTTATGACTGGACTAGGAGTTGATAAAAGTTTGAAAACAACTTCGTCTAAAATTGAATGCAGGATTTTCCCTTCTATTCTGAGTAAATCACCACTAATAGAATAAAAGAATAAAAAAATGTACCATTACTAAATGATGCATCAGTATCACAACAAATTAAACAAAAAAGGTATAGCAACTTAATGTCTATGGCCTGATCCAGGAAATTAACCAATATTTTAAGTGGCTAGCTTAGTTCCAAGAATACACCACATTACATCAACTAATTGAATTCTTATTTGTATGCAAGGCACCATGCTAAGTAAAATAGTGAATACAAAGTAGTCAAAGAAACCTGCAATCAATTATTGGAGAAAGATTAATGTGCAAAATAGTAAACTGACAGTTCAAAAGTTTCAAGCAATAATAAAAGGAAAATCACAGGATAGTAAGTACATGGTTCACTGCTGAATGATGGATGAAGACAAACATTTTACAGAAAATCAATTATCATGTACTTAGGAGGAAATTTTTCTTTTAGTATTCTGTCATTATGCAACAATTTCATGTTGCATTACTGATGTCATGAAAAATTATC
The DNA here is from genome assembly GCA_006410615.1 of Neotragus moschatus. NCBI lineage: Eukaryota > Metazoa > Chordata > Mammalia > Artiodactyla > Bovidae > Neotragus > Neotragus moschatus. The sequence goes on from SJYA01000194.1 coordinate 1,856,914, forward strand.
TGAAACTTAGAAACAGTCAAAAGGGATTACTAGGTGTCCTTTTACTCACCCCACCAAAGAGTATATGATTTTCTAGGGGTATGTTCCTTTGATTATCCATTTACTACTGATTTAAGATATTTTGCAATTCTGTAAAAGTAGATATTACATAAAAAGATACTCAATACTGCTCATTATTACAGAAATACAAATCAAAACTACCATGAGGTATCACCTCACACCAGTCAGAATAGCTATCACCAAAAAATCTACAAACAATAAATGCCGGAGAGTATGTGGAGAAAAGGGAACCCTCCTGCACAGTTGGTGGGAATGTAAACTGACACAACCATTATGGAAAACAGTATGGAGATTCCTTAAAAAACTAGGAATAAATCTACAGTATGACCTAACAATCCCACTCCTGGACATAGTCCCTGAGAAAATCGCAATTCTAAAAGACACATGTACCCCAATGTTCATTGCAGCAGTATTTATAATAGCTAGGACATGGAAGCAGCCTAGGTGTCCACTGACAGATGAATGGGTAAGGAAGCTGTGGTATACACACACACACAATGGAATATTACTCAGCCATAAAAAGGAACACATTTGAGTCAGTTCTAATGAGGTGGATGAAGGTAGAGCCTATTATACAAAGTGAACTAGGTCAGAAAGAGAAAAACAAATGTTGTATATTAACGCATATATATGGAATCTAGAAAGATGGTACGGTTGAACCTATTTGCAGGGTAGCAATGCAGACAGGACATAAGAGAACAAACCTATAGACATAGGGCAGTGGGGTGCGGAGGAAGGAGAGGATGGGATGTATGGATAGAGTAACACAAAACATATATATTACCATATGTAAAACAGATAGCCAATGGGATTTGCTGTGTGACTCAGGGAACTCAAACTGGGGCTCTCTAACAACCTAAAGCGGTGGGATAGGGAGGGAAGTGGGAGGGAGGTTCAAGAGAGAGAGGACATAGGTATACCTATGGCTAATTCATGATGATGATTGGCAGAAACCAAAACAATACTGTAGAGCAATTATCCTTCAATCAGAACTAAATAAATTTAATTATTTTAAAAGATGTAATAAAAAAGAATATGTATAAACAACAGAATATTACTCAGCTATAAAAATGAATGAATTTGAGTCAGTTGTAGTGCAGTGGATGAACCTAAAGCCTCTTATACAGAGTGAAAGAAGTCAGAAAGAGAAAAACAAGTATTATATATTAATGCATATATATGGAATCTAGAAAAATGGTACTGATGAACTTAGTAGTGAATGACTTGTGGACACAGTGGTGCAAGTTGAGGGTGGGACAAACTGAGAAAGTAGTATTGACATATTTACAACTATCATGTGTAAAACAGATAGTCACTGGGAATTTGCTGTAAAACAAAGGGACCCCAGCCTGGCACTCTGTGATGACCTAGAGAAGTGAGCTGTGGGGACAGAAGAAAGGTTCAGGAGGGAGGGGATATATATGATTGATTCATGTTGTTGTATGACAGAAACCTGCACTGCACTGTAAAGACTGCACTGTAAAGCAATTTTCTACCAATTAAAAAAAGGAAAAAAAAGTAGATGTTGGCTTATAGAAAGCAAATAATGGCAAGGATTCTTATCTGAGAGCAATGCAAACAGACTCTTATTCAACAATATAAATAAACTTTTGTCCAGTTAGAAAAAATAACCATGAACGTTTATAACTGATATTCTCCACTATTCAGCTTTTGTGGAAAAAGGTTCTTCTGGTCCTCTTCTATTCTGTTTACAGATTTTTGATCTTTTTTTTTTTTCCCCTGTTTTCTTTGTAGGCTTTCCAGTACACCCCTAAAAGGTTACTCCCTAGGATTCCATTTTGGGCCAATTTCTTTTCTTACTCAATTCATATTTTTCACTGAGCTCTTCTCGCATGTTTTTAACTATACTTTTTAGCCTGATAACTCGTAAGTCCATAATTCTAGTCCAGATCTCTTCCACAAGTCCTATTCACTGTCAGTGAACATTTGAGTTGTCTTGTCTTTGACTATTACAGATAAAGCTGCTATAAACATTTGTGTGTACAAATCTTTGCATGCACTCTTATTTCTCTGCCTGCTGAACATATCTGTCTATGTTGGACAAACCAATATTGAATCTGTTTTGGCTAAGAAGAGGTCGCAAGAATACACAGAAGAACTACAGAAAAAAGATCTTCATGACCCAGATAATCATGACAGTGTGATCACCCACCTAGACTCAGACATCGTGGAATGAGAAGTCAAGCGGGCCTTATTGGAAGCATCACTATGAACAGTGCTAGTGGAGGTGATGGAATTCCAGTTGAGCTATCTCAAATCCTGAAAGATGATGCTGTGAAAGTAATGCACTCAATATGCCAGCAAATTTGGAAAACTCAGCAGTGGCCACAGGACTGGAAAAGGTCAGTTTTCATTCCAATCCCAAAGAAAGGCAATGCCAAATAATGCTCAAACTACCACACAATTGCACTCATCTCAGTATGTGAACAGGAATCTGAGATCAAATTGCCAACATCCACTGGATCATAGAAAAAGCAAGAGTTTCAGAAAAACATTTACTTCTGCTTTACTGACTATACCAAAGCCTTTGACTGTGTAGATCACAACAAACTGGAAAATTCTTCAAGAGATGGGAATATCAGACCATCTGACCTGCCTCCTGAGAAATCTGTATGCAGGTCAAGAAGCAAGTTAGAACTGGACGTGGAACAACAGACTGCTTCCAAATAGGAAAAGGAGTACGTCAAGGCTGTATACTGTCACCCTGCTTATTTAACATCTATGCAGAGTACACCATGCAAAATGCTGGACTGGATGAAGCACAAGCTGAAATCAAGATTGCTGGGAAAATATCAATAACCTCAGAAATTCAGATGACACCAACCTTATGGCAGAAAGCGAAGAGGAACTAAAGAGCCTCTTGAAGAAAGTCAAAGAGGAAAGTGAAAAAGTTGGCTTAAAACTCAACATTCAGAAAACTAAGCTCATGGCACCTGGTCCCATCATTTCAGGGCAAATAGATGGGGAAATAATGGAAACAGTGACAGACTTTATTTTCTTGGGCTCCAAAATCACTGCAGATGGTGACTGCAGCCCCGAAATTAAAAGATGCTTGCTCCTCGGGAAAAAAGCTGTGACAAGGTAGAAGGCATATTAAAAAGCAGAGACGTTACTTTGCCAACAAAGGTCTGCTAACTCAAAGCTATGGTTTTTCCAGTAGTCATGTATGGTTATGACAGTTGGACTATAAAAAACACTGAGTGCCAAAGAACTGATGCTTTGGAACTATGGTGTTGGAGAAGACTCTTCAGAGTCCTTTGGACTGCAAGGAGATCAAACCAGTCAATTGTAAAGGAAATCTGTCCTGAATATTCATTGGAAGGACTGATGCTGAAGCTGAAACTCTAGTACTTTGGCCACCTGATGAAAAGAAGTGACTCAGAAAAGATCCTGATGCCGGGAAAGAACAGAGGTGGGAGGAAAAGGAACAACAGAGGATGAGATGGTTGGATGGCATCACTGACTTGATGGACATGAGTTTGAGTAAGTTCTGGGATTTGGTGATAGACTGGGAAGCCTGCATGCTGCAGTCGATGGGGTCGCAAAGAGCCAACACGACTGAGCAACTGAACTGATACCACTCTCTACTATTCAATACAGAAAACTTGGTATCATACCTGAATTCATCTTTTATTTCATCCCATATCAAAACGTTCATCAAGACATGATTATTTTTTTTATTTTGACCTGCTTCATTAAAGTATAACTGATATACAGCAAACTGCACATATTTAAATATATAATTTGGTAAGTTTTGACATTTCCCCATCGCAATAAAGACAATGAATATATCCATCACCCCTTAAAGTTTCCTTTTGTTTCACTGTACTCCTTCTCCATTTACCCTCCCTGGCACCTTATTTATACCTCTGTCACTATAAATTAGTTTACGTTTTCTAGAATCTTATATATAGTTATGATTATAGATCCTATCTGAACATCATCAGTTTGCAGAAATGATTCCTGCAAGAAATAATTACTTTTTATTACTAAAGGAAGAGGGGAGGAAAAAAGATCAAAACAGAGATTCTATGATGGCACAAGTTTGATTTTCTCATCTTATTAAAGCCAAATCAAAATATGACCATTTCTGCTAAACTTTCTGCCTTTGTACACTATTTAAGATGTAGGCGGTTTCAATAACCACATGAAGTGAAATTGACTGGAAATAATTTGATCCTTTCAGATCTTGCTTTTACTATTTAGATGATCCACAGTAGTGCTCAGTCTAGTGCTATTACCCCCCACTGCCAAGATGAAACTATCCTGAGTACTCTACCTAATGCTCCATTTTTCATGAAGTTTTCCAGTTTTGTAGCTGGAATCAGGCAGCATTCTGGCTCTGTATGAGTTTCTGGTACTGGTCCTTTTAATCCTTTTGGATTACTGTCTCCAAGACATTGAGTAGTTTCCTCAAATGCACGTGCTGATCAATACTGAAAACTTGAAGAGGATTCTACAGATCTCTGGGGTTCTTTGTGTAGCTCTCTCTTCCATGATATCTTGTCTAGCCTACTTTTAATGTTCTGTATGTTGTTTCTTATCTCTGTGCATTTGCTTATGTTGTTACCTCTGCCTAGAAATATTGTTTTCTCTTCTCACTGGTTAATTTCTCATCCTTCATCTCAGTGTTACATTCTCCTCATCTATTCATCTCAGTTTCATCTCAGGTGTTACATTCTCCTGGAAGTATCCCCCACCTCAGTTTGGTTTAGGAGTACCTCTTAATACTTAATTAACACTGTACCTTATTACACTGAAATATAATTGTGTTTATGTGTCTCTTCCACTATACTGTAAGCTATTTGAAGGTAAGGTTCATATCTTAATCGATTTTATAAAACCAATGATAGATAACACTTGGCACATATACTAGATGCTTAACAAATCCATATTGAGCTGAAAAAAATCAGTGATTTCAACAGTGTTTACTTTTTCTATCTTAACCTGGGAAAAATTGTCTTATTACTTCTTTTATACTCTAGAAGGGCATAGCACTTGGCAAATACTGAGCTTGCAGTCTGCTAAATAAGTACATGATTGTTCAGTCACTAAGTCGTGTCTGACTCTGCAACCTCATGAACTGCAGCATGCTAGGCTTCCCTGTCCTTCACTATTTCTTGAAGTTTGCTCAGATACATGTCCATTGAGTCAGCGATGCTATTTGATTAGTCATTTATTATCGTAATCTCAATATTCTCCTTCAGATATCACAGTAACTTTTCTTCTCTAAGACTGAGATACGGCTAAAATCTTAAGTTCTGAAAGAAGATACAAATTCGATAATAAACTTTTTTTTTTACAGTATATTTTTTATATTCATTAAAAAAATATAATGGTAATAACAAAGCTTCTTAAATGTTATGTACAAGTCATATACAATTGATTTTAGTAAAACTGGTTAATGCTTCTCATCAAAAATAAAAAATTCTATATATTTTATAAAGCCAAGTCACCTATTGATCTGTAGTATGTTCTGTAGCATAGTCATGACTGTAGATCCTATTTGAACATTATCAGTTTGCAGTAAGCGCAGGAAATGATCACTTTTCAGTACTAAAAGAGAAAAAAGAAAGATTACAACTCTATGATGATACAACTGGGATTTACTTGTCTTTTCAAAACCGATCAAAGCATAAGCATTTCTGCTAAACTTCCTGCCTTGATATACTTTGCAGTAAAGTTATACTTGGTTTTTCCATAACCATAATAAGGCAGTTATTCCATTTTTATGGACAGTTACAAATAAATACTAAGCTAAGAATGTATCATTATCTTCCCTTAAATTAAATAAACTATAACATATCCTAAAACTGAGTCTCCTTTTCTAACAGTGATTTCAGTGAAGACAATCACATTTTCTGTGAAAAAGAGAATATGAAGGAATAGCAATAGTTTAGATGATTATAACCAGCAGCGCATGTACTTAAAAATTTAATTGTTATATAATGTATCATATTTGCTAATACCTTGTCTTAAATAATAAAACCACTAACTACCCAGAAGAGTATTTGGTTTGTAATTTTTAGGCTCTGAACAGCCAGTTATGAAGACCTGGCACTACATGCTTATGCAAGTCACTTAACCTCTCAGAAAATCTTACTTCTTCCCCTATAAAGTTAAAACTAACAACTCTCTCACAGACTACTGTAAAATGTCCTAGAACAGGTTGCTGTGTTATGTTCAATTGCTAAGTCATGTCAGACTCCTTGTGATGCCATGGACTGAAGCACGCCAGGCTTCCCTGTTCTTCACTATCCTAGAGTTTGCTCAAAATTAAGTCCATTAACTTAGTGATATATCCAATGATCTTGTCCTCTTGTCATCCCCTTCTCCTGCCCTCAATCTTTCCCAGCATCAGAATCTTTTTCAATGAATTGGCTCTTCACATCAGGTAGCCAAAGTATTGGTGCTTTAGCTTCAACATCGGTCCTTTTGATGAATATTCAGGGTTGATTTCTTTCAGAACTGACTGGTTTCATCTTGCAGTCCAAGGGACTCCCAAGAGTCTTCTCCAGTTACAAAGCATCAATTCTTTGGCACTCAGCCTTCTTTTATGGTATAACTGTCACATCTGTACAGGACTACTGGAAAAACCATAGCTTTGCCTAGACAGACCTTTGTCAGCAAAGTAATGTCTCTACTTTTTAATATGCTGTCTAGGTTTGTCACAGCCTTTCTTCCAAGGAGCAAGCGTCTTTTAATTTCATGGCTGCAGTTACCGCCTGCAGTGATTTTGGAGCCCAAGAAAATAAAGTCTGTCACTGTTTCCATTATTTCACCATCTATTTGCCATGAAATGATGGGACCAGGTGCCATGATCTTAGTTTTCTGAATGTTGAATTTTAAGCCAATTTTCCTCTTTCACCTTCATCTAGAGGTTCGTTAGTTCCTCTTCGCTTTCTGCCATAAGGGTGGTGTCACCTGCATATATGAAGTTATTGATATTTCTCTCAGCAGTCGATTTGTGCTTCATCCAGTCCAGCATTTTGCATGGTGTACTCTGCTTAGAAGTTAAATAAGCAGGGTGACAACACACTATTTAGGTTTGCCTAGAAACAGTGTAGGTTCCCATTAAATGTCAGTTAATAGTCCTTTGTTCATTAACTGACTAGAATTTTAATTAAAGTGGGATCAGGTTTTTGTGAACACTATCCTAGCTTCTACACACTTTTTCCTCTTTCAGTCTCCTGAGGGGACATATTTGATTTCTTTCACATACTAACTACTGTTCTTCATTTCTGTTTACATAATCCAATATTTCACTAAGATACCATTTAAAAAAATCTAACAACTTCAAAAAACTTCTGATATTATTTTAATGGTTTTTTATTTTCTATTTTTCAATAGCAAAACAATTCTCTGTAGCTGGGATAAGTGTATTTTTCTGTTTTTGTCTACCTAGCGACTTAGCAGCAGCAGCAAAGATGTTTATTGGAGAAGGCAATGGCAACCCACTCCAGTACTCTTGCCTGGAAAACCCCATGGATGGAGGAGCCTGGTAGGCTGCAGTCCACGGGGTCACTAAGAGCTGGGCACGACTGAGCGACTTTACTTTCACTTTTCTTTCATGCATTGGAGAAGGAAATGGCAACCCACTCCAGTATTCTCGCCTGGAGAATCCCAGGGACAGAGGAGCCTAGTGGGCTGCCATCTATGGGGTCGCATAGAGTTGGACACAACTGAAGCGACTTAGCAGCAGCAAAGATGCTTATTAATAACTCTTTAATTCTGAATTCACTGAAATCATGTAGTATGCAGTGTTTATATATCTTTTCTCTATTTGGGAAAAAATATAAAATAATTTGTTGGAAGTTATTCTACTTTAATAACATTTATCTTATTATAAGATTTATTTTTGAAGAAGGCAATGGCAACCCACTCCAGTACTCTTGCCTGGAAAATCCCATGGACGGAGGAGCCTGGTGGGCTGCAGTCCTTGGGGTTGCGAAGAGTCAGACACAACTGAGCAACTTCACTTTCACTTTTCACTTTCATGCACTGGAGAAGGAAATGGCAACCCACCCCAGTGTTCTTGCCTGAAGAATCCCAGGGACGGCAGAGCCTGGTGGGCTGCTGTCTATGGGGTCGCACAGAGTCGGACACGACTGAAGCGACTCTGCAGCAGCAGCAGTAGTATATTGTTTTCAAGTATAGTCAGATAACTATTTGGTCTCCCAACAAAAACTGATATTTGCCAATTTTTTAAAATTCAAGTTTCGAACATGTGTAAGAGTAGTATATATGACCCTGCATGTATTAATCACTCAACTTCAACAATGATCAACTCATGGCCAGTCTTGTTTCACTTACCCCATCTACTTCCTGCCTCCCATTTTATCTGAAAGCAAATCCAAGACATCAAATAATTTTACCCAGAAATATTTCAATACATGTTCCCAAAATATTATGTATGAATTATTAAATAATAAAATAAAGCCATTATCTAACCTAAATAATTATGATTCCCTGATTTTATCAAATATCCAGTCACTGCTCCCATTGTCATTTTTTTGGTGAAATTTTTAGAAGTTTACTTGAATTGGAATCCAAACAGGAGCCACACAATGTAACTAGTTATCTTTCAAATTTCTTTTAACCTATGGGTTTCTACTCTACCCTTTTGCCCCTTGCAGTTTATTTGTTTACAAAATTATGTCAACTGTCCTTTGAGTTTCCCACAGTTTACTTTTGCTAACTGCACTCCACTGGTATAATTTAATGTTTCTCTGACCTTCTACAAAGTGGTAGTTGGAGCTCCAGGATCAAAATGATTCATGTTTGAATTTTTGTTATATACATATAATATGTGAGGTTATAATGAGACATTACAATAAGGCACTTCATATCTGCTGTCTCTCCTTTTGAGATGTTGACAGTGATGAATAATTAAATCACTAAAGGTTGCAAAATAGCATGATTCTATCATACCCTTTTCACTTATTAGCTGGAATATGTTTATAAGGAAAAAATTTTCCTCATCAATATGTAAGAAAAGGCAGTATAAATGATGGACTCTCTATTTATTACCAGATTTTAAAATGAATTGGTTTCCTAGCAGACTCTAATGCTAACTGTTTTTAATTGTGGCAGGAAATAAGTAATAAAAAGATTAGCGAAATGTTAATAATGATTGAGTCTCAGTGATGAGTACAGAGGGGTTAAACTATTCTACTTCCCATAGTAAAAAGGTTAAAGTTAATAATCTTACTCTAGTGGTGTGTTTTAATCCACTATAGTTATTACCCTCATTACTTTTCAATTTTCTCATTTCTGGCTAGCAGAAACCTCCTTATGCTGGCTCCTGAGTCCTTTTCACAAAATCCTAACAGACTTTGACTGCTTCTTTCCTATCTAGTATTCAAGATACTTCTGGCTTACCTTGCATATTTTCTACCTCATATCTATATACAGTCAGCTACTTCTCCAAGGAAGTGGTTATTTTGAGAGAAAAACATACTGGACATCCTATTTAATATCTATTTTATTGGAGTTTTAAACTGACAGATTGACCTGAGAAATATTGTCACTTTTGTTATAGCTATTATTTTGAAAAGGAATATGGCATATTTAAAACTTTTTTCATGTATTCTGTCTCCTGCTGTCTCTCTTTTAACTAGGTTTTTAGTATTACACCATAGTGTAGCTAAGCACTTTACATTTTGGTAAAATAGTTATTGTAGGGAAGTTTATAATAATTTTTTTTCCATAAAGGGAAATGAACAGATAATGCTTCTTCTTTTTTTTTTTAAAGGAAGTATTTGAGCATGAGAGTAATTGCCTTTGGAAAACGGGAAATGGAGAGAAGTGTGAGGGCCAAGGGCTGTGTTTGCATGTTTTTAAATAATCCTTATGGAACTCACTGACTCTGTAAATGATGTACATGCATAATTCTGAAAGTAAAAAATAAAATATTAATATTCAGCTCAATTTTTGGTTTCTAAAAATACCAATATTCTTATATTATTTCTATACATTACATTTTTCTTAGAATAAATCTTTCAAGAAGGTAGGAACACTGTCATACTTATTATTAAAAATTACATTTTAGTCTTAAGGAAACATAAAACTAACATATATTTATATTTTTCAACGCAAGTATAGAAATAGCCTGTAAAGTAACTTTCCAGTTTAGTAAAATGTCACCATATAAAAGCTTAATCTTACCTCAATAGTTAGGCTGTGAGTTAAATCATATCTATACTCTTTACATAAGGATTTCTATCACACTAAGTCTAAAATACAACTGTAATCTTCAAAACAAACATAAAAAACTTTTGCCCTAGAATAAACTGTTAAAATTATTAAGCCTTATCTTAAATTTGATACATAGAAAAAGCTAAGAAAGTTTTATTTTAGCAATATTCCCCTTAATGTAATATTATTCTTAATGTTGTCTGTTTAAAGCTAGAACATCCAAATTTGCTTTTACTTTTTGTCTATGGGGTTATTTCAATGTACTTTTATTTAACTGTACTTATCTGTATTTAATGAAGTATTTGTTTTTAGAAAAAAAAAATTGATAGCAGGTGACTCTACAATGACTATCAGTTACATTAAAAATCTTTTCTCTTACCATTTTGGATGAGTTGAACATGGCCTCCCAATAGCCAGAAGAGAGAATCAGTCACAACTTCAAAAAAGTGTAGTAATGCATCTTTTTCTTCACCCTTAACACACACACACACAAACACACACACACACACACACACACAGAGACAAGAAATTGACTTCACTGTAATTTTTTTAATTAATAAAAAGATAGACTTCTCTCTGGAGAGTCTTAGGACCAGGTTTTTGGATCTATCTTAGCGATTTATGAGGTATATAATCTTGAAGCTTTCATTTTCTTAATTTATAAAACTGTGGTTAAGGCTAGTAATATATAACAGAAGTGATTGCTATCCAGAGGTCAAATGGGACAATAGAAGAAGCATAAGAACTATAAGTTGATACACTAGGGATTTTTTGATACCAGTCATTCATAAGAATCATCTATGGAGTTTTAAAAATATTCCTATGTATAGGTTTTAGTCCAAACATACTGAAATGTGAATCGCCAAAGTTAAACATCTAGACATCTACATTTTACACAATTAAGTGGGTGACTTGAGTATGCAGCCAGGGTTGAACATCACTGCAATATGCACATATAGATGTCAGTACATACAGCATTCAGTGTATTTCAGTTGCAGCTTCTACTCTATGACTCCACGAGAGCATGAGAGCATGTTATTTAGCTCTCCAGAGTCCCCTGGACTGCAAGGAGATCCAACCAGTCCATTCTAAAGGAGATCAGTCCTGGGTGTTCTTTGGAAGGAGTGATGCTAAAGCTGAAACTCCAGTACTTTGGCCACCTCATACGAAGAGTTGACTCATTGGAAAAGATTCTGATTCTGGGAGGGATTGGGGGCAGGAGGAGAAGGAGACGACAGAGGATGAGATGGCTGGATGGCATCATCGACTCGATGGACATGAGTGTGAGTGAACTCCGGGAGATGATGATGGACAGGGAGGCCTGGCATGCTGCGATTCACAGGGTTGCAAAGAGTTGGACATGACTGAGCAACTGAACCGAACTGAAACACCCACTGTATACCCAGTGTCTAAAACAGTTCAAACACACAGTTAAATCAATATGTATCCAATAAATAAAGGACAATTTTTTTTCTGCTTCTTTCCTTCTGGAAAGTAGAGTGAGGAATTATTCTAGATTAGAGTATGTGTCAAAGTGAGAAATAAGAAACAGAATACATTCACAGTTCTGTCTTTCCCTGGCCACGTAATTTTACTGCAAAGTTAATATAAAGGCCATTAATCTCATCCACGTTTTGAATGTATTATGGCATAAAAGTACTAACAGCAAAAATATGATTGCTATGGTTACTCTTTGTAACAATCAAAGCATTTTCTTCCTATTATTCTAGTGCAGGGTTAGATAGGTGCTTAAACAGACATGTACTAATAAATATTAACAACAATCAAAAAAGAAAGAAGTGTCACATTAGATGAAGAATCCCTTTAGTCCAATAAACTGCCTTAGCCAGTTTCACTGAAAGAAAGGGCACATAATCTTCATTGCTACCAATCTCAGAGGATACTGCTGGGTTCCTAAAATTAGTACTTTCTTTTAAAAGTCCATCAGATAATGTCAACCTTAAATTCATGGCCTCTGAAACTGGTTAACAAAATGTATCCCCAAGTCACTTCAAAATTCTGGCACAGGTGCTTTTCTATTCTTAAAAATAGAATATATGTGTATGTATTTATGTGTGTGTGTGTATACATATGTATGTATGCCTGTATATATGTATATGTGTACTTTAACAAATTTTCAGTTTAGGCCATAAAATCCTATGTATGTCCCACTATGTACTCCACTACCAACATACCAACTAATTAAAATATATATATATATATATATGATTGACAAACAAGTAGGTAGATAGAATAGATAAGTTCAGTTTTCTTATTCTTTTTTGACAGCAGAAACAGAATTTTAATTAATTTTAAACCAAAGTCCAAACTGTTTTGGTTTAGTCTGTGCTGCTGATGTCATGATAACCCATCAACAAACAAGTGCTACAGGAGGAACTGGATGGGCTCAGAGGCAGAGGCTGGGCCTTGAAGTCAAAGAGAGCCAGTCCTCCTACTCAACCAGCCTGTTCATCACACTAGCACCTGCTCCACTGGCATCTGAATCATGGATTCAGACAGTAACTTCCTGCTCGGATTCTGGATACTACTTCTGTGCCCTTCTGGGCCTGTGCACTGAATCCTCTTTCTCCTGTCATCATCTTTTTATCCACCAATTTTAATTTCTTCTGTGGTCAAGGGGCCCTCTTTTTTTTTTTTGTAGCTGATTTACTCCCTTTGATGGATATACTAAAAAAATTTTTACCTCTATACAAACACCACAGTGTTTCCTAACAAATAGGAAAGTATTATGGAAAGCAATGAAGGACAATATGAATGAAAATAATATAATTATTACTGCTTTTAAATGGGGAATATTAAATAAAAGTGCTTTGATGAAAACATAAAGCTTTCATAATNATAGACTTCTCTCTGGAGAGTCTTAGGACCAGGTTTTTGGATCTATCTTAGCGATTTATGAGGTATATAATCTTGAAGCTTTCATTTTCTTAATTTATAAAACTGTGGTTAAGGCTAGTAATATATAACAGAAGTGATTGCTATCCAGAGGTCAAATGGGACAATAGAAGAAGCATAAGAACTATAAGTTGATACACTAGGGATTTTTTGATACCAGTCATTCATAAGAATCATCTATGGAGTTTTAAAAATATTCCTATGTATAGGTTTTAGTCCAAACATACTGAAATGTGAATCGCCAAAGTTAAACATCTAGACATCTACATTTTACACAATTAAGTGGGTGACTTGAGTATGCAGCCAGGGTTGAACATCACTGCAATATGCACATATAGATGTCAGTACATACAGCATTCAGTGTATTTCAGTTGCAGCTTCTACTCTATGACTCCACGAGAGCATGAGAGCATGTTATTTAGCTCTCCAGAGTCCCCTGGACTGCAAGGAGATCCAACCAGTCCATTCTAAAGGAGATCAGTCCTGGGTGTTCTTTGGAAGGAGTGATGCTAAAGCTGAAACTCCAGTACTTTGGCCACCTCATACGAAGAGTTGACTCATTGGAAAAGATTCTGATTCTGGGAGGGATTGGGGGCAGGAGGAGAAGGAGACGACAGAGGATGAGATGGCTGGATGGCATCATCGACTCGATGGACATGAGTGTGAGTGAACTCCGGGAGATGATGATGGACAGGGAGGCCTGGCATGCTGCGATTCACAGGGTTGCAAAGAGTTGGACATGACTGAGCAACTGAACCGAACTGAAACACCCACTGTATACCCAGTGTCTAAAACAGTTCAAACACACAGTTAAATCAATATGTATCCAATAAATAAAGGACAATTTTTTTTCTGCTTCTTTCCTTCTGGAAAGTAGAGTGAGGAATTATTCTAGATTAGAGTATGTGTCAAAGTGAGAAATAAGAAACAGAATACATTCACAGTTCTGTCTTTCCCTGGCCACGTAATTTTACTGCAAAGTTAATATAAAGGCCATTAATCTCATCCACGTTTTGAATGTATTATGGCATAAAAGTACTAACAGCAAAAATATGATTGCTATGGTTACTCTTTGTAACAATCAAAGCATTTTCTTCCTATTATTCTAGTGCAGGGTTAGATAGGTGCTTAAACAGACATGTACTAATAAATATTAACAACAATCAAAAAAGAAAGAAGTGTCACATTAGATGAAGAATCCCTTTAGTCCAATAAACTGCCTTAGCCAGTTTCACTGAAAGAAAGGGCACATAATCTTCATTGCTACCAATCTCAGAGGATACTGCTGGGTTCCTAAAATTAGTACTTTCTTTTAAAAGTCCATCAGATAATGTCAACCTTAAATTCATGGCCTCTGAAACTGGTTAACAAAATGTATCCCCAAGTCACTTCAAAATTCTGGCACAGGTGCTTTTCTATTCTTAAAAATAGAATATATGTGTATGTATTTATGTGTGTGTGTGTATACATATGTATGTATGCCTGTATATATGTATATGTGTACTTTAACAAATTTTCAGTTTAGGCCATAAAATCCTATGTATGTCCCACTATGTACTCCACTACCAACATACCAACTAATTAAAATATATATATATATATATATGATTGACAAACAAGTAGGTAGATAGAATAGATAAGTTCAGTTTTCTTATTCTTTTTTGACAGCAGAAACAGAATTTTAATTAATTTTAAACCAAAGTCCAAACTGTTTTGGTTTAGTCTGTGCTGCTGATGTCATGATAACCCATCAACAAACAAGTGCTACAGGAGGAACTGGATGGGCTCAGAGGCAGAGGCTGGGCCTTGAAGTCAAAGAGAGCCAGTCCTCCTACTCAACCAGCCTGTTCATCACACTAGCACCTGCTCCACTGGCATCTGAATCATGGATTCAGACAGTAACTTCCTGCTCGGATTCTGGATACTACTTCTGTGCCCTTCTGGGCCTGTGCACTGAATCCTCTTTCTCCTGTCATCATCTTTTTATCCACCAATTTTAATTTCTTCTGTGGTCAAGGGGCCCTCTTTTTTTTTTTTGTAGCTGATTTACTCCCTTTGATGGATATACTAAAAAAATTTTTACCTCTATACAAACACCACAGTGTTTCCTAACAAATAGGAAAGTATTATGGAAAGCAATGAAGGACAATATGAATGAAAATAATATAATTATTACTGCTTTTAAATGGGGAATATTAAATAAAAGTGCTTTGATGAAAACATAAAGCTTTCATAATGGTCTGAGCTCTTCATGAGATGGAAATTCATTTTACAAAGGAGGAAATTCAAGAAGAATGAAATCAGTGATTTGTGTAAGAATCCAGTTAGTTTTTGGCACAGCCAGAAAAAGAAATCAGATCCAGGGCTTCCCTGGTGGCTCAGTGGTAAAGAATCTGCCTGCCAATGCAGGAGACATAGGACTGAAATGACACAGTATGTTATATGACTATAACAGAATTAAATTAGAAACTGATAACAATAAAATATCAAGAAAATCCTCAACTAGCTGGAAACTAAGCAACATACTTCAAAATAATCCATGGGTCCAAAAAAAATACATATAGTATTCAGCATAATTCACTTAAGAAATATTTGTTGGACTGATATGAACCCAAATGTTTTGGCTAAAATATTTTGACTAGAGAGGATCTGAATGAGCAAATAGAAAGTTCACCTTTATTCTTCTTTACCATTGGAGTTAACAAAGAAAAGCCTTAGGCTTAGAGAACAATACTTTCCTCTACTATTAATTAAAGTAGAAATTATGCTATGGAAATAAATATCTATGGGTGTTGCTCAAAACTGAGTAGTAAAGCAGATACTTCAAAAAGCATAGTGTCATACAATATACTTCAGTCAGCACTGTAAAATTTTCAACTGTAAAGGTTTTTTTTGTAGCTAAAATGTTTAAATCCATTACTCTAGTTGTTGTCTAATCACTAAGTCATGTCCGACTCTTTTATAACTCCATGGACTATATAGCCCACGAGGCTCCTCTGTCCATGGGATTTCTCAAGCAAGAATTATGGAATGTGTTGCCATTTCCTTCTCTAGGGGGTCTTCCTGACCCAGGGATTAAACCCACGTCTCCTGCCTGGCAGGTGTATCATTTACCACTGAGCCACCTTGGAAGCCACTCTAATTGTACTTTCAGCCAAATATTGCACATCTGAAAAACAATGTGGAATATCATCTCAAGAATTAAACAGTTTTGGCTACAAAACACAAACCCCTAAGTAAATAAACATACCTTAGCTGCGTTGATGAAACATGTTTGTAATCGCCTCCCCAAAACCAGAAAATTTTCTACAGCCGATGGAAGTAATTCATTGTAAAATTCTTCTGCATCTTCTCCTGGTTCCAAGCCCACACAGCAATGGCTGAAATAAGAGCATAAGTTTGTGACTGAGTTTGTGCCAATTACAAATTTTAGACAAATGCTAAGGCTTCTAGACACTGTGTCTTAATGAGAATTTTTAGTATCTTTCTTTCGTTGTCAAGCCAATAAAGAATTTTTAATCGACAGTCAGTATAACAACTCTGTTAATAAGAAAACAGTGGTGTGAATTTTGCCTGTATTTAGAGCTAGGACGTCTATTTTCTAAAAATTTACTTGTCAGTTCTTCAGGAAACAAAATACATTTAGCTCACAATAAAGAGAGAGGCAAGTTTTTGGTGAATGGGCTACACACACTCTAAAAGCAATAGAATACCTTGAGAATTTAACTTGGGAATAACATACGTGTTAACTGATACATTTTAGAAATCAGACAGCTGAAAAATAGCTAGGGTAGTATTAGTCTACAAGGGACAGATTAGAAAATGGAACACTCTAATCTTATACCAATTCTTTCCAAGAGATCTCCTTTCCTAAAACCTGCAAAATATCTGACTGCATACTCCCTACATCGGAAGGACAAACAGCAAAAACTCTAGTAGACACATTCCACAGCATACAATGAAAGGTCATTTAGAGAAATGGTGGGTCCTCTTGAAACCATACATAAAGTCATCCTCTAGGTATGAAATGAGTATATTTAAAAGGCTCAATAATAAAAAGTATTTCTACAAACTAATATCAAAAAAAGTCCCTAATCCAAGAACAGTTTCTATGTTTGTACTCTAATGAGTAAGTACTGATGCTTGAGGCTTGTGTAACACGTTACTACATACTGAGTATACTAAAAACTTAATTAATACATCCTTTTTTTTTGCATATTGGCTTTGAAGGTCAAGAGACTTATACCCATATACATCAGTTTCTCTTTTCCCTTTCGTTTCTAAAGTTAATTAAAAGTACTATTTTTACTGAAAATGTTAATAAATGAAATACATTTCTGTACATTCACAAATGTGGATTTCTTGAGATTTGGAATCTACTTCTGAGAGTCTAGCTCAATCAATATTTCCATGAGCTAACATATCTAACAAAACAAAGACATAAAGCCTTATTTACTTCAGGAAATAATCTTGAAAATTAAGGTATAAAAATATTAGATATAGTTGTTAAGGTATATCTAATGGTATACCTTGAATCTGGCCTTTACTATCTTTAATTATGAGTAAGCAGTTTCAAAAATTAAGATCCAATTAGTACTACACATTTTCAGTTACTTAATTAGGAAGTGGCTTAGATACTGAGAACATCTGGCTTATTTTATAGCCTCCTATATAAAAAAAAAGATTTTGATCTCTTTTTCTCTTAATTTCTAGTGTGGCAATAGATCAGTAAATACCACTTCTAAATTTATTGGCATGATTTGGGTTACTAATGAAATATAAATTTGAGATAGCTAAATCAATATACTGTAAAATGAATAGTTTCTGTATCTCTTCTGAAATGCCTTTCATTTCAGCACCTCTTTCATTCTGTCTTGTATGATAAATCCACACGACTGTCATCCCATCTCTACTGTTAAGTTTTTCCAGTGTAGAGCCAGTGTCTTAATCTCTTTGTTTCTTCAATATTCTTTAGTCAACAAAGAGTCTATAAGGTCCTTGGGATTCTGGTGAGCATGAGACAAGATCACCATCTTCACAGAGCTTACGGAGTGAAATTTTAGACAGTGAAATACTCACAGGTACAGTTAGGAACAACATACACCCATAACATACCATGGAAGCAGTTGTCAATGTTTGTTAGCAAGATTTTAAGAAAAGAAAGCAAATTTCAAAATAAGAATCTACTACCATATCTCTCAACAAAAAGCTGACTTATTGCTTCATTTTACCTTAATATCTGTGTTAGCTGGGAAACTGTAGTCCAACCACCCTGGATACGAGAACAATCTTGACTGAGGACCAAGAGGCAATACTGAATGAGATCATAACAATATATATCTTGTTTGATTTTCTTCAACTCTGAGCTTCCTAAAGGTGTGTTGTTTATTATTTCTAAGGCAAAAGGAAATAAGATATACTAATTTATGCTCAATAAATCCAAGAGCTATCTGTATTTCTATAGGTTGAATAAAAACTAAAAATACATTAAAAAGGAAGAAATCACTGCTTTATCACAATGTTAAGATTTCACTGAACAAATTAAAAACAAATGCTAATATGATGGAATTTGTTTTGTTACTTAAATTAGCCAATCACAAAAAAGATTTTCTTACCTTTTAACTTCAACAGTATAACAGGGACATTCTGCTCAGGACTTTTTGCAACTTCAGCAGCCAGAGATAATATTCTCGGGTCTGTACCTGTTGGCTTCATTTCTCATACCACCTATATTTAACAGATAAAGATAAAGGTCAACAGTCCTTAGTTAGGTCACCCCCTAAATAACGTATGAAACATAAACGGCAATAGCTTGACTTGGTTTGAAAAGTGAAAGATAGATTTCCCTCATTTCTTCCTTATAGGAAGAAACTTGGATTTCTAAAGTTAGAGATTCTTATACCTTAGTGTAACAGCTACAGTCAGTTCAGTTCAGTCACTCAGTCGTGTCCAACTCTTTGTGACCCTATGAATAGCAGCATGCCAGGCCTCCCTGTCCATCACCAATTCCCAGAGGTCACTCAGACTCATGTCCATCGAGTCGGTGATGCCATCCAGCCATCTCATCCTCTATCGTCCTCTTCTCCTCCTGCCCCCAATCCCTCCCAGCATCAGTCTTTTCTAATGAGTCAACTCTTCACATGAGGTGCCCAAAGTATGGGAGTTTCAGCTTTAGCATCACTCCTTCCAAAGAACACCCAGGACTGATCTCCTTTAGAATGGACTGGTTGGGTCTCCTTGCAGTCCAAGGGACTCTCAAGAGTCTTCTCCAACACCACAGTTCAAAAGCATCAATTCTTCGGCGCTCAGCTTTCTTCACAGTCCAACTCTCACATCCATACATGACCACTGGAAAAACCATAGCCTTGACTCGACAGCTACAGTGGGTACTGCTTATTGTGCACTAAGAGTCCGAAACTGTTTGGTGTTTCACACTCACTCTCTCTAATCTGCAAAACAATACGAGGTTAGGAGTTCATTTTCTTTTATCATGAAAGAGAAAGTGTGCAGAAAAGAGCTAATCCAAGCCTGTGTGTGTATGTGTGTTTAGTCGTGTCCAACTTTTTGAGACCCCATGTGTAGCCTACCAGACTCCTCTGTCCATGGAATTTTCTAGGCAAGAATTTGGAGTTGCTATTGGGTTGCCATTTCCTGCTCCAGGGGTCAGGGTTTGAACCCACATCTCTTGCATCTCCTGTACTGGCAGGTAGATTCTTTAGCACTGAGTCACCTGGGAAGCCCAATACAGGTCTAAGACTGCTACCATTTTCAAAGGTCTCCTTATAAGGCTGGGTCTTGGCTGGTGTCTAAGAACTTGGATTTCAGGAGGTTTCCATCAATTTCTTTATATTAGTGTGGTTCACTGGGCTTAAACTGTTTGTAAAAACAATGTGGTTTATGTTAAACACCTGCTTTCCTTCCTGAAGTCTGGAATTCTGGTATATGGTAGCAGAGGACACCTATATGACCATCCTCCAATAAAGACTCTGGTCACTGAGTTGCTAGTGAGCTTCCCTGGTAGAATACACTTCAACATGTTATCACAATTAATTGCAGGCAGAATTAAGCATTATCCTATGTGACTCCATTGGGATAGGGTTCTCTTGGAAGAGAGTATCTGTTTTCCTCTGAACTTCACCTCATGTGCCTTCTCCCTTTGCTGACTTTATTTTGTGTCCTTGTAGCATAATAAATCATAGCTATGAATATAATTATATCTTGAGAACTATGAGCCCTCCTAGTAAATCACTGAAACTGAAGTTGGTCTTGAGGATTCCCAACACATAATTCAGAAATTTTATTATAAAATAACCAAAGCTTGTTCATAAATAGTATAGTAAGCAAAATCAATATCTTAAAAAAAAATCCACATCCTAATTTAATTTTCTGCTAAACTTTTTCTTTAAAAAAAGTTTTAAGGCATCCAAAGCTCAAAGAAACCATAAAAAGTATAATGCTATTTATTTATAATTAATAAAGGCTAACATAACATTGTTTACCTTGAATTAAGCACTGTGTGAAGTGCGTTCATAAGCATTATCTCATTTAATCCTTACAACAGGACTATGAGGCAGAGCCTTTAATCATCTCCACTTTACAGATAAAAAAAAGTAAAGTTTGAAGAACCCTTCATCGTTCCACCATCCCTCCTCTATGTGGTAGAGTAAGTATTCAAATACAGATCAATATGACTCAAATTTCCATTTCAATGTTCATTATATCCCCTCCCACATAAAAGAGCAAAAAAACACGAAACATATATCCCAAAACCTATTTCTAACTCACTTTTTATGCTAATATTCTTCATAACTGGCACCATAGTTCACATTTTTGGTCATAATACAGGCATCCAGAAAGCATTCCTTATTAGGTAAAATATTAATTATTTAAAAAAAACAAGTTTTGGAAATATTTTTTTAAAAAGCCCAGTACAACTCTTGGCACATAGAAGGCATACAACTTTCCAAGAAAGTGGACAGAGTTAATCTCATTCTTTCCAATAGCTGTATTATGTATTGTGCTTCCTTCATAATAGTGCATCAAAATATATTTAAGCATCTCCTCTATTGGAAGTCATTCAGAGTGTATGCCATTATAAGGAATGTGGCAATGAATATCAAAGTACATGTCTTATGTACTCAAGATAGTTCTTTGTGGGATGAATTTTTCCCTTCAAGTCAGATGGGTGGATGGCAAGATACATATTTTTAAATTTTTTCATTAGACAATAAACTTTCCTCCAAAATGGATGTTCCAATTTATACTTCCAGCAACAATGTTTGAAGGTGCTCATTTTACTAAGCCGTTAATAGTAAATAATGTTATATTTTGCATTTTTGTCAATTCACTATGTGAAAAATGGTATCATCTTGTTTTAATTTCTGTTTCTTTGATTATTAGGGAGGTTCAACATGTTTCATGTTTACCGGCCATTTCTTTTTTTTAACATATTTTCTATTTACACCCCTTAATTTTTCTATTAGCTTGTCTTATTCTTTTGTAGAAGCTTTAAGCTTTTTATACATGGATTAAACACCCTTTATCTTTTACATTGGCTGTAAACACATTTTGGCTTCCTGGATAGCTCAAAAGGTAAAGAATCTNAGGTTCAACATGTTTCATGTTTACCGGCCATTTCTTTTTTTTAACATATTTTCTATTTACACCCCTTAATTTTTCTATTAGCTTGTCTTATTCTTTTGTAGAAGCTTTAAGCTTTTTATACATGGATTAAACACCCTTTATCTTTTACATTGGCTGTAAACACATTTTGGCTTCCTGGATAGCTCAAAAGGTAAAGAATCTGCCTGTAATGTAGGAAAGATGGGTGTGATCTCTGGGTTGGGAAGATCTCCTGAAGAAGGGCATGGCAACTCACTCCAGTATTCTTGCCTGGAGAATTCCATGGACAAAGGAGTCTGGCAGGTTACAGTCCATGGGCTCGCAAAGAGTTGGACAGGACTGAGGGACTAACATTTTCACTTTCATAAACACTTTATCCTTGTCAGCCATTTATTTTTTTAAGTTTAATTGTTGTTTGTTGATTTTCCAGGCAAGAGTACCAGAGTGGGGTGCCATTGCCTTTACGTTTTACCAAAGATTTACAATTTTTACATAGTCAAGTACAACAATCTTTTCCTCTATGACTTCTACCTTTGGTGTCACGCTTACAAAGGTCCTTCCTATCCTAAGAGCTAAAATATAATCTCCTAAATTTTTCTACATTTTTTATGATTTTGTTTTATTTCTATCTTCATTTACTTACAATTTAACCTTCAAAACATTGTTAGTTTTCTGAATGGTATATGACAGGAAGCTATAAAGTTAGATGAAGTTACAGATTGGTGAAAAAAGAACAAATGCACCTAGCCTTCATACTCCTGAGGTAATTTATCATGAATGGATACAAGAGAAGCAACCTGTCACCTCAATATATTTTTGGATTCTATTTAGTTCATTAATCTATTTCTTCCTGGGCTAGTTAGTACAATATAGTTTATAATTCACATTAGAAGGTAAGCTTCACAAAGGCAAAACTTATACCATTCCTGGTGGCTGCCTTCTTATCTCTTTGATTCACTGCTATATTCCCAGAGGATAGACTAGTACTTGGTGGGTGGTAGGTACTTAATATCTTAATATTTATGTAGATTGAAAGAATGAATAAACACACAAATTTTGGGTATTCCAAAACTTCAATTTCTTGACGTTCTACTTTTACCGTTATATGATGGAAACTTTAGATTTCTGCTGTAAAGCCTTTTTAAAGTAAGACAGACTTATAACATTGTTCTTGATCTCTGGTTAACATAGTAAAACATTACTGAAACGTTATCATCATCACCAAACAAGCACACGGCTCGATGACAGAGGTAAGGGTCACCAAGATTTTATATAGGACAGATTCTCGGCTCACATTCAGGTTAGGAAAGAAAAGTGTCCACAGACTCATACATATACATATGTAAAATAAAATATTTAATTCTATAAAATACGTTAAATGCCAAATACATGATATAGATAAAGATGAAAAACACATAGAGTCAGAAGACTGGCTTCCATGAACAAGCTTTCTAACCTGTAAACAAAATAATAATTCCTACCTCTTAGAATAATTTAAAATTTGGAAAAGAAGGCAGCCACCAAAGATGACCCTAAAATGTTACATGACAGTCAAATCTCAAAAATAATAACCATTCAGAGAGCTTTTACTTTATGACATTGTTTTAAATGCTTTCTTGTACTACCTCATTTAATCCTCTGAAAAAGTGTAAGTTATAAGAACCATTATTTTTTTCCCAAAATTTTACTGATGAGCATACCTAACCGGTTCACACAAGTCACTCTGTGGAGTATGAAACTGGGGTTCAAATCCAAAGATTCTGCCTCCAGAACCTGAGCACTTAACTACCACAGGAAACAGTCAGTACACTTTAAAAGAGCAGAATTTAGACAAGCAGATAGACTGAGGCTGCCACGTTCATTTTCCTGCCTGGAACAAAACATGACAACTTTTTGGAGAAAGTAGCAGTTAAGAAAGGGAGTTTTCAATCACCTTGAAAAGCCACCGCTGTTACGGCAACCATTCATAAACTTTCTCTTGGGTGCTTCTCCTCTAATACAGCACATCTGTCATCTTTACCCTTAAAGTCATCAACTTCTTAGACGGAAAAAAACAGACATTATTTTTCAATAATTAATGCTATTACCCAGTTGCCAGAGCAAAAGCTCTCTGGCCTGATCTTCTGGGAATCTCTTTTTCCAGGCCGTGCCCTTAACGCCAAGGATCTCTGTGAAGAAAAGAAATGAAGACGGCAACCCAACGCAACCTAGCTGCAACTGATCCTAAATACCTGCAGTTCCTAACTCTAAATCTTTATCCCCGCTTCTTAACCCCTAAATCCCTCCCGTATCCCGGTATTAATACCACCTGGAACTTCCTTAGGAACAGAAGGCCAAATAACAACTGCTGAGGTTAACAGCGTCGCCTCCAGTCAGGTCCATAGACTGCGCTCTGAGGCCACGAGCTCCTTTACTCCTGATTCTAGACCCGGCTTTGGCGCTACCAGGCCTCAGACAAGACATCAGGCCTCGCGCCCACTCTCCGCCCCTCCCCCCTCCTCAGTTTNGTGGTTCCTCTCAGCTGTTCCTGCGCTGCCACAGCCCGGGACTCTCAGCCACTGTCTCTGTCCTCCGACATGGGGTAGCTCCTCTCGGCCGCAGGGTGGCTCCTCTCAGCTGTTCCTGCGCTGTTGCAGCCTGACACTCTCCTCCGCTGCCCCTGACCTCGGAAGTGGGGTGTCTCCTCTCAGCCATTCCTGCCCCGTCACAGCCCGGGACTCTCGGCCGCTGTCTCTTGGACGCGGGGTGGCTCCTCCCGGCTGCCGCCCCGTCCTTGGACGCAGGGTGGTTCCTCTCACCTGCGCTTAGTGAGCCGGCTCCGCAACCGCCTCAAAAAACATTTATTTTAAAAGTTTTTTTTGAAACAAAGTTGACATATGTTAGTTTCTGGTGTCCTATATAATGACTTTATATTTGCATACATTATGAAGTGATCACCACCATAAATCTAGTAACCATCTGTCCCCATACAAAGTTATAATAATATTATTGACCATGTTCCTTATGCTGTATATTATATCCTCAATACTTGTTTATTATGTAACTGGAGGTTTGTACCTCTTAATCCCCTTCTGGGTGAGCCTAATTTATAACAAACACTCAAATCAGTGTGACCTAGAAGAAAGTCAGTCAGTTCAGTTGCTCAGTCGTGTCCGACTCTTTATGACCCCATGAATCGCAGCACACCAGGCCTCCCTGTCCATCACCAACTCCTGGAGTTTACCCAGACTCATGTCTATCGAGTCGGTGATGCCATCCAGCCATCTAATGCTCTGTTGTCCCCTTCTCCTCCTGCCCCCAATCCCTCCCAGCATCAAGGTCTTTTCCAATGAGTCAGCTCTTCGCATGAGGTGGCCAAAGTATTGGAGTTTCAGCTTCAGCATTAGTCCTTCCAATGAACACCCAGGACTGATCTCCTTTAGGATGGACTGGTTGGATCTCCTTGCAGTCCAAGGGACTCTCAAGAGTCTTCTCCAACACTACAGTACAAAAGCATCAATTCTTCGGCGCTCAGCTTTCTTCACAGACCAACTTTCATATCCATATATGATCACTGGAAAAACCATAGCCTTGATTAAACAGACCTTTGTTGGCAAAGTATCTGTTTTTAGGTAATTAGGTAATTATACCTGTTCAATACACTTAGGTTTTGGAAAAACCTGGATGTGAATTCTGACTTTCACGGCCTATATATGTAATATAACTTTGGGAACATTCTCTGAGTTTTCAGTCTCCGATTTTTAAATGTAAAATGATAATGGCATTTACATTTCAGAATTTCAGAATTAAATAAGATAGTATAAACAACCTAGCACAGTGTTTGGTACATGGTAGAGTATAAATAGTAGTCACTGTTATTCTCGAAGGTTATATTCAAATGTGTATGAGGAGTGCCAGTAAATGTAATTTATTTAGACTTTCAGAAAGCATTTATCAGGGCTTTGCAGTAAAACCTCTCAAAAGATAGTTGGCATGTGGTAGGGAAGATGTGGGGTGCTCTATTAATGATAAACCAAATGCTTAACTGCAGATGCCTCACTGGGTAGAAGAGTTTGAGTAATAGGACTCACTAGAACAATGCTGAGCTTGGGCTAGCACTAGTATTGCAATTTATATCCAGATAAATGAATAAAGATTGAAATTCCTAAGTTTGTAAATGACATCATTTTTTCCTGTCATAAAATGATGAGCTCATGGACAGTGACTGCAGGAAGACTTTGAGGCACCAAGTGGAGCCATTCCTAAAAAAGTGGTTGTTAAGCTTTGGTGTAAGCAAATATTTGTACACTAATGAAAATATGATTAAAATTATATTTACAGTAATGTTCTTCTGATTAATGTAGTACAATGGAAAGGGTATGTGTTTTGGAGTTAGTTGAATTAGTTCAAATCTCAGGAAATAAATTTATGATACTAATTGTGGGCTTCTTTGTGAAGATGCTGACATTGTGTGATACTATAGCCAAAACAGTCAAAAAGTAACAGAAAAGTATTGAAAACAAAACAGGAAATGTTTTTCTACTCTTAATGTGGTATAAGTAATTGTGTTGTAAACTTGAAGAAAATAATACCGGCGAAGGAAATCCAGAGAAAATAAACAAATGATAAAATTAGTAGTGGGATTTCCAAACCAAGAAGACTGAAAGAAATTAACTTTTTAGTCTGGAATCATAGCAACTTAAACATTAGAAAACATATGCAAAGTATGACGTGAGATTATTCAATAAATTCTGTAATTTTAGAGCTCTATTTAACCCCTTGAAACACAAAAGTTGCACACTTTAAAAGAAATTTATTGTGTGAGGTAAATAAAAGATAACACTACTTAATATAAACAAGTAAAAAGTGGAATTTATCAATTCCAACAATAATTGTTAGAAATGTAGATTTAGAATAGTTCAGAATAGTGTTGATAGACTTATTGGTTATAAATCCCAGAGTATCATTAAGCAAAGCTACAGGTGTGTTGAGTACATTTCTGTATGTTATGTGTATCTCATATACTATAGGCATTTACTCATAGTCTTTTAAGGGCTTGTGAATCCCTTGAAATTATATAGTATTTGATATGTTTTTTCATAAATGCATTTTTATGCAAATAGGATCTATAGCTGGTCTATAATTTTCATCAGATTCCCAAAGGGACTTATGACTATTGCTCATCTCCTATCTCCAACCCCCAGACACATGCATATATACAAAAGTTCAGAGCTGTGGATCTAAGGCAAAGAAGCCATATAATATAGAAGGGTAGAGTATAATATAGAATGGTGTGGTCACTCACCTAGAGCTAGACATCCTGGAGTGTGAAGTCAAGTGGATTTAGGAAGCATTGCTACAAACAAAGCTAGTGGAGGTGATGGAATTCCAGCTGAGCTATTTCAAATCCTAAATGATGATGTTGTTAAAGTGCTGCACTCAATATGCCAGGAAATTTGGAAAACTCAGCAGTGGCCACAGGACTGGAAAAGGTCAGTTTTCATCCCAATCGCAAAGAAAGGCAATGCCAAAGAATGTTCAAACTGCCATACAATTGCACTTATTTCACATACTAGTAAGAATATGCTCAAAATCCTTCAATCTAGTCTTCAGCAGTACAGGAACTGAGAACTTCCAGATGCACAAGCTAGATTTAGAAAAGGAAGAAGAGCTAACATTTGTTGGATCATAGAGAAAACAAGGCAATTCCAGAAAAATATCTACTTCTGCTTCTTTGATTATGCCAAAGCCTTTGACTGTGTGGATCACAGCAAACTGTGGAAAATTCTTAAAGAGATCAGAATACCAAACCACCTTATATCTCTCTTGAGAAACCTGTACGCAGGTCAAGAAACAACAGTTAAAACCAGACATGGAACAACTAATTGATTCTAAATTGAGAAAGGAGTACATCAAGGCTGTATATTGTCACCCTGCTTATTTAACTTATATGCAGAGTACATCATGCAAAATGCCAGCCTGGGCCAGATTCATATAGCCCTTAAAGCCTATGAATAAATGCCAGACTAATGGCAGAAACTGAAGAGTCTGTTGATGAGAGTAAAAGAGGAGAATGTAAAAACTGGCTTGAGACTCAACATTAAAAAAAAAAAATTAAGATCATGGCATCTGGTTCTATCACTTCATGGCAAATAGAAGAGGAAAAATTTAAAACAGTGACAGATTTTATTTTCTTGGGCTCCCAAATCACTACAGATGGTGACTGCAGCCATGAGATTAAAAGAACCTTGCTCTATGGAAGGAAAACTGTGAAACCTAGGTAAGTATTAAAAAGAAGAGACATAACTTTGCCCCAGAAGTCCATATTGTCAAAGCTGTGGTTTTTCCAGTAGTCATGTACGGATGTGAGTATTGGATAATAAGGAAGGCTGAGTACTGAAAAATGGATGCTTTTGAATTGTGGTGCCAGAGAAGACTCTTGAGACTCTCTTGGATTGCCAAGAAGATCAAGCCAGTCAATCCTAAAAGAAGTCAACCCTGAATATTCACTGGAAAACTGATGCTGAAGGTGAAAGTCCAATACTTAAACTTGATTCAAACAGCCACCGGATGCTGAGAAAGATGGAATGCAAAAGGAGAAGGGGGAGACAGAGGATAGATAATTACATAGCTTCACCAACTCAATGGTTATGAATCTGAGCAAGTTCTAGGAGACAGCAGAGGACAGAGAGGCCTGACATGCTGCAGTCCATGGGGTAACAAAAAGTTGAACACAACTTAGCGACTGAACAAGAATAATAATGGCTTGAGTTCCTAAGTTATCTTTTACTAGCTTCATTACTATGGGGAAGGAAATGGCAACCCACTCCAGTATTCTTTCCTGGAGAATCCCAGGGACGGTGGAGCCTGGTGGGCTGCCGTCTGTGGGGTCGCATAGAGTCGGACATGACTGAAGCAACTTAGCAGCAGCAGCTTCATTACTTAGAGGAGTTCACCATCAGTAAAATTTGGGTGAGAATATTAAAATCAAAATGTTGTTGTGAAGATCGAAACTAATGATATAAAGAAAAAGAATCAGTTTTTACACACTAAAATAGAGAGTATAGATTTATAGCCTACTGGCAGATTTTGACTTGACAGATGTTTTGTTTGACCCCCACAGATGTTTTAACATGAATTAGTTGTAAATCCTAAAAATTAAGATCCTTTATACAAAAATATGGATTACAAGTGTCAAGTTGGTTTATTTCTCTTCCTTGGTTTTTATCTCATCACAACAAAAATTTGGAACAAGGGCCTAAACCGCATTCCAGGCACACCCAGGAGAGCTCACAGATATGCTACAAAAATAACCACAGAGACTATTCCAACTCCTGCACATGCGCCCTTGGCACATATTGGATACAGATTAACACAGGCACTTCTTCAAGTAGCCTTAAGCAGCTAGGAGCCCTTTAAGGGTTCATAAATATTCTACACATACATATATCTGATCATAACAGATGAAATTATAAGAAGACATACACAACAGAGTCTGTTATATAATTTGCAATTGCCAGTTGGCCTTGAGTGTATGCGCATTTGTATTTCCTTTCCTTGACTGGAGGTGGGTACAAGCCCTATTTTGCACTGGGCACAACCAAAAGGAGGAGACAGGAAGAACAAAAAGAGGGAAGCCAACACGGATGAAGAAGACAGATGCTTTGGGGTCAGCCTGCTCCCATGTCTTGGGAGTGTCTGTCTAACAGAAAATCTGTCTGTTTGAATGGAACTGAGCTATAACTAATCTGTTGTTTTAGACCCTTTAGTCCATTGTTCCAAATTTTTGTTTTAGAGATCAGTTTGCATTCTTTTGGATAGGCCACCCCTCATAGCTCATGCCCAACTTCTTACCTAACACCAGCTTCTCTTTTGAAAAAATCAAATGACTTGACAACAGCAAAGGAATTCTGTATCAGAATTATTATCAAACATTGATGTATACTGATGTGAATTAGTTTTAAAAGAGATTTTCATATCTTAATTTTATAAACTTATTTATTTTTAATTAGAGGATAATTGCTTTACAATGATGTGTTGGTTTCTGCCATATATCAACATGAACCAGCCATAGGTAAACATATGTCTCCTCCCCCTTGAACCTCTCTCCCACCTCCCATCGCATCTCAACCCTCTAGGTTGTCACAAAGCACCAGGTTTGAGTTCTCTGCGTCATACAGCAAATTCCCACTGGCTATCTGTTTTACATATGGTAATATATATGTTTCCGTGCTCCTCTCCCAATTTGTCCAACCCTCTCCTTCCCCCACTGTGTCCACAAGTCTGTTCTCTATGTCTGTGTCTCTATTGCCACAGTGCGAATAGGTTCATCAGCATCATTTTTCTAGATTCCATGTATATGTATTAGTATACAATATTTGTTTTTCTTTTTTTGACTTATTTCACTCTATAACAGGCTCTAGGTTCATCTACCTCATTAGAACTGACTCAAATGCATTCCTTTTTATGGCTAAGTAAATTCCCTTTTGTATATATATCACAGTCCATTCATCTGTCCATGGACATCTAGGTTCCTTCCATGTCCTGCTGCTGCTGCTGCTAAGTCACTTCAGTCATGTCTGACTCAGTGCGACCCCAAAGACGGCAGCCCACCGGGTTCCCCCATCCCTGGGGTTCTCCAGGCAAGAATACTGGAATGGGTTGCCATTTCCTTCTCCACTTCCATGTCCTAGCTATTGTAAATAGTGCTGCAATGAACATCGCTGCTGCTGCTAAATCGCTTCAGTTGTGTCCGATTCTGTGCGGCCCCAGAGACGGCAGCCCACCAGGCTCTGCTGTCCCTGGGATTCTCCAGGCGAGAACACTGGAGTGGGTTGCCATTTCCTTCTCCAATGCATGAAAGTGAAAACTGAAAGTGAAGTCGCTCAGTTGTGTCCGACTCTTGGTAACCCTATGGACTGTAGCCCACCGGGCTCCTCTGTCCATGGGATTTTCCAGGCAAGAGTACTGGAGTGGGGTGCCATTGCCTTCTTCGCAATGAATATTGGGGGATACATATATCTTTTTCAATTATGGTTTTCTCGGAGTATATGTGCAGGAGTGGGATTGCTGAGTCATATGGTAGTTCTATTCCTAGTTTTTTAAGGAATCTCCATAGTGTTCTTCATAGTGGCTACATCAATTTACATTCCCACAAATAGTGCAAGAGGGTTCCCTTTTCTCCACACTCTATCCAGTATTTATTATTTTTAGATTTTTTGATGGCCTTTCTGACTGGTGTGAAGTGATAACCTCATTGTAGTTTTGATGTGCATTTCTCTACTGATAAGCAATATTAAGGATGTTTTCATTGTGTGTATTAGCCATCTCTATGTCTTCTTTGCAGAAATGTCTGTTTCAGCTTTTTGATTGGGTGGCTTGTTTTTCTGTTCTTGAGCTACATGGGCTGCTTGTATATTTTGAATATTAACACTTTGTCAGTTGTTTCATTTGCTATTATTTTCTCTCATTCTGAGGATTGTCTTTTTTACCTTTTTTATCATTTCCTTTTCTATGCAAATGCTTTTCAGTTTAATTAGGTCACACTTGTTTATTCTAGTTTTTATTTCCAATACTCTAGAAGGTGGGTCATAGAGGATCTGCTGTGATTTATGTCAAAGTGTTCTCTGCCTATATTTTCCTCTGAGAGTTTTATAGTTTTTAGTCTTAATGTTTATGTCTTTAATCTAGTTGGAGTTTCTCTTTGTGTTCTTTGATGTTTCTAAGCTTGCTTAGTATGTGAAATACTTATATCTCAGCACCCTAAGTTCCATCTAGGTGATATATTTTAATGACATACTTTAATCCAAAATGAAAGCTTATTTTAATTTCTTATGAAGTGGCAGATTTGGTTAAATTTACATATCTTTTAGTGGTGTATATATCCATGAGAAACTCAAGCTGTTAAAATAACCTTTATTTAAAGTTTTCCCGTGAATATATGTTTGCTGTGATTTCATTCATTTCATATTCTGCTAGCATAGCAGAATTCCTTGGTTCCCTGTTGGCTCAGAAGGTAATGAATCTAACTGCAGTGCTGGAGACCAGGATTCGTTCCCTGGATTGGGAAGATCCCCTGGAGAAGGAGATGGCTACCCACTCCAGTATTCTTGCCTGGAGAATTCCATGGACAGAGGAGCCTGGTGGGCTACAGTCCATGGATCACAAAGAGTTGGACACGACTGAGTGACTAATTCTCTCACTTTTCCACGGGGCAGCAGACAAGTGGTAGTAGGAAACCAAGATGGTTTAAGAAGAATTTAGGGGAAAACAAAACCTGAACATAAGAAAACGTGGAAAGCTCTTAAAGAGATGGAAATACCAGACCATCTGACCTGTCTCCTGAGAAACCAGTATGCAGGTCAAGAAGCAACAGTTAGAACCCTGTATGAAACAACTGATTGGTTCAAGATTGAGAAAGGAGTACAAAAGGGCTGTCTGCTGTCAATCTGTTTGTTTAACCTATACACTGAGGACATCATGAAAAATGCCAGGCTGGATGAGTTACAAGCTGGAATCAAGATAGGTAGGAGAAACATCAACAACCCAGATATGTGAATGATACCACTCTAATGGCTGAAACCAAAGAGGAACTAAAGAGCCTCTTGATGAGGGTGTAAGAGGAGAGTGAAAGAGCTGGCTTAAAATTAAATATTAAAAAAAGTAAGATCATGGCATCTGGCCCCATTACTTCATGGCAAATAGAAATGGAAAAGGTGGATGTATTGTGACAGATTTCCTCTTCTTGGTCTCTAAAATCACTGCAGATGGTGACTGTGGCCATTAAATCAGAGGACAGTTTCTTGGCTGGAAGGCTATGACAAACCTAGACAGTATGTTGAAAAGCAGAGATATTACTCTGCCAACGAAGGCCCGTATAGTCAAGGCTATGATCTTCCCAATGGTCATATACAGTTGTGAGATTTGGACCATAAAGAAAGCCAAAGAATTGATGCCTTCGAACTGTGGTGCTAGAGAAGACTCCTGAGAGCCCCTTGGATTGCAAGGATATCAAAGCAGTCAATCTTGAGGGAAATCAGACCTGAATACCCATTGGAGGGACTGATGCTGAAGCTGAAACTCCAGTATTTTGGTCATCTGATATGAACAGCCGACTCATTGGAGAAGTCCCTGATACTGGGAAAAATTGAGGGGAAGGAGAAGAGGGCTTCAGAGGATGACGTGGCTGGTAAGAGTCACCAATGCAATGGACACGAACTTGGGCAAACTTTGGGATATGGTGAGGGACAGGGAGACCTGGCATATTGCAGTCCATGGCGTTGCAGAGTCAGACATGACTGGGCGACTGAACAGGAACAACAAAAACCTGAAAGTTGAAAATGTTCTACTGACAGTTGGTTTTAGCAAATTGTGACCATACTGACATTATTTCATTTTTAGCAGTGGAACATACATCTTAGTTTGGATCATCTTGATATAAATGGAGTCTAAGGGATCATGATGTTGAGGAATACTGTTTTAGAGTATAGTTATTTCTTTTTTTTCTCAGAATTATATATACAGAAAAACTGGATTGTATTCTATTTATTTTTAATATTAAGACTCTTCTAATCCATTTTAATTACTGGCTGCTGGAAAATGATTTATCACTCTGAAACATGCTCATTTTTTGATATCCACATATTCAGGTATTATTCCATCTTATAAAAATCTGTATCTGTATGTATTTTTAGATGACTTCAAACCTGCCTCTATTGACACTTCTTGTGAAGGAGAACTTGAAGTCGGCAAAGGTGAACAGGTGACAATTACTTTACCAAATATAGAAGTGAGTATATATATTAATATTTAAAACGAAGAGATTTTTAATAGAATTTTAAATTTAAATGAAAATAATATAATTTAATATAGTGATGATTAGTTAAATAATAAATACAGCAAAGCAAAAAATCTTAAAATATCTTAAAACAATCTTAAATTGCTTGAAACCTTAAACTTTGTAATTTTCAAGAACTATCTTATTAAATGATGTGAAACAATTAGAGATCTAAACATATTTATTAAATCACTATTATGAACCAGATTTTGTACTACAAACTAAGAATAATAACATATCCTCTGCCACCTAGTCCTAATCTGTTATAGCAGACAGGCACATGAACATCTAGTGCTATAGATTAGAGCACTGATAAAATTCTGTTTAAGCATGTGAACATAATTAAATACTATGCCTGGTAGAATCTTAAAAGGCTTCACAAAGCAGATGCTATTTGGGCCAAGACTTAAAGGACAAGTGGAATTTCACCAGTTATAAGAGGAATAGAACATTCTAGGCAAAAGGAATAATATGTGAAAGGTTTCTGTGGAGAAAGGACTAGAATTTTGTGACTAAATGAATGCATGTAGTAAATTACAGAATGATGAAAAATGATTGATATGAGACTGGAATGGTAGATTGGAATCAGATTATAGAGAATCTTTTAGTTGTAATATAGAATTTGAAGTTTATCCCATAGGTATTAGAGAACCATTAGAGGTTTGAGAGTTCTGATGGCTCAGTGGGTAAAGACTATGCCTGCAAATCAGAAGTCACAAGAGACAAGGGTTCAGTTCCTGGATCAGGAAGAACCCCTGAAGAAGGGAATGGCAACCCTCTCCAGTATTCTTGCCTGGAAAATTCCATGGACAGAGCACGGGTAGCAAAGAGTCTGAGCATGAGTTAGTCGTGACTGAGCGACTAGCACTTCACTTTCAGAGGTCTTTAAGCAGAGAAATAACATGGTTAGATTTGTGCTTTAGGAGTGGTTTTAGCAATAACTTACTAGGAAATGGGTTGGTAAAGAGAGAGACTAGGTCAGGGGGCCTTTACCAAATGTTTTGCCCATTTCAAAAGTCTTCAGATGTTATCAAATACTGTTTACATGTATGCTCTAGTTTTCTCAATCCTTGAGTTAGAAATTTCTCAGGATTCAGTGTTTCTTTTATACTTACTTTATCCATTCTCAAAGAAAACCAAGATTGTAAATTTATAGTTTAACATAGAAAACACCAGACTCTGAGATTTTTTTTCCTTTGTCTTGTTTAATTTTTGTAATAGGAATGGTTTTGTGCTAGTTCATCCACATTCTCTTATATACATTTATGAGATGGCTTGTCATGGTTAGAGATGTAGCCAGTAAGCTCTCTATCCTCTATCCAGCCTTCCATCTTTTTCTTTTCATCAGCCAACACTATGTATTGAGACGTCACTTTTATGTCAGACTGTATCAGTTGGTGCCTGTGAAGTTTTCCCTAATGTTAATTAAATTCATGGGGGCATTTTATTGTATGTTTCTCATATGCTTCCTTAGAAACTGAAGGAAATGAAAAATAGAGTTCAGTGTGAAACAGTGTAGATAAGTACGGTTTTGCATTACTCTGTTATTAAAAAGTATTCAGATTCTGGTATCTCTAAAATAGTTAAGAAATTAAGTACCCAGTAATCTAAGGCTTTTTTTGCTTTGTGTTTATTAAAGAAAAACCTAGATTTAAAATTTATTGAAAAATATCAGGTGGTTTTTCCCACATAACTTATTGAAAATTTATTGGAAAACA
Organism: Neotragus moschatus; assembly: GCA_006410615.1. Lineage (NCBI taxonomy): Eukaryota > Metazoa > Chordata > Mammalia > Artiodactyla > Bovidae > Neotragus > Neotragus moschatus. The sequence continues at coordinate 1,892,263 of SJYA01000194.1, forward strand.
TCAGGTGGTTTTTCCCACAGCACAGCAGAAAAAAAAAAAAAATACAGAGGTAGACTAGATGTGGTAGGTGTCCTAAAAAAAATATTACTGTTTAATGAGAAAGATAGGAGATAATTGATTAAAGTTTCATAATGTAAGGACCATCATAAAGATATACACAGAATATTATGGGAGTACAAAGAAGGGATCATTCAGCCTGGAGAGGGAAAGGAGACATTGGGAATGCTGTCTTGAAAGATGAGTTGAAATTACCCAGGTGAAAGAAAGAGAGAAGGACTTCTTAAACAGAGAAAAGAAAGATATGGGCTACAACAAAGCAACAAAAAAGTCCGTTACATTTGAAGAACTACATATAGGCCACTATGGCTAGGTAAGAAAGAGTGCCTATAGGTACACAGTGGGAGATGGAAAGATATTTAGGAATCAGATAAGAAGGGCCTATTGTGTAATGCGAAAGAATTTGAATTTTATCCTGTACTGTGACTCTCACATAGCTGGAATGGAAAAGAATTGTTAAAATTACTGTTTGCTAAGAGCAGTTTTTTTTTTCCTCCAAGGTATACAGTCTGTAAACAATTGTGAATAAGACTAGAAATATATTCTCAAATTTTGTGGCATTTTCCTCCTTTATTGGGCTTCCCTGATAGCTCAGTTGGTAAAGAATCTGCCTGCAATGCAGGAGACCCCAGTTCAATTCCTTGGTTCCGAAGTTCCCCTGGAGAAGGGAAAGGCTACCCATTCCTGTATTCTGGCCTGGAGAATTCCATGGACTGTATAGTCTATGAGGTCACAAAGAGCTGGACACGAATCCCTTTCACTTTCACTTTCCCCCTTCATTAAAGAACTTTAACTAGGTAGGAGCTTTACATTTCTTCACTTTTCTTAATTTTGTGGGTGTTTGTAGAAATGCATTGATTATTAGTTTGAGGCATTTAGATTCTCCTATTTTCTTTGTCAACTTATTTTCATCATCTTGGTGAAAATGCCTAGAAGCTTGGAGGCATTCCATAAAATAGAACTTTTATTATTCTTTTAAGAATACCTTAAGAGTCTGGTGGTTCTTTGATAGAGTAAATTTTCTCGTTTTCATTTCTCTAGGTTTTCTTTGATAGTATCAAATAGAAGAAATGAATAAAAATGAACACTCTTAAGGGAGTCAGCATTGGGCATTTACAAATCTCTCATTTTTACAAAAAACTTTATGTTTGACTGCTATAAAATTTCAAAATGTTGAATTTTGAAAGGGAAAGAGATACTTGACTGCTAATGATTTGTCACTGGTGCTGTCTAAGTCTGGGATATGGTTAGTGTTATCTTGTGAGGTACTTTTGTGGGCTTCAGTGAAATAGTCCACAGGAAACTTCCAGCTACACGTCATATTATGCAATGAATGTATGTCTAGTGGTTGCTCAACAACTCTAGCTCTCAAACCCTGGACATGTGAGAGTTCCTATCTGATGGCTACATGCCTTTGACTCTGTTGGTCAAAGTCCCTTCCAAGATGAATATATTCTGATTGTTTGCTTTAAGTTTATATAGCTCACTTGGGAAAGCAGCCCACCACATTCTTGGGACTTTAGCTTAGGGACTTTAGCTTATTTTAGGACTAGAGCCTTATTTTAACGTCCTATTACAATTATACTTTTAAATGACGTATATCTTTTATCATTGTATAATAAACCTTTTACCTTGTTTTTGTGATTTTAAGCTTAAATACCACCTTCTTTAATATTAATTTTGCCACTTTTGCTTTCTTTTTATTTGCATGTTCATGGAATCTTAGTGTCTTTTATTACATTTTTAAGTATATCTTTTATTAATGGAATATTCTGTGTTTCAGTTTTAAACCTAATTTGCACTTTCTATTTTTATTAGGAGAATTCTATCCACATTTAGTTCAAAGCTGATATACTTGATTTTTATTTCTATCATGTTATAGTGTGTATATATATATATGTGTGTGTGTGTATATATATTCAGTTCAGTTCAGTCACTCAGTCGTGTCCGACTCTTTGCATCCCCATGAATCGCAGCATGCCAGGCCTCCCTGTCCATCACCATCTCCCAGAGTTCACTCAGACTCACATCCATTGAGTCTGTGATATCTCATCCTCTGTCATCCCCTTCTCCTCCTGCCCCCAATCCCTCTCAGCATCAAAGTCTTTTCCAATGAGTTAGCTCTTCGCATGAGGTGGCGAGAGTATTGGAGTTTCAGCCTCAGCATCAGTCCTTCCAATGAACACCCAGGACTGATCTCCTTTAGAATGGACTGGTTGGATCTCCTTGCAGTCCAAAGGACTCTCAAGAGTCTTCTCCAACACCACAGTTCAAAAGCATCAATTCTTCGGCACTCAGCTTTCTTCACAGTCTCACATCCGTACATGACTACCGGAAAAACCATAGCCTTGAGTAGATGGACCTTTTTTGGGAAAGTAATGTCTCTGCTTTTCAATATGCTATCTAGGTTGGTCATAACTTTCCTTCCAAGGAGTAAATGTCTTTTAATTTCATGGCTGCAATCACCATCTGCAGTGATTTTGGAGCCCCCCCCCCCAAAATAAAATCTGACACTGTTTCCACTGTTTCCCCATCTATTTCCCATGAAGTGATGGGACCAGATGCCATGATCTTTGTTTTCTAAATGTTGAGCTTTAAGCCAACTTTTAATTTCTTTTCTCTTTTTGTTAATAGTTTTATGAAGCATCTCATATTTTTTCTTTTTTTCTTTGTTTTCCCTCATGTTACTTTGGGAGTGCTATTGTGCTCTTCCACTCCATTACTGATTCCTTTCCTTTCCTGTTATTCACAATCCAATGTGCTCAGATATGCCTGTCAGCAGATGGAAAACAAAACTAAAAGGAGAGAAGGAAGGAGGATAGCAGTAATCTAAGTGAGCTGATAATTACATTCTCAAGTCAGGTTATAGCAGGAAANTACCCATTCCTGTATTCTGGCCTGGAGAATTCCATGGACTGTATAGTCTATGAGGTCACAAAGAGCTGGACACGAATCCCTTTCACTTTCACTTTCCCCCTTCATTAAAGAACTTTAACTAGGTAGGAGCTTTACATTTCTTCACTTTTCTTAATTTTGTGGGTGTTTGTAGAAATGCATTGATTATTAGTTTGAGGCATTTAGATTCTCCTATTTTCTTTGTCAACTTATTTTCATCATCTTGGTGAAAATGCCTAGAAGCTTGGAGGCATTCCATAAAATAGAACTTTTATTATTCTTTTAAGAATACCTTAAGAGTCTGGTGGTTCTTTGATAGAGTAAATTTTCTCGTTTTCATTTCTCTAGGTTTTCTTTGATAGTATCAAATAGAAGAAATGAATAAAAATGAACACTCTTAAGGGAGTCAGCATTGGGCATTTACAAATCTCTCATTTTTACAAAAAACTTTATGTTTGACTGCTATAAAATTTCAAAATGTTGAATTTTGAAAGGGAAAGAGATACTTGACTGCTAATGATTTGTCACTGGTGCTGTCTAAGTCTGGGATATGGTTAGTGTTATCTTGTGAGGTACTTTTGTGGGCTTCAGTGAAATAGTCCACAGGAAACTTCCAGCTACACGTCATATTATGCAATGAATGTATGTCTAGTGGTTGCTCAACAACTCTAGCTCTCAAACCCTGGACATGTGAGAGTTCCTATCTGATGGCTACATGCCTTTGACTCTGTTGGTCAAAGTCCCTTCCAAGATGAATATATTCTGATTGTTTGCTTTAAGTTTATATAGCTCACTTGGGAAAGCAGCCCACCACATTCTTGGGACTTTAGCTTAGGGACTTTAGCTTATTTTAGGACTAGAGCCTTATTTTAACGTCCTATTACAATTATACTTTTAAATGACGTATATCTTTTATCATTGTATAATAAACCTTTTACCTTGTTTTTGTGATTTTAAGCTTAAATACCACCTTCTTTAATATTAATTTTGCCACTTTTGCTTTCTTTTTATTTGCATGTTCATGGAATCTTAGTGTCTTTTATTACATTTTTAAGTATATCTTTTATTAATGGAATATTCTGTGTTTCAGTTTTAAACCTAATTTGCACTTTCTATTTTTATTAGGAGAATTCTATCCACATTTAGTTCAAAGCTGATATACTTGATTTTTATTTCTATCATGTTATAGTGTGTATATATATATATGTGTGTGTGTGTATATATATTCAGTTCAGTTCAGTCACTCAGTCGTGTCCGACTCTTTGCATCCCCATGAATCGCAGCATGCCAGGCCTCCCTGTCCATCACCATCTCCCAGAGTTCACTCAGACTCACATCCATTGAGTCTGTGATATCTCATCCTCTGTCATCCCCTTCTCCTCCTGCCCCCAATCCCTCTCAGCATCAAAGTCTTTTCCAATGAGTTAGCTCTTCGCATGAGGTGGCGAGAGTATTGGAGTTTCAGCCTCAGCATCAGTCCTTCCAATGAACACCCAGGACTGATCTCCTTTAGAATGGACTGGTTGGATCTCCTTGCAGTCCAAAGGACTCTCAAGAGTCTTCTCCAACACCACAGTTCAAAAGCATCAATTCTTCGGCACTCAGCTTTCTTCACAGTCTCACATCCGTACATGACTACCGGAAAAACCATAGCCTTGAGTAGATGGACCTTTTTTGGGAAAGTAATGTCTCTGCTTTTCAATATGCTATCTAGGTTGGTCATAACTTTCCTTCCAAGGAGTAAATGTCTTTTAATTTCATGGCTGCAATCACCATCTGCAGTGATTTTGGAGCCCCCCCCCCCAAAATAAAATCTGACACTGTTTCCACTGTTTCCCCATCTATTTCCCATGAAGTGATGGGACCAGATGCCATGATCTTTGTTTTCTAAATGTTGAGCTTTAAGCCAACTTTTAATTTCTTTTCTCTTTTTGTTAATAGTTTTATGAAGCATCTCATATTTTTTCTTTTTTTCTTTGTTTTCCCTCATGTTACTTTGGGAGTGCTATTGTGCTCTTCCACTCCATTACTGATTCCTTTCCTTTCCTGTTATTCACAATCCAATGTGCTCAGATATGCCTGTCAGCAGATGGAAAACAAAACTAAAAGGAGAGAAGGAAGGAGGATAGCAGTAATCTAAGTGAGCTGATAATTACATTCTCAAGTCAGGTTATAGCAGGAAACATGAGGTGGTAGGATGTGTTCAGCAGTGATTCAGAAGCAAAGAGAGTTCATATGCTTAGGAGTTTCCTGGCATCTTAGTAGTTTAATACCTCTTTCTTGGGACCTGAAGTAATTTCAGATGTATGGCAAAACCAATGCAGTATTGTAAAGTAAAATAAAGTAAAAATTAAAAAAATAAATAAAGATAATGAAATGGAAAAAAAAATAAGAGTGGTGCTCAGTTTAGTGAGTAAAAAAGTTTAATTAAAAAACTTTTTTGCAGTCTTCCTGGTGATCTGATGGTTGAGAATCTACCTTGCAATGCAGGGGACATGGGTTTGATCCATGGTCGGGGATCTAGGATCCCATTTGTTACTGGGTAACTGAACCTGCATGCCATGACTAAGGCCCAACACAGCCAAATAAATAAATAAATATTAAAAAAAATTGTTCAGAGTATAGAAGGCAGGCATAGGGATTGTGAACAACCTGTTTAACTTTTATTTATAATAAAAATGTTCCCATTATTCATATGAACATTCATTGAGTATCTGTGCAGATCTTGGTACTGTAAATAATTGGAGCAATAAAAAAAAATTCTAATCAGTCTTCCTTCTTCAGAAACTCAGAGTAACAATAAGTATTGTATTTTAAAATGTTTTCTAAGTAAGAATACAAGTATTTTTAAGGAGGATATATTACATGAATCTCTTAAATGTAACATGGAGCTCTTGGGTTGCTATTTGGGGGTATCTTACTCATATTCAGTGAAGACATCTAAAAAATATATTTACCAGCCAAGTAAGTATATTTGTTAAGATCATGCTTCTGGTTCTGTACCTTACCAGGGCTTCTCCTGAGGGATCCACATCTCACTCTTTCTTACAGGCCACTCCAGATGTGTCCTCTTCTATGCTGTGGATGCTTAACTTCCTATAGATCATTTTGTCTTAGAAAAATTTGTTTCTTTCTTTTGGCTTCATCATGTTCTCTCCCAACCTTTCAGATGTCTCTAATCTACCCCTTTTGTATGGCAGCCTCAATTACAAAATTTATCTCATACTCCTCCTTGTGGTCATGTGTACAATCTCTAATAATTGTTAACTTTTAAAATATGATATGCCCTTTTAACCTTTCTAGTGGCTCAGATGGTAAAGAGTGCCTGCATGCAGGAGAGCTGGGTTTGATCCCTAGGTCAGAAAGGTCCCCTGAGAAGGGAATGGCTACCCACACCAGTATTCTTGCCTGGAGAATCCCATTGACAGGAGCCTGGCAGGCTACAGTCCATGGGGTCCCAAAGTCTGACAGGACTGAGCAGCACCTCACTTTAGTCTTTTATGGGGGCTTTCCAGGTGGCTCTGGTGGTAAAGAATCTACCTACAATGCAGCTAGTGGTAAAGAATCTGCCTACAATGCAGGAGTTCAGTCCCTGGGTGGAGAAGATCCCCTGGAGTAGAAAATGGCAACCTGCTCCAGTATTCTTGCCTGGAAAATTCCATAGACAGAGGAGCCCAGTGAGCTATAGTCTGTGGGGCTGCAGAGTTTTAGAAATCACCTTGTTCTAACTTGATCTAATATTACTATTGTGTTTGACAAAATTATTATAATTAGTGCTGTAAAAATTAAATGTACTTCTATAAAATTCAAAACCAAGCAATTATAACAATATGTTGTTTAGGGATACATATATGTGGGATAAAATAATAGAATGAGAAACATAAAATTCCTTCAAGGTTGAGGAAAGTGGGAACAAAGGATAGAAGAGGAGCATGTGGGTTATTAGGAGTGAGCCAGGGTTCTTTAACCTTTTATTATGGAAAATAGAATAGTATAATGAACTCCTATGTACTTATTGAGTTTCAAGAATTATCACCATTTTGCTGTTTTTAATATAGTCTCCTACCACTTCTTTTTCCTGTCATATTTTAAAAGCAATCCTAGATATTCACAAATGTTTATGTATACATCCTTAACTGATAAGGATATTTTTATTTTCACTTAAGGAAAATAAAAATGCTAACCATCACTTACCATAAAATTAATTATAAGACCTGGTCCATATTTATGTTTTCATGATATTTTCAAAAATGTCTTTTTTCAACTTTTCTCCCTAGGAATTCATATAAAATCCTCATATAGCATATTTATGTATTCATTTATTTTTTGTTGAGGTATTGTTAATTTACAAAGTTGTGTTAGTTCAAGTATATATCAAAGTGATTCAATTATACAAATCTATCTATATTTTCAGATTACTTTCCATTATGAGTTATTATAAGATATTGAGCATATTCCCCTTTGCTATAGAGTAGGTCCTTATTGTTTACCTATTTTATATTCCTATATTGCATTCTGATATTATGTTTCTTATGTCTCTTTTCTGTAAAATTCTCTGACCTCTATTATGACATCAGTTTGCTGGAGAAACCAGATTAATTGTCCTAGAGGATATACCCACATTCTGAATTTCAAATAACTTCTGTCTGGTATTATGTAACTTGTTTCTCCTCATGTTTCCTATAAGCTGGTAGTTATTTTTAAAGGCTTGATAAGAGTTAGATTCTTTGTAAGGTGTTTTTTCTTTTTTCAGGCAAGAATGCTTTGTAGATGGTGCCTTGTACTTTATATTACATCATGAGGCATATAATGTCTGCTTGGCCCACTTTTAAGGGTGCTAAAATTAATCAGTTGGTTTAATGTAACTTGTTTTCTTGATACATTCATTTTACTTAACCTGCATAGGGGAGCACCCCTTTAATAAGATTTCAGATTTGATAAAGAAGGAAGAAGAGGAGGGGTAGGAAATATAATTCAGAACTTTTGTCCCCTTATTGTAAAGTATATTGGCTGTATTAGAATTGAATACCAATTGCCTGTTGTGGACCAAATCTACAAAGATTTATGAAACAAATCTTTACTGGCTTAGTGCAACTACTTCCTCTAGTCTCTTTCCTAAAGACAGCAATTTTGAGATCTCAGTCTCTTTTTATCTGTGTTTTTTACTATAGTCCTTATTGCCAGAGTAGTAAATTTAGGTAGTTAACTTAGGTGACTTGAAGTACAAAATAGATTGAGAAAGACAGAAGATCTCAAGTGAAAGTTGCTCAGTCATGTCTGACTCTGCAACCCCATGGACTATAGAGTCCATGGAATTCTCCAGGCCAGAATACTGGAGTGGGGCTTTTCCCTTTTCCAGGAGATCTTCCCAACCCAGGGATCAAACCCAGGTCTTCTGCATTGCAGGCAGATTCTTTACCAGCTGAGGTACCAGGCATGTGAAGATCTCAGTCTCTTTCAACTGAAATTTCCATGAAAATTTTTAATAATAATAAACTTTTTAAACAGGGTTCAACTGCACCAGTAACTGTTTTCAAAGGTTCAAAGAAACCTTACTTAAAAGAATGCATTTTGATTATTAACCATGATACTGGGGAATGTCGGCTAGAAAAACTCAGCAGCAACATCACTGTAAAAAAAACAAGGTATGTGGTTAATGAAATAAATATTTTATCAACACATAAATTGCTAAGAAAATGTCAATGAAAAAAGTTATTGGATTAAGTCACATTATTATATAAGGATTTTTCTATGTGGTACAAGATGTTTTGATTTTTTTGCAAGTTTAAATTTGATGAAGATCCTTTAGCCAGAAGCTTTTACCATTTCTCCCTATGATATATAAAAGCTTCTTTTGCTTCTAAATGTTTTCTTATATGTAGTTATAGCTTTATTCTGTTGTAGCTGTGTTTGTAGAACTGGACTGAAAGGGGTCATTATGCACGCTCCAAATAATATCATTATTGTTGGTAAAACTTTATCAAGCACCTAGAAAACGTGAAGCAAGAAAAGGGAGAATTTCCAATACAAATAATAACCTCAAAACTTCTACATTTTAATTGGGTTAACATATAATTGCACTAACAAAATCAGTAAGAGAGTATAGCCATCTCAGATTTTGGAGAAGGGGGATAGGCGGTAGATTAATTAGCATAAAGGGCTGTGCTCTAAAAGCCATAAAAATATTAATAGTATAGACAAAATTTGTTCTAGGAATTAAAGAAGGGAGAAGTTATGGTTCACCAGACCATTAAGGGAGCTCCTATTGATGTACCTTAAAAGAAGGATAAGATTTAGAACTGTTTTCCCCAAACATATTTGGTGATAAGAATTACCTTTGTGTGTTTGTTAAACATATGAGTTCCCAAACTCAACTGATCAGGGAAGGAGCCTAGGAAGCTTTTTTTTTTTTTTTAATTATCCTCTCCTCTCAGATGATTTTTATTGGTAAAAAAGTTTAGAAGATACTGATTTAATTATCAGAGAGAATTATCTGACTTATTTGGAACCTATGAATAAGACTTGCTTGAGTAGAACAGAAATTTGTTTCTTTGCTTGTGTACCAATATTAGAAATGGGGAATGAGGCTGGAAGAAGCTAGAGTTAGGTGAGCTAATGCTTTCAATATTAACCATGAAATTAGTACAGTGTCTTATTGGTGGTGGTTATATACTGCATTAAAAATTTTTTAACCAGGGATCGACATGCTTACATTCTTGTTCTGAAATGTAAATATCCCAAGCAAATCAATTTAAATGAAACCATGTGGGAAACAGAAAAAAGCATAAACCATGATTCTTGAGAGTAGGAATGAAGATTAAAGCGAAGTTCCAAATACTTTGTGAAGGAAGAACTAGCAGGATTTGGTGACTAGAAATGGGAGCAGCAAAGTCAAGCATAACTGTTATTTATACATACTCTTTTCTTAAAAGTATAGAAAGGAGAGTATACGAATCTTCTTTAGTAACATGTCTTAATGTTTTAGGAGAAGGCAATGGCACCCCACTCCAGTACTCTTGACTGGAAAATCCCATGGACGGAGGAGCCTTTAGAAGGCTGCAGTCCATGGGGTCGCTGAGGGTCAGACACGACTGAGCGACTTCACTTTCACTTTTCACTTTTCGTGCATTGGAGAAGGAAATGGCAATCCACTCCAGTGTTCTTGCCTGGAGAGTCCCAGGGATAGGGGAGCCTGGTGGGCTGCTGTCAGTGGGGTCGCACAGAGTCAGACATGGCTGAAGCGACTTAGCAGCTTAATGTTTTAAATGAAAAATGTGGGAGTGATTTAATTTTAACAGTATGAAAGTTTCAGAATTTAGGGAATATATTGTACCTCTTGTATACTTATGTATAATTNGTCCCAGGGATAGGGGAGCCTGGTGGGCTGCTGTCAGTGGGGTCGCACAGAGTCAGACATGGCTGAAGCGACTTAGCAGCTTAATGTTTTAAATGAAAAATGTGGGAGTGATTTAATTTTAACAGTATGAAAGTTTCAGAATTTAGGGAATATATTGTACCTCTTGTATACTTATGTATAATTTCATTTTATTTCAGTCATTTGTGTATGTCTTATCTCTTTGATTTGGAGCAGTGGTTTGGTTTTTATTCACATTTGTATCCTTCAATGAACCTGTGTATATGCCATGTATATAGCAGGGCTCAATAAACATTTGTATATAATGAATTAAATTAATGCTTTAATCTTTGAATGTCATTTTAAAGATCTCTAGAATAAAGAACAAGCTGTCAGTTTTAGCAGCTTTGTAAGTTGAAATTGTTATATGGCAGTCATCATACTGGTTTTGACCTTTTGCTATTCTTAATGGCAGGTTTGAAGGAAGCAGTAAAATTCAGTATCGAACAGAACAGCAACAGCAACAAATGCGAAATTCAGCTAGGACTCCCAATCTTATAAAACATTCTCCATCCGAAGACAAGATGTCCCCAGCATCTCCGATGGATGATATTGAAAGAGGTAAAGTCTATGCGTATGTAATGTCCCTTTACAAGAAATTACTAATAAATGTTAAGTGAAATCTTTCATTTTAAATGACAAGCAAACTAACCATAAAATTCTAAAAGCATGTTTTTAATTATGGGTTTTTCTAGGGGAAGAACATAGTTTAGTGATTTTATGTACATGAGCCTATATATAACAATTTACATATTTTATTATTCAGAGGAACAAGTTTAAATACGTGTAATTGGAGTTTTTTTCTCTTTGACAGTTATGGTGATTCAAATTCAGGTCTTCACAGCATCTTCCTGTTGAAGTTTTTTTATGTATAGCCAGACTATAGATGTCTAAGATGTTGCCAAACCAATAGTGAAGTGAGGAGATGTAGGAAGCCAAAGCAGCAGACAGGTTCTTCTGAATTGCTGCTCACTTCTCAGCAGGAAGGTGTTTCTAGGAAAGCACAGTCCCTTTGAAAGTAAGGAAACTTATATATCTATTTCTTTTCTAGCTGCAGTTTGGGTGTCTGTGTTATTATAATTAAATGTGGTAGGAGCAAGTTCCTGATCACTGAAGTTTATTTACTTCTACACTTAGCCTTCATAACTTATATATCACGTTCTGTTTCCTCTTGCCTCCTTCTAAGCCCAGTATAGTATTCAGTTCAGTTCAGTCGCTCAGTCGTGTCCGACTCTTTGCATCCCCATGAATTGCAGCATGCCAGGCCTCCCTGTCCATCACCAACTCCCGGAGTTCACTCAGACTCACATCCATCGAGTCAGTGATGCCATCCAGCCATCTCATCCTTGGTCGTCCCCTTCTCCTCCTGCCCCCAATCCCTCCCAGCCTCAAGAGTCTTCTCCAATGAGTCAACTCTTTGCATGAGGTGGCCAAAGTACTGGAGCTTCAGCTTTAGCATCATTCCTTCCGAAGGAATCCCAGGGCTGATCTCCTTCAGAATGGACTGGTTGGATCTCCTTGCAGTCCAAGGGACTCTCAAGAGTCTTCTCCAACACCACAGTTCAAAAGCATCAATTCTTTGGCATTCAGCCTTCTTCACAGTCCAACTCTCACATCCATATATGACTACTGGAAAAATCATAGCCTTGACTAAACAGACCTTAGTCGGCAAAGTAATGTCTCTGCTTTTGAATATGCTATCTAGGTTGGTCATAACTTTTCTTCCAAGGAGTAAGCGTCTTTTGATTTCATGGCTGCAGTCACCATCTGCAGTGACTTTGGAGCCCCCCAAAATAAAGTCTGACACTGTTTCCCCTGTTTCCCCGTCTATTTCCCATGAAGTGATGGGAGATCCCTAATATATTAGTGTTCACTTTACAAACAATAAGGAGAATATAATCTCAGAACTGTTGTTGCTATAATGGTTAGAGTACACGTAGCCTTTCCAGGTGGCCTAGGTTTCTTCACAACCTAGTGGCTAGATTCCAAGAATGTGTCGAGAGACAGAGAGTGAAAGGAGAAAGGACAGTGTGGAGGTGAAATCTTTATCTTTTTAATTAAACAGGCTCAGAAGCCATGTTGTATCACTTGTGCATGTGTTTGTACATGTTTTAGCAGCTTTATTGAGGTATATCTGACACAAAATCTTCAGGTATTTAAACTGCAGTCTGTTAGGTTTTGATATTTGTGCATCCTGAAGTTACAACCACAGTCAGGATAATGAACTTATTTATCACTCTAAAAAGTTTCTGCTTGGTCATTTGTAATACCACTCTGCCAGTCCTCCCCACCCCATCCATTCCTAGGTAAGTACTGATCTGCTTTGTGTCACTATCATTAGTTTGTTTATTTTAGATATTTATATCAGTGGAATCATGTGGTATGTCCTCTTTTCTTATGTCTAGATTTTTGCACTAAGCAGAATTATTTTGATAATCATCCATTATTGAAGCATNCCAGTCCTCCCCACCCCATCCATTCCTAGGTAAGTACTGATCTGCTTTGTGTCACTATCATTAGTTTGTTTATTTTAGATATTTATATCAGTGGAATCATGTGGTATGTCCTCTTTTCTTATGTCTAGATTTTTGCACTAAGCAGAATTATTTTGATAATCATCCATTATTGAAGCATGTATCAATAGTCCAGTCCTTTTATACTGCTGAGTCGTGGTTGTCTTTATGGACAGACAACAATTTGCTTATCTGCTCAACTTGAAGATGGATATTTGAGTTGTTTCCAGTTTTGGGTTTTTACAAATAAAACTGTTATGAACATCACATATTAATCTTTGAAAAGACAAATGTTTTATCTTGACTTAAATATGTAGAAGTGAAATATGCACTGGAAGTAGTGAATAGATTCAAGGGATTCAATCTAGTTAACTATGCCTGAAGAACTATGGACAGAGGTCTGTAATATTGTACAGGAGGCAGCAAACAAAACCATTCTAAAGAAAAAGAAAAGCAAGACAGCAAAGTGGTTATCTGAGGATATCTTTACAAATAGCTGAAGAAAGAAGAGAGGCAAAAAGCAAGGAAGAAAGGAAAAGGTACATCCAACTAAACACAGAATTCCAAAGAATAGCACGGAGAGACAAGAAGGCCTTATGGGCACAATAAGGACAGAAATGGTAGAAAGCTAGTAGACACTGAAGAGATCAAGAAGAGATGGAAACAATACATGAAGAAGAGTACAAAAAATATCTTAAAAAACTGGATTACTATGATGGTGTGGTCAATCACCCAGAGCCAGACATTCTAGAGTGCAAAATCAAGTGAACCTTAGGAAGCATTACTGTTAATAAAGCTAGTGGGTGTGATGGAATTCCAGTAGAGCTATTTAAAACCCTAAAGGATGATGCCATCAGGATGTTGCATCCAATATGTCAGTAAATCTGGAAGACCACACAGTGCCCACAGGACTAGAAAAGGTCAGTCCTCATTCCAATTCCCAAGAAGGGTAGTACTAAAGAATGTGCTAATCAGTGGATAGTTGCACTCATCTCCCATGCTAATAAAATCATGCTTAAAGTCTTGCATGCTATACTTCAGAATTACATGAACCAAGAACTTCCAGATGTCCAAGTTGGGTTTAGAAAAGGCAGAGGAACCAGAGATCAAATTGCCAACATTTGTTAGGTCATAGAGAAAGCAAGGGGATTCCAGAAAAACATCTATCTCTGTTTCATGGACTACGCTAAAGCCTTTGACTGTGTGGATCATTAACAACTATGGAAACTCTTAAAGAGATGCAAATACCAGACCATCTTACCTGTCTCCTAAGAAACCTGTATGTGGGTCAAGAAGCAACAGTTAGAACCCTGTATGGAACAACTGGGCTTCCCTGGTGGCTCACACACTAAAGCATCTGTCTACAATGTGGGAGACCTGGGTTCAATCCCTAGGTTGGGAAGATCCCCTGGAGAAGGAAATGGCAATCCACTCCAGTACTATTGCCTGGGAAATACCATGGACAGAGGAGCCTGGTAGGCTAAAGTCCATGGGGTCGCAAAGAGTCAGACATGACTGAGCGACTTCACATGAAGCAACTGATTGGTTAAAGATTGAGAAAGGAGTACAACAGGGCTGTCTGCTGTCACCTGTTTGTTTAACCTATACACTGAGCACAACATCTGGGCTGGATAAGTTACAAGCCGGAATCAAGATAGGTGGGAGGCACATCAACAACTTCAGATATGGAGATGATACCACTCTAATGGCAGAAAGCAAAGAGGAACTAAAGAGCCTCTTGATGAGGGTGAAGGAGGAGAGTGACAGAGCCGGCTTAAAACTAAATATTAAAAAAAAGTAAGATCATGGCATCTGGCCCCATTACTTCACAGCAAATAGAAGTGGAAAAGGTGGACATGGCATGACAGGTTTCCTCCTCTTGGGCTCTAAAATCACTGCGGGTGGTGACTGCTGCCATTAAATCAGAGGACAGTTTCTTCTTGGCTGGAAGGTTATGACAAACCTAGACAGGATGTTGAAAAGCAAAGACATTACTCTGCCAACAAAGGTCCGTATAGTCAAGGCTATGATCTTCCCAGTGGTCATGTACAGTTGTGAGATTTGGACCATAAAGAAAGCCAAAGAATTGATGCCTTCGAACTATGGTACTAGAGAAGACTCCTGAGAGCTCCTTGGATTGTGAGGATATCAAAGCAGTCAATCTTGGGGGAAATCAGACCTGAATACTCATTGGAGGGACTGATGCTGAAGCTGAAACTCCAGTATTTTGGTCATCTGATATGAACAGCCGACTCATTGGAGAAGTCCCTGATACTGGGAAAAATTGAGGGGAAGGAGAAGAGGGCTTCAGAAGATGACGTGGCTGGTAAGTGTCACCAATGCAATGGACATGAACTTGGGCAAACTTCAGGAGATGGTGAGGAACAGTGAGACCTGGCGTGTTACAGTTCATGGGGTTGCAAAAAGTCAGACACGACTGGGCAACTGAACAACAACAACAAGAAGAAATGAAATAGCTGGATCATATGGTAGGTGTATATTTAACTCTTTAAGCAACTACCAATTGTTTTCCAAAGTGGTTGTATGATTTTACATTTTTCTAATCTGTATCAATGCTTGGATTCATTTTAATAAGATATGTAGTCGTATCTCATTGGGTCTTTTTTAAAAAACTATTTCATTGAAATATAGTTGATTTACAGTGTTGTGTTAGTTTCTGGTGTACAGCAAAGCAATTCAGTTACACACAGATATATAATACATAATAGTTCGCATTTGGTAATCCCCAGCTCCTAATCCATCCCTCTCCCACACTCCACCTTGGCAACAAGTCTGTTCTCTATGAGTCTGTATCTGTTTTATAGGTAAGCTCATTTGTATCATATTTTATATTCCGTGTGTAATGATATAATATGGTTTTTGTCTTTTTCTTTCTAACTTAATTCACTAGGTCCATCCATATCACTGCAAATGGTATTATTTCATTATTTTTTTTATAGATGAGCAGTATTCCATTATATATATACATATCTCTCTATATATAGATGTATAATATACACATAGATATATACACATCATTATATAATATATAATGTATGTACATGTATATATAATATATATATTTAGATAATATGCATGATGTATACATATGATATATAGATATATTATTGAGCCTAGTGGCTTAGTGGTAAAGAGTCCACCTGTCAATGTAGAGATGTGGGTTTGATCCCTGGATTGGGAAGATTCCTTGGAGAAGGAAATGGCAAACAGTTCAGTGCAATCCCAATAAAAATTTCAACAAGCTTTGTAAGAAATTGAGAAGCTAATTCTAAAATTCTTGTGAAAATGAAAGAGTCCTAAAATACCTAAAACAACTTTGTAAGAGAAGAACAAAGATGTAAGGTTAAAGCTTCCTGATTTCAAAATTATTATAAAGCTAACAAGACAATGCAGATGATACCACCGTTATCGCAGAAAGTAAAGAGGAACTAAAAAGCCTCTTGATGAAAGTGAAAGTGGAGAGTGAAAAAGTTGGCTTAAAGCTCAAAATTCAGAAAACGAAGATCATGGCATCTGGTGCCATCACTTCATGGGAAATAGATGGGGAAACAGTGGAAACAGTGTCAGACTTTATTTTTCTGGGCTCCAAAATCACTGCAGATGGTGACTGCAGCCATAAAATTAAAAAATGCTTACTCCTTGGAAGAAAAGTTATGACCAACCTAGATAGCATATTCAAAAGCAGAGACATTACTTTGCCAACAAAGGTCCATCTAGTCAAGGCTATGGTTAGCACCAAATGATTGTTGCTTTTGAACTGTGGTGTTGGAGAAGACTCTTGAGAGTCCCTTGGACTGCAAGAAGATCCAACCAGTCCATTCTAAAGGAGATCAGCCCTGGGTGTTCTTTGGAAGGAATGATGCTAAAGCTGAAACTCCAATACTCTGGCCACCTCATGCGAAGTGTTGACTCATTGGAGAAGACTCTGATGCTGGGAGGGATTGGGAGCAGGAGGAGAAGGGGATGACAGAGGATGAGATGGGGCTGGATGGCATCCCTGACTTAATGGACATGAGTCTGAGTGAACTCCAGGAGTTGGGATGGACACGGAGGCCTGGCGTGCTGCGATTCATTGGGTCGCAAAGAGTCAGACACGACTGAGCAACTAAACTGAACTGAACAAGACAATATGGTGTTGGCATAAATATAAACAAATAGATCCATGTGTTAAAGATTCCGAAATAGACTCATGTATATATGGACAGTTTTTTTTTTTTCTTCACAGTGTCTCTCTCCATTTATTTATATATTTAATTTCTCTTACAAATGTTTTATGGTTTTCAGCATATAGGTCCTTCAAATAATTTGTCAAAATTATCTATGTTGTTGTTGTGCAGTCACTCAGTCATGTCTGACTGCGACCCCATGGACTACGGTACTGCAGGCTTCCCTATCTTTCACCATCTCCTGGAGATTGCACAGACTCACATTCTTTGGGATTTCAAATTCAAAGGCTGCTTTCAATCTTTCCCAGCATCAGGGTCTTTTCTAATGAGCTGGCTCTTCACATTAGGTGGCCAAAGTACTGGAGTTTCAGCTTTAGCACCAGTCTTTCCAATGAATATTCAGGATTGATTTCCTTTAGGATGGACTGGTTTGATCTCCTTGCAGTCCAAAAGACTCACAAGCGTCTTCTCCAACACCATGGTTCAAAAGCATCAGTTCTTCAACACTCAGCCTTCTTTATGGTCCAACACTCACATCCATACATGACTACTGGAAAAATCATACCTTTGACTAGTTGGACCTTTGCTGACAAAGTGATGTCTCTGCTTTTTAATATGCTGTCTAGGTTTTTCATAGCTTTTCTTCCAAGAAGCAACTGTCTTTTAATTTCANTTCAAAAGCATCAGTTCTTCAACACTCAGCCTTCTTTATGGTCCAACACTCACATCCATACATGACTACTGGAAAAATCATACCTTTGACTAGTTGGACCTTTGCTGACAAAGTGATGTCTCTGCTTTTTAATATGCTGTCTAGGTTTTTCATAGCTTTTCTTCCAAGAAGCAACTGTCTTTTAATTTCATGGCTGCAGTCACCATCTGCAGTGATTTTGGAGCCCCCAAAATAAAGTCTCTCACTATTTCCATTGTTTCCCCTCTATTTGCTGTGAAGTGATGGGACCAGACGCCATGATCTTAGTTTTTTTAATGTTGAGTTTTAAGCCAGCTTTTTCACTCTTCTATTTCACTTTCATCAAGAGGCTTTTTAGTGCCTCTTCGCTTTCTGCCATGAGAGTGGTATCATCTGCATATTTAAGGTTATTTATATTTCTCCTTGCAGTCTTGATGCCAGCTTCTTCTTCATCCATCCCGGCATTTTGCATGATGTACTCTACATATAAGTTAAATAAGCAGGGTGACAGTATACAGCCTTGACATACTCCTTTCCCAATTTGGAACCAGTCTGTTGTTTTATTTGCAGTTCTAACTGTTGCTTCTTGAGCTGCAAACAGGTTTCTTAGGTGGCAGGTAAAGTGGCCTGATATTCTCACCTCTTGAAGAATTTTCCTCAGTTTGTCGTGATCCACACATTCAAAGGCTTTAGCGCAGCCATAAAACAGAAGTAGATATTTTTCTGGAATTCTGTTGCTTTTTCTATGATCCAACAAATGTTGGAATTTTGATCTCTGGTTCCTCTGCCTTTTCTAAATCCAGCGTGAATATCTGGAAGTTCTTGGTTCATGTACTGTTGAAGTCTAGCTTGGAGAATTTTGAGCATTACTTTGCTAGCATGTGAAACGAGGGCGTTTAAACATTCTTTGGCATGCCTTTCTTTGGGATTGGAATGAAACCAATTTTTGTGTATGGTCCTTATTATATTTAACCTTGCTAAACTCATTATTCTTGAGCCTTTTTTGAAGATACCTTAAGATTTTCTACATTTATAGTCATGTTATCCGTGAATAATGACAATTTTACCTCTCCCTTTCCAATCTGTTGGTTATTTGTTTTTCATAACTTATTGTACCAAGTAGAACCTTCAATTCAGCATTGACTAGAGGTGGTCAAAGTGGAAAACCTCTTGTTTCTCATGCTAGAAAATATTCAGTCCTTTAGAGTTACATATGATTTCAGTTCTTTATAATTATGTATGATTTCAGCAGTAAGTTCTTTCTAGACATCCTTCATCAGGTTAACTTCAATTTCTATGATGCTGAAAGTTTTTTTCCTTTTTTTGGTCAAGACCTACTGTTCTTGAAATTTCTGCTGTTTTGAGATGGCTTTTATTTTTCAGTTTTTAACATAGTGAACTATATGGATTGATTTTTTAAAGTTTGTATTCCTTGGAAAATCCCATTTAGTAATTATATATTGTCCTTTTAATATTAGCACTTCTCAACCTCAGCAATATTGGCATTTGGAATTGGATGGTTCTTGGTCAGGTACTGACTTATATATTGTAAAGTACTTAGCAGCCTCTCTAGCTTCTACCCAGTAGATGCTGGTTATCACCACTTGCCCACCATTGTGACTACCAAAAATGTTTTCAAACATTGCCAATGTCTTCCTAGGTAAGAAAATCATAGCTAGTTGAAAACCACTGGTATATATTATTAAATTTGATTTACTAAAATTTTGCTTAAAAGTTTTGTGACCAGGTTCATAAAGGATATTGGGTGTTTGGTTTGGTTTGGTTTGGTTTGGTAATGTTCCTGTTGAATTTCTGTATCAGTAATTCTGGCTGTATGGAATGAATTGGAAAGTATTCCTTCCTTCTTAATTATACAGAAGAATTTGCATCAAGCTCATATTATTTCTCCCTTAAATAACCGGTATAATTCACTAGTGAAGTCTTCTGTCACTGGAGATTTGTGTGCAGGATGTGGGGAAGATTATAACTACAACCTAATTTTTAGGGATATTCAAGCTGTTTCTTCTTGAGTAAACCTTAGTAGTTTGTGCCTTTCAAGGAATTGATCCATTTCATCTAATGTACTGTGTTTATGGGCATAAAGTAGTTCGCAATATTCCTTCCTATTCTTTTAATGCTGTAAGATCCATAGTGCTGTCACCTTTTTGACTCCTTACATTAGTAATTCATGTTTGGTGGTGGTGGTTTAGTCACTAAGTCATGTCTGACTCTTGAGACCCTATGGACTGTTTCCTGCCAGACTCCTCTGTCTCTGAGATTCTACAGCCAAGAATACTGGAGAAGATTGCCATTTCCTTCTCTAATTCATGTTTAGTATCTTTTTTTCTTGATAAACCCAGCTAAGTTTTATCAACTTATTTATCTAAAACAATCAATTTTCATTTCATTTATTTTTACTCTTTTGGTTCTTTCTTGTTTTTTGCTCTTAATTTTTTTCCCTTCTGCTTGTTTAAGTTTAATTTTGCTCTTCTTTCTCTAGCTTAAGTACATCTTAGTTCATTTAATTGAAACCTCTTTCCCCCCCCACATAATCACTTAGTGTTTTAAATTTTTCTCCAAAATGTACTTTATTTTTACTCCACAGATTTTGATAAATTGTGGTTTCATTTTCTTTCAATTAGAAGTATTTTCTAAAATCTTTTTTATTTCTTCCTTGATCCATGAGTTTTTCAGAAGAGCATTTACTTCTCAAATATTTGAAGACTATCTAAGTTCCGTTTATAAATTTTAAAGTTTATTTTGTTTTGGTAGAGAACACACTCTGTATAAATTGTCTTTTAAAATGTATTGTGGGACAAGATGACATAGACTTATCTGTTTCTGCTTTTTCCCGCAAAGTAAAACTATACACCCAGGAAACAATGCAAAAGACAACCAAAGGAGAACTCTGAAAGATGAAAAGAGGAAGGTAATCTGGTTAGAAACTTCAGAAAGGACAAGAGGAGGAACAGCATAGTCAGGACATCTTATAACTTTACCCTTCAGAAAATAACTCTTGGTTGGGTGATAACAAAGACCACACTCAAGCTCTAATAACAGGTGAATTGGGTGTAAAAATCTAAAATGCCATTTTCCAAGCAGAATTTTAAAACATATATGGTGACAAGAAACTGTTAGGAGTGATTATTCCTGGAGAGTAGGATTAAAAGAACTTGAGGGTGGGATAGGAAGTGGGGTTTTACTTTTCATTTTGTACTAGTAGAGGAGCTTTTTAAATAAAATCATAAAATGCTGTGAATGTATACATTATTTATTCCTCATCAAGTTCATTAGAAACTGACACATTCAAATTTTATTAGGTTTATTTAATATTTATAGTTGACATTATTTATTAACTATATATTTAAATATATAGTTAACATTATTTTGACCTAACTGTTAAATTCTGTTTAATTTTCAGAACTGAAAGCAGAAGCTAGTCTAATGGACCAGATGAGCAGTTGTGATAGTTCATCAGATTCCAAAAGTTCTTCATCTTCAAGCAGTGAGGATAGTTCCAGTGATTCAGAAGATGAAGAGTGCAAATCCTCTCCTGATCCGGGGAACTGTATCTCAGAACATCCCACCATGTCTATCATGCCACAGTGCAGGATTCCTGAAATAGTGGCTGGTCAGAATAAACATCATGACAACAATGGCCTTCTGATGAATACTTTAAGTAAGTATACATAAGCATGAATGATTGGAAAAGTAAGAATTTGGAATGGAACCACACTGATTATAACCTAAAATTTTAATAGAATTGCTTCTTTTTTATTAATTTAACAGAAATTACCATTACCTTCTTATTAAGTTATTCATTTTCTTTTGATTCTGTGACATAATGCCTTACTGGCTTTTTCCCTTTTCAAGATACTTTTCTGTCTTTGCTGGTTTATAAACTTCTACTCAGTTATTACAACTGAAGTTTCTCAAAACTTAATTCTAGGTCCTTTTTTCTTTTTATTCTATACTCTTTCCTCAGATAAGTTCTATATTTCTCTTAAAGTCAATACTTGTATACATATAACTTGTAAATTTGCATCTCTCACCTACACCTCTCAGCTCTAGACACAGAAGTCCTACCTACCTACCTACCTCAGGGACTTACACTAACTTTCTATTCAACTAGAAATATATCTTTCTTTTCATGTAGATAATTTATTCTTTAGATTATATTCCAGTTTTTACTTGATCAAGAAAGTCTTGACTCTTCTGACAAGATCAAATCCCCCTTGTTATAGACCTTTAGAGCAGTATCTTCTTTATATCAATTGTCGTTTAGAAATTTATATGTTGTTTGATTTATTATCTTATAAGCTCCAAGAGGGCTGTGATCTTGTTTATTTTGCTTATCACATAATACTAGCACTGACAAAGTACCTGTTTCTATTTCATAGATAGGTCCATTCATGTCATCTTTTAGATTCCACATGTAAGTGATATTGTATGGTATTTGTCTCTTTTATTCTGACTTACTTCAACTAGTGTGATAATCTCTAGTTGCATCTTTGTTGCTGCAAATGGCATTATTTTGTTCTTTTTCATGACTGAGTAGTATTCCATCGTAAACTTGTACTACATCTTCTTTATCCATTGATCTCTTGATGGATATTTAGATTGTTTCCGTGACTTGGCAATTTTGAATAATGCTTTCTATGAATATAGGGGTGTATATATCTTTTTGAATTACAGTTTTCCTCTGGATATATGCCCAGGAGTGGGGTTGCTGGATCATATTGTAATTCTGTTTTTAGTTTTCTGAAAAAAACCTCCATACAAGTTTCCATAGTGGTTGCACCAACTTACATTCTTATGAGCAGTATGGGAGGGTCCCTTTTTCTCCACGCCCTCTCCAGCATTTCTTATTTGTAGACCATTTAATGATGGCTGTTTAATGTGAGGTGATTTGCATTTCTCTAATAATTAGCTTTGTTTAGCATCTTTTAATATATCTCTTGGCTTTTTGTATTTCTTCTTTGGAGAAATGTCTCTAGATTGTCTGCCCATTTTTCAGTTGGGCTGTTTCATTTGGAACACTAAAATACTAATATATTGGAAATTAAGCCTTGTCAGTTGCATCATTTGTGAATATTTTCTCCCATTCTATAGGTTGTCTTTTCATTTGGTTTATGCTTTCCTTTGCTGTGCAAAAACTTGTAAGTTTGATTATATTCCATTTGTTTATTTTTGTTTTATTTCTATTGCCTTGAAAGACTGAATATGCCTGTTCTAATAGTAAATATGTAGAATCTTACAATATAAAAATAAAAAGCAGGTATTCTTTCAAGAATGTAAAACATTTATGAAATTAATTTCTACTAGGACAAATGAACACATTTAAAAAATCATATTTTATTAATCATTATGTGACTGTAGACAGAATATAAATAAATAACAAAAAATAGTTCAAAATACATGCTTAGAAACTTTGGAGCACATATCTAGTGATTTACATGTTAAAAGGAAATTATAATGAAATTAAAAAATATTTATAATTAAGTAATATCAAAAATATCTCAGCAGTTTTGGGGTGCCACCTAAAAAGTACTTATAGGAAACTTTGTAGTTTCAAAATGTTCTTTTTTAAAAAAAAAAATTGAAAATAAATGAGTGAGAGTTTCATCTTGAGGTGAACAATAGTATCTTAAAGCAGGGAAGGAAAATATTGTATATCAGAATTGAAATTAGTGTAATAGATAACAAAGAAACATTAGAAGATCAACAAGGCTAGAAGTTACTTCTTTGAAAACTAAAAAAAGACCAACTTCTAACTAAGGCTGATGAAGAAAGAAAAAGAAAAAAACACTATTTGGAATGAAAAAGTGGTTAAAATTATATATTTTATTTTTTAAATTATGAGAACTTTACAAAAAATTTATCTCAGTAAATTTGGGATAAACACGAATGATTTTGGCTTCTCTGGTGACTCAGATGGTAAAGAATATGCCTGCAATGCATGAGACCCTGGTTCAATCCCTGAGTCAGGAAGATCTCCTGAAGGAGGAAATGGCAACCCACTCCAGTATTCTTGCATGGAGAATTCCATAGATAAGAGATGCCTGGCAGGCCACAGTCCATGGGGTTGCAAAAAGTAGAACATGAATGAGTAACACACACATGATGATTTTCTAGGAAAAAAAATAAAATTTACCCATATGACTCAGAAAGGAGTGGAAAATATGAGAAAACCATTAACAATTAATGTCTCTTTCTCCTTAACCCTATCTCCATATCCCCAAGATGCTAGAAAACTGAAGATAATTTTACAGATGAATTATAACAAATCTTCAAAGAACAAATAATTCTTCTACAAACTATTTCAGAGAATAGGATATTGGGAGAAGCAATTCAACTCTTTTATAATTTTAGGATAATCTCAATACCAAAACTGAACAGAAACAAGACAAAAAGCATTATAGACTAATTTCATTTAACATGAATGTAAAATTACTAAGATATTAAAACAAGCATGCTAAATCACAAACCAATAAAGCTCATCAGAGAAATGTAATATATGTCTGAAATAATATTAATAATAATTTACCATATTACTAGATTATAGGAATAAAGCCATATAATCATTTCAACAAATTTGAATTTGACAAAAGCCAATATTTATTAATTTTAAAACTTTTACTTAAGATTGAATGTAAGGGAGTTTCCTTAATATTATAAAAGTTCATTACAAAAAGCAAAACAACTGCCAATATTATACTAATACAGGCTCCAGAAACATTTCCATTAAAATCAGGAAGAAGATAGGAGGACTAATATCATTATGTCTATTCAATGTATTTTTTTAATATAAATTTATCTATTTTAATTGGAGGCTAAATTACTTTACAGTATTGTAGTGATTTTGCCATACATTGACATGAATCCGGCACGGGTGTACATGTGTTCCCCATCCTGAACCTCCCTCCTGCCTCCCTCCCCATCCCATCCCTCTGGGTCATCCCAGTGCACCAGCCCCAAGCACCCTGTCTCATGCATGGACTGCTGATCTGTCTCACCTGGACTGCCGATCTGTTTCACATATGATAATATACATGTTTCAATGCCATTCTCCCAAATTATCCCACCCTCAGCCTCTCCCACAGAGTCCAAAGGACTGTTCTATATATCTGTGTCTCTTTTGCTGTCTTGCTATAGAGTTATCATTACCATCTTTCTAAATTCCATATATATGTGTTAATATACTGTATTGGTGTTTTTTTCTTTCTGGCTTACTTCACTCTGTATAATAGGCCCCCGTTTCATCCACCTCATTAGAACTATTCAAATGTATTCTTTTTATTGGCTGAGTAATATTCCATTGTGTATATGTACCACAGCATTCTTATCCATTTGTCTGCCGATAGATATCTAGGTTGCTTCCATGCCCTGGCTATTATAAACAGTGCTGCGATGAACATTGGGGTTCACATATCTCTTTCAATTCTGGTTTCCTTAGTGTGTATGCCCAGAAGTAGGATTGCTGGAACATATGGCAGTTCTATTTCCAGTTTTTAAGGAATCTCCACACTGTTCTCCACACTGTACTAGTTTGCATTCCCACCAACACTGTAAGAGGAACCTCTTTAAGGAATCTCCACAATGTTCTCCACACTGTACTAGTTTGCATTCCCACCAACAGTATAAGAGGGTTCCCTTTTCTCCACACCCTCTCCAGCATTTGTTGCTTGTAGACTTTTGGATAACACCCATTCTGACTGGCATGAAATGATATCTCATTGTGGTTTTGATTTGCATTTCTCTGATAATGAGTGATGTTGAGCATCTTTTCATGTGTTTGTTAGCCAGCTGTATGTCTTTGGAGAAATGTCTGTTTAGTTCTTTGGCCCATTTTTTGATTGGGTCATTTATTTTTCTGGAATTGAGCTGAAGGAGTTATTTGTATATTTTTGAGATTAATTCTTTGTCAGTTGCTTCGTTTGCTATTATTTTCTCCCATTCTGAAGGCTGTATTTTCACCTTGCTTATAGTTTCCTTCATTGTGCAAAAGCTTTTAAGTTTAATTAGGTCCCATTTGTTTATTTTTGTTTTTATTTCCATTACTCTGGGAGGTGGGTCCTAGAAGATCCTGCTGTGATTTATGTCGGAGAGTATTTTGCCTATGTTTTCCTCTAGGAGTTTTATAGTTTCTGGTCTTACGTTTAGATCTTTAAGCCATTTTGAGTTTATTTTTGTGTATGGTGTTAGAAAGTGTNTTTGCATTCCCACCAACAGTGTAAGAGGGTTCCCTTTTCTCCACACCCTCTCCAGCATTTATTGCTTGTTGACTTTTGGATCGCAGCCATTCTGACTGGTGTAAAATGGTACCTCATCGTGGTTTTGATTTGCATTTCTCTGATAATGAGTGATGTTGAGCATCTTTTCATGTGTTTGTTAGCCAGCTGTATGTCTTTGGAGAAATGTCTGTTTAGTTCTTTGGCCCATTTTTTGATTGGGTCATTTATTTTTCTGGAATTGAGCTGAAGGAGTTATTTGTATATTTTTGAGATTAATTCTTTGTCAGTTGCTTCGTTTGCTATTATTTTCTCCCATTCTGAAGGCTGTATTTTCACCTTGCTTATAGTTTCCTTCATTGTGCAAAAGCTTTTAAGTTTAATTAGGTCCCATTTGTTTATTTTTGTTTTTATTTCCATTACTCTGGGAGGTGGGTCCTAGAAGATCCTGCTGTGATTTATGTCGGAGAGTATTTTGCCTATGTTTTCCTCTAGGAGTTTTATAGTTTCTGGTCTTACGTTTAGATCTTTAAGCCATTTTGAGTTTATTTTTGTGTATGGTGTTAGAAAGTGTTCTAGTTTCATGCTTTTACAAGTAGTGGACCAGTTTTCCCAGCACCACTTGTTAAAGAGATTGTCCTTTCTCCATTGTATATTCTTGCCTCCTTTGTCAAAGATAAGGTGTCCATAGGTGCGTGGATTTATCTCTGGGCTTTCTATTGTGTTCCATTGATCTATATTTCTGTCTTTGTGCCAATACCATACTGTCTTGATGACTGTGGCTTTGTAGTAGAGCCTGAAGTCAGGCAGGTTGATTCCTCCAACTGCATTCTTCTTTCTCAAATTGTTTTGGCTATTCGAGGTTTTTTGTATTTCCATACAAATTGTGAAATTATTTGTTCTAGTTCTCTGAATAATACTATTGGTAACTTGATAGGGATTGCATTGAATCTATAGATTGCTTTGGGTAGTATGCTCATTTTCACTATATTGAGTCTTCCAATCCATGAACATGGTATATTTCTCCATATGTTTTCATTCTCTTTGATTTCTTTCATCAGTGTTTAATAGTTTTCTATATATAGGTCTTTTGTTTCTTTAGCTAGATATATTCCTAAGTATTTTATTCTTTTTGTTGCAGTGGTGAATGGAATTGTTTCCTTAATTTCTCTTTTTATTTTCTCATTGTTAGTGTATAGGAATGCAAGGGATTTCTGTGTGTATATTTTATATCCTGCAACTTTACTACATTCATTGATTAGTTCTAGTAATTTTCTGGTGGAGTCTTTAGGTTTTTCTATGTAGAGAATCATGTCATCTCCAAACAGTGAGAGTTTTACTACTACTTTTCCAATCTGGATTCCTTTTATTTCTTTTTCTGCTCTGATTGCAGTGGCCAAAACTTCCAAAACTTTGTTGAATAGTAGTGGTGAGAGTGGGCACCCTTGTCTTGTTCCTGACTTTAGGGGAAATGCTTTCAATTTTTCACCATTGAGGATAATGTTTGCTCTGGGTTTGTCATTTATGACTTTCATTATGTTGAGGTATGTTCCTTCTATGCCTGCTTTCTGGAGGGTTTTTATAATAAATGGGTGTTAAATTTTGTCAAAGGCTTTCTCTGCATCTACTGAGATAATCATGTGGTTTTTATCTTCCAGTTTGTTAATTTGGTGTATTATGTTGATTGATTTGTGGATATAGAAGAATCCTTGCATCCCTGGGATAAAGCCCACTTGGTCATGATGTATGATCTTTTTAATGTGTTGTTGGATTCTGTTTGCTAGAATTTTGTTAAGGATTTTTGCATCTATGTTCTTCAGTGATATTGGCCTGTAGTTTTCTTTTTTTGTGGCATCTTTCTCTGATTTTGGTATTAGGGTGATGGTGGCTTCATAGAATGAGTTTGGAAGTTTACCTTCCTCTGCAATTTTCAGGGAAGAGTTTGAGTAGGATAGATGTTAGCTCTTCTCTAAGTTTTTGGTAGAATTCAGCTGTGCTTTTGTTTGCTGGAAGATTTCTGATTACACTTTCAATTTCTGTGCTTATGAAGGATCTGTTAAGATTTTCTATTTCTTCCTGGTTCAGTTTTGGAATGCTGTACTTTTCTAAGAATTTGTCCATTTGTTCCAAGTTGTCCATTTTATTGGCATTTAGTTGCTGATAGTAGTCTCTTATGAGCCTTTGTATTTCTGTGTTGTCTGTGATTTCTCCATTTTCATTTCTAATTTTGTTGACTTGATTCTTCTCCCTTTGTTTCTTAATGAGTGTGGCTAATGGTTGGTCAATTTTATTTATCCTTTCAAAGAACCAGCGTTTGGCTTTGTTAATTTTTGCTATGGTCTCTTTTGTTTCTTTTGCATTTATTTCTGCCCTAATTTTTAAGATTTCTTTCCTTCTACTAACCCTAGGGTTCTTCATTTCTTCCTTTTCTAGTTGCTTTAGGTGTAGAGTTAGGTTATTTATTTGACTTTTTTCTTGTTTCTTGAGGTAAACCTGTATTGCTATGAACTTTCCCCTTAGCACTGCTTTTACAGTGTCCCATAGGTTTTGGGTTGTTGTATTTTCATTTTCATTCGTTTCTATGCATATTTTGATTTGGTTTTTTATTTCTTTTGTGATTTGTTGGTTATTCAGCAGCATGTTGTTCAACCTACATATGTTGGAATTTTTAATTGTTTTTCTCCTGTTCAGTTCTCTTCAGTTCAGTTCAGTTCAGTCCCTCAGTCATGTCCGATTCTTTGCGACCCCATGAATTGCAGCACGCCAGGCCTCCCTGTCCATCACCATCTCCCGGAGTTCACTCAAACTCACGTCCATTGCGTTGGTGATGCCATCCAGCCATCTCATCCTCTGTCATCCCCTTTTCCTCCTGCCCTCAGTCCCTCCCATATCAGAGTCTTTTCCAATGAGTCAACTCTTGGCATGAGGTGGCCAAAGTACTGGAGTTTGAGCTTTAGCATCATTCCTTCCAAAGAAATCCCAGGGCTGATCCCCTTTAGAATGGACTGGTTGGATCTCCTTGCAGTCCAAGGGACTCTCAAAAGTCTTCTCCAACACCACAGTTCAAAAGCATCAATTCTTCGGTGCTTGGCTTTCTTCACAGTCCAACTCTCACACCCATACATGGCCACTGGAAAAACCATAGCATGGACTAGATGGACCTCTGTTGGGAAAGTAATGTCTTTGCTTTTGAGTATGCTATCTAGGTTGGTCGTAACTTTCCTTCCAAGGGGTAAGCATTTTTATTTTCATGGCTGCGATCACCATCTGCAGTGATTTTGGAGCCCCCCAAAATAAAATCTGACACCGTTTCCCCATCTATTTGCCATGAAGTGATGGGACCAGATGCCATGATCTTTGTTTTCTGAATGTTGAGCTTTAAGCCAACTTTTTCACTCTCTTTCACTTTCATCAAGAGGCTTTTTAGTTCCTCTTCACTTTCTGCCATAAGGGTGGTGTCATATGTATATCTGAGGTTATTGATATTTCTCCCAGAAATCTTGATTCCAGCTTGTGCTTCTTCCGGCCTAGCATTTCTCACAATGTACTTTGCATATAAGTTAAATAAGCAGGGTGACAATATACATCCTTGATGTACTCCTTTTCCTATTTGGAAACAGACTGTTGTTC
Organism: Neotragus moschatus; assembly: GCA_006410615.1. NCBI lineage: Eukaryota > Metazoa > Chordata > Mammalia > Artiodactyla > Bovidae > Neotragus > Neotragus moschatus. The sequence goes on from SJYA01000194.1 coordinate 1,921,881, forward strand.
CATGTTCAATTCTAACTGTTGCTTCCTGACCTGTGTATAGGTTTCTCAAGAGGCAGGTCAGGTGGTCTGGTATTCCCATCTCTTT
>SJYA01000194.1:1922323-2070790 GCA_006410615.1 Neotragus moschatus
ATATCTGAGGTTATTGATATTTCTCCCAGAAATCTTGATTCCAGCTTGTGCTTCTTCCGGCCTAGCATTTCTCACAATGTACTTTGCATATAAGTTAAATAAGCAGGGTGACAATATACATCCTTGATGTACTCCTTTTCCTATTTGGAAACAGACTGTTGTTCCATGTTCAATTCTAACTGTTGCTTCCTGACCTGTGTATAGGTTTCTCAAGAGGCAGGTCAGGTGGTCTGGTATTCCCATCTCTTTCAGAATTTTCCACAGTTTATTGTGATCCACACAGTCAAAGGCTTTGACATAGTCAATCAAGCAGAAAGAGATGGTTTTCTGGAACTCTCTTGCTTTTTCTATGATCCAGAGGATGTTGGCAATTTGATCTCTGGTTCCTGCCTTTTCTAAAACCAGATTGAACATCTGGAAGTTCACGGTTCACGTATTGCTGAAGCCTGGCTTGGAGAATTTTAAGCATTACTTTCCTAGCATGTGAGATGATGCAATTGTGTGGTAGTTTGAGCATTCTTTGGTATTGCCTTCCTTTGGGATTGGAATGAAAACTGACCTTTTCCAGTCCTGTGGCCACTGCTGAGTTTTCCAAATTTGCTGGCATATTGAGTGCAGCACTTTCACAGCATCATCTTTCAGAATTTGAAAGGGCTCAACTGGAATGCCATCACCTCCACTAGCTTTGTTTGTAGTGATGCTTTCTAAGGCCTACTTGACTTCACATTCCAGAATGTCTGGCTCTAGGTGAGTGATCACACCATCAATAGGTTATAAAAATGAAAATTAAAGGAGTAATAGAGGACTTAAAAAGTAATTTTTTTTTAATTTAAAAAATGATAATAGTAAAAATATATCTAGGTCTTTCTCTGGAGCTGTTTCAGTGTGGGGTCAGTTCATTTTCAGATAGTTCCTTGATCTAGCTTATACTTCTCAAGATCTACAGGCCCCTTCCTATGTTAGTTGGTGTAGTTAGTCAGTGCTAACTACAGGGTTTTAATCTGTTGTACATGTCACTTCCAAAGCGGTTCCCTCTGTTTATTTTAGCTTCTTCTGTTTGCTGGTCTCTTCAGTGTCTAATTTCTGCCCTGACACTAGGGGGCGATGGTGGTCACGTTTTTAGGCTCACTTGTTCAGTTGTGCTTTGGGGAGGGAGAAACACTGCAAACAAATATCACTGGCATGTGTGGGGAGTGCTTGCAGTGTTTTAGCTGCACTGGGTTTGCTCACGGTGTGTGTGCTTTCATGGTCTACAGTTTTCAGGCTCTAGGTTGCTCTGCTGGGAACTGTCTGAGGCGGGCCCTGGGTTGCATACACTTCCCAGGTCTAAGCCACTCAGGTTCAGGTTCTCAGGTACTCCACAAAGGTGCAGACTCGGTTGGGCCTGCGTTTTGTGCCCTTCCCAGGTCCGAGCAGCTCAGGTGACCAGGTGCTTGGCGAGAGCAGTCACCCCCAGCTGGGGGGTGCATCTTATCACCTTCCCTGGCCAGCCGCTTGGTTTTCTGGGTGCGCCTTCTCAGGTCTGCCATGTGTCTCTTCTGAGGAGCTGATCTCTGGCTGCGACCCTCCTGGTGGATGTCAACCATCCAAAATCCCAATAAGTCTTGGTTAACAATGAAGCCTGCTTGCAGTTTGGTAGAAGATGCCTCTCTGGGGCCACGATTGCCTCCTTCGGCTCTGGCTGCCTTCGCCTGCCTGTTTCCAGTGGGGGATGGGCCAGTCCACTGCCGTCTAGCTCTGCTCAGTCCTTTGCTCTGTGAGCAGGCCTGGCAGTGTCTTAGGTTAGGGCTTTTCCCAGGATAATCTTTTTTTTCCTCTCTCTCTCTTTTTTTTCTTCTCTCTCTCTCTGGCTATCCCACAGTCTGGGTTGCTATCTCAAGTTCAGTTCAGTTCAGTCATTCAGTCGTGTCCAACTCTTTGCGACCCCATTAATCACAGCATGCTAGGCCTCCCTGTCCATCACCAACTCCCGGAGTTCACTCAGACTCACATCCATCAAGTCAGTGATGCCATCCAGCCATCTCATCCTCTGTCATCCCCTTCTTCTCCTGCCCCCAGTCCCTCCCAGTATCAAAGTCTTTTCTAATGAGTCAACTCTTCCCATGAGGTGGCCATAGTACTGGAGTTTCAGCTTTAGCATCATTCCTTCCAAAGAAATCCCAGGATTGATCTCCTTCAGAATGGACTGGTTGGATCTCCTTGCAGTCCAAGGGACTCTCAAGAGTCTGCTTTAACACCACACTTCAAAAGCATCAATTCTTTGGCGCTCAGCCTTCTTCACAATCCAACTCTCTCATCCATACATGACTACTGGAAAAACATAGCCTTGACTAGACGGACCTTAGTCGGCAAAGTAATGTCTCTGCTTTTCAATATGCTATCTAGGTTGGTCATAACTTTTCTTCCAAGGAGTAAGCATCTTTTAATTTTATGGCTACAATTTCAAGTTAGTTCCCTCAGATTGCCCTCGGGGCATTCAGGCCCGATCTTTTCCTCCTTACCCTAAGCAATGCAGCCTGCGCCTCCCTGTCTAGCCCCTGCTTACTAGTGGCAGATGCGAGTGTCTGGGCTGCTTCTCTGCTGGGAGCTGCCGTTAGGAACGTAATCTGTGGGGTTTAATTATTTATTTATTTATTTTTCCTCCCAGTTATGTTGCCCTCTGAGATTCCAAAACTCCCCACAGACCCACCTGTGAGAGGGTTTCCTGGTGTGTTTGGAAACTTCTTTCTTTTTAAAGACTCCCTTCCCAAGACGGATCTCCATCCCTACCTCTTCTATCTCTTTTTATCTTTTATATTTTGTCCTACCTCCTACTGAAGACAATGTGCTGCCTTTCTGGCTGCCTGATGTCCTCTGCCAACATTCAGAAGTTGTTTTGTGGAATTTGTTCAGCGTTCAAATGTTCTTTCGATGATTATGTGGGGGAGAAAGTGGTCTCCCTATCCTATTCCTCCATCACCTTAGGACCACCCTGTGTCTATTCATTGTTGTACTTTATTTTTCTGGGTTCCAAAATCACTGCAGATGGTTACTGCAGCCATAAAATCAAAAGACGCTTACTCCTTGGAAGAAAAGTTATGACCAACCTAGATAGCATATTCAAAAGCAGAGCTATTACTTTGCCGACTAAGTTCCGTCTAGTCAAGGCTATGGTTTTTCCAGTAGTCATGTATGGATGTGAGAGTTGGACTGTGAAGAAGGCTGAGTGCCAAAGAATTGATGCTTTTGAGTTGTGGTGTTGGAGAAGACTCTTGAGAGTCCCTTGGACTGCAAGGAGATCCAACCAGTCCATCCTGAAGGAGATCGGCCCTGGAATTTCTTTGGAAGGAATGATGCTAAAGCTGAAACTCCAGTACTTTGGCCACTTCATGTGAAGAGTTGACTCATTGGAAAAGACTCTGATGCTGGGAGGGATTGGGGGCAGGAGGAGAAGGGGATGGCAGAGGATGAGATGGCTGGATGGCATCACTGACTCGATGGGTGTGAGTCTGAGTGAACTCCTGGAGTTGGTGATGGACAGGGAGGCCTGGCGTGCTGCGATTCATGGGGTCGCAAAGAGTCGGCCGCGACTAAACTGACTGAACTGAACTGAAGGTTCTGGAGAAATACAATAAAACAAGTAAAAGAAATGAAAGTAAGAATTGGAAATAAGAAATAAAATCACCCTTATTTGTAGACAATATACTTGTCTACATAGAAAATCCAAAGGAATCAACAAACTATAGAAATAAAAAAAGAATTTAGAAATATCTTGTATGAAAAAATGATATGGAGAGATCAGCAGCAATTTTGTTATACGAGTAATAACGAATTAGAATTTTAAAAAATAGTGAATTTCTATTCTTGATATAATTTATCCAAACTGTAGGTTTCCTAATAAGAGGAAATAAACCCTTTTTTACTGTTAAACTAGTAATCCCATTTCAACCTTAGCAGACTCAAAACCCTTTTTCATAACATATTTTAAGTCCCTTTTACTAACATGAAATGAATTTAATAGTTTGATATCATCTAAACACATATATCTTTGAACATGATTAATATAATATTAAGAGAAAAATTTATAGTAAGGTAATATATATTCTATTTTGTTCAGGTATGGCCAGATGATGTAACAAAGTGCTATATGTTTGCCCTTACTTTTAATGATTATATGTTGCAATAAGAGAAGCAAGACAATATTCAACTCATATGTTAATAATATTTCTTATTTAACTTGTTAAAATAAGGAGTGGAAAACTGTATACATTATATTCATAGAATTGCATACACAGACACATTTTGAAGGGCTGTATTGCTGACCCAAAGACACTGAGCAGCATAGATAATCGCTGTGTTTTCAAAACCAATTAAAAAAATCTTTGTAAGATTCTGAAAAAAGTAAAGTTTTCTTTCAATTTAACTATCAAGGATGATAGTTACATCCTTGTAAATTTTGTGTGTCTGTGTTAGTCACTCAGTCATGTCCAATTCTTTGTGACTGCATGGACTATACAGCCCACCAGGGCTCTCTGTCTAGGAATTCTCTATTCCAGATTACTGGAGTGGGTTGCCATTCCCTTCTCTAGGGGATCTTCCTGACCCAGGGACTGAACCCTAGTCTCCTGCATTGCAGGCAGATTCTTTACAGTCTGAGCCACCAGAGAAGCCCTTGTAAATTTTAGAGAATTTTAAATCTATACAAAAGAATACTTTTAGTGTATAAGAATGCAACTAGTCCTGGCCTTAAAATTACAACCAGATCTTACAAGTACATGAATATCCCACTGGACTTTCAAAAGTTTTGCAGAATATAGAAGAGTTCTTTATTGTGCATGATGGGTCTTGCATTCCAAGATATTTAAGCTTCCAAAATTCCCCTTCCACAGTATGCCACTAACAGTCTATCAAGTAATCTGCAAATCACTGGGACAAGCAATCTCTCACATACATTTCCGTAACATCTACTAAAGGAGCAGTATTGCTCTCACTGAGAAACATTGGTTTAGGTGTCAGAATGCATTTGCTATGGGTAAACTCTTTTTCCCAAGTTGTAATTACCATTTTAATTGAAACCTATTTTCTTTACTGAGCATCTCATATTCAAAGGCTAATCTTATATCTACATAACTGAACATTTCAACCAACAGCATTGGTAATACTGTGCTTATAACCTCCATAGAATGAAGTCTATTAAGAAAAGTGGAACTCAGGACATTTGGGTTTCTGTCACTTGAGAATCTCATTGTACTGATATCACATAAAGTTGAACATTCTTATGCCATACAATAGTTGTATAATAAGTAGAAACTTGAGCCTTGAAAATGACAAAATGATCCTGTGAGACCTTTAGCAGGTTTCTTTATCAAATCATGTAATTAGTTCTGGAGTTCATGCAGTGGGCTAAGTTGTCTTACAACAAGTTATATAGAGCCTAAAAACTATTCCTATTAAATTGGATATTAATTTCAGAATAAATCAGCTTTTGTTGACTGTGGAGTAGTTTAAAAATAGAAAAAAATTTTAACCATTTTAATTTACTACCCAAAAGATTTGTCCGATCCTATATCTCCAAATAAACCCCCTATAATCAATGACTCCTAGATAGTTTTCAGGTCTAGCCTCTACCTTGAGCTTCAGATTTATATATACAATTGTATATACCATATATACTTGAATATTTACTAGGTATTTAAAATGTACATTTTAAAAATTGAACTTGTGATTTTTCTTACATAGTCTTGTAATCTGCTGCTTCTCATCTCAGTAAATGATACCACAATTTATCTAGTTGGTAAGACCAGAAGACTTGAGGGTCATTCTTCACTTTTCTCTTTCTCTTATGCACTAAGTCTAATACTGTTGATAGGCCTGTAAGCTCTATCTTCAGAGAAAATTATAAATCTGACCACTGATCACCACCTTCGCCTGAATCACTTGAGTCTAAGCCAATATTATTTCTTCTTTCCCAGTTTTGTTGAGATGTAATTGACATACAGCACTGTATAATTTTAAAGTGTACAACTGTTTGACTACATACATCCTGAAATGATTACCGCAATAGTGTTAGTGAATATCCATCATCACATATAGATAAAACATCAAAGAAATAGGAAAAAAACTTTTCTTTGTGATGAGAACTCTTAGGATTTACTCTCTTGTTTTCTTTTATAACACAATAGTGTTAATTATTTTTATCATGTTATGCATTACATCCCTAGTATTTATCTTATAGCTGGAAGTTTGTGCCTTTTGATTGCCTTTTAGCTAATTCCCTCATCCTCCACCCCCTATCTTCAGTAGCCACAAACCTGATTTTTTTCTATGAGTTTCAATATATTTATTAAATATATATGTTAAATCTATATATTTAAATATGATCACAATGAAAAGTCTAGTTGTCATCCATCACCATAGAAAGATGTAACATAGTTGTTGACTATGTTCTTCCTACTGTAAATTTCATACTTGTAACATATATTTTATAACTAAAAGTTTGTACAACTTAATCTCCTTCACCTATTTCTCTCCTCACTCTACCCACCTCCACTTTGGCACCTGTTTGTTTTCCGTATTTTTCACTCTCTTTCTCTGTATATTTGTTCATTTGTTTTGTTCTTTAGTTTCTACATATAAGTGAAATCATACTGTATTTATCTTTCTCAAAGACAATATTATATCTTACATGAGAAACTGTATAGACTCATAACTAACTGTCCTCCTTGATTCCATATTTCTTCCACACCATTATAGTCTGTTCACTGATATACAGTGTTTAAGTCAGTTGCCTTTTTAAAATTTTCTAATGAATTGAAAGTGAAAGTTGCTTAGTTGTGTCTGACTCTTTGAGACCCCATGGACTACTACAGCCCATGGAATTCTCCAGGCCAGAATACTGGAGTGGGTAGCCTTTTCCTTCTCCAGGGGATGTTCCCAACTCAGGACTCAAACCCAGGTCTCCCTCTTCACAGGCAGATTCTTTACTAGCTGAGCCACGAGGGAAACCCAATAATACTGAAGTGGGTAGCTTATCCCTTCTCCAGCAGATCTTCTGACCCAGGAATTGAACCAGGGTCTCCTGCATTGCAGGAGGATTCTTTACCAGCTGAGCTACAATGAATTGAGTTCCCATTGTATTTCAAACAAAATTCAAAGGTTCTACCATGACCTACACACTATTTGTTGTTAAGTCACTAAGTTGTGTCCAACTCTTTTGCGACCCCATGAACTGTAGTCCACCAGACCCCTCTATCCATGTGATTTCCCAGCAAGAATGCTGGAGTGAGTTACCAGTCCTTCTCCAGACTTACCCACTGTGGTCTTCTGGATATCTTTATAACCTATTTCCTAACATTCTTTTCTTCATTCTTTCTAGTCTAGCCACAGTGGTATACTTGCTGTCTGAGAACACAAAAAGTATGCTTCTGCCTTGGGACATTTATATTTGCTTTTTCCTGATCCTGGACAGTTTCCTCCATACTCATGTATTTTTATGCATCTCTCCCTACATTTGGATCTCTGTTCTGATGTCCTACCCTGAGGAGGCTTTCCTAACTCCCCTGTCTAAAATATTACCTCCCACCCTCTCCCCATACCCATCTAAATTACATAATATTTATCTCTACTTAGGATAAATATTACATATTTGTTTATTGTTTGTCTCCCCCACTGGAATATGTTCCATGCTGTAAGCACATGGATGAATTATGAAAGATTCAATGATGAGTTACTCTTAACATATATTACTTAATGACTGACTGAATTTGAAACAAACAATTATACAACTCTTTTTCACTCTTCAAAATGGTCTGATCTTCTAAACCAGTGGTCCCCAACCTTTTTGGCACTAGGGACCAGTTTTGTGGAAGACAGCTTTTCCACAGTCAGTGGCAGGGGTGGGGGGAATGGTTTGGGATGATTCAAGCACAACACATTAGAGTTATCTTGGCACCGCTGATCTGACAAGAGGCAGAACCCAGGAGGTAATGTAAAGGTAGGGAGTGGCTGCAGAAATAAAGCTTCACTCACTCCCTCACCTGCCACTTACCTCCTGCTGTGTGGCCAGCTCTTAATGGGCCATGGACCAGAACCTGTTCTTGGCCCCGGACTTTGGGGACCCCTATGCTAAACTACATTTTCTCATATTCTCATGTAATTAAGTCAGCGATATAAAAGAAGAGTGATATTGGTATGTGAAAGAAGACTAAAATAGACACCAAGTGATACTAAAACTGTGCTAAAGATGAATGGTTTGTCTTTTCTTTACAGGCATTATCAATTAGAGTTACTACTGATGTGACTAATAATCAGATTGCTTATTCCATAATTTAAGAATGTAATGCTGACTAAACAGGATCACCTTGGGGTTATATATTGCAAAATATCTGTGTTATCAAAAACATTAAAATATTAAATATTTAATTACTAGAGTTTGCTTTTTTAATTTTAGGAAATGATTTGCAGCTGAGTGAATCAGGAAGTGACAGTGATGACTGAAGAAATATTCAGCTATAAGTATAAAATTTGCAAGATGTGATAATTTATTTTATCTTAAGAATAGAAATTTCTAAGACTGAGGAAAATGTATCCTGACTTTGATAATAAATTTAATCTGATTCAGAATTTTCAGTTGATGTTACATTTTTTACCTTTTATGGGTACCAGCATTTTCATGTGTTTTTATTTAATCTTAACAAAGCTCTTATGAGGTTTTACAGATGAGAAAACAAACTCAGACTTTAAGTTACTTGCCCATGTATTGTTAGTTAACCAGTGGCAGATCAGGTGTTCTAAAGTTCAAGTTCAGTGTTCTGTTTTACCACACTCCTGTCTTCAATTGTGAAATGTCAAAACTTGATTTGTAATAAACTTCCTGGTTTTAATTATGTCTCTGAGCCTTTCTGATATTCCTTAAATTTTGGTTGAAAATTAAGCTAAAATTGAAGGTAAAGATGAAGCTAAGTAATTGTTTTAATGAAACTTAATGAAATTGTTATCTCTCACATTTTATCATTTTCTCTTATCTCTGATATTGTTTAATCCTTTTATTTTGCTTTTGAGATGAAAATAAGTGGTTGTGTTAATGAGATAAATAATTAATCTTTATACCTGTAACATTTTTTAATTTGAGGGAAATAAACACCAGATTGAGAGTCACTAATGAACAGCAAGTTTTTTATTTAATTAATAAACTTTATTTTTAAGAACAGTTTTAGTTTCACAGTAAAATTGAGCAGAAAGCAGCGACTTCTCATATACTTCCTCTTCCCACACATGCATAATCTCCCCTACTTTGAACATCCTGCACCAGATTGGTCCTTTTTTTAAATAATTGATGAACCTACATTCACACATCATCATCTAAAGTCCGTATTTTACATTAGAGTTCACTCTTTGTGTTGTATATTCTATGGGTGTTAACAAATGTATAATCACCTTTGTCCACCATTGTAGTATCATACAGGGCGGTTTCACTGCCCTAAAAATCCTATGCTCTGCCAGTTCATTCCTTCACATCCCAACCTCTGGCAATCAGTGATCTTTTGACTCTCTCAGTTTTGCCTTTACCAGAATATCTTATAATTGGAATCAGACATTATGCAGCCTTTTCAGATTGGTTCTTTCACCTACGTACTTAAAGTTCCTTGATGTCTTGTTCATGGCTTGGTATGCACCTAAGTTTCCTCCATGTCTTATTCATTTCTTTTTAGTGCAAACAATATTACATTATGTAGATGTAATGTTACGTATCCACTAACTTACTGAAGGAATCTTGGTTACTTCCAAGTTTTAGAAATTATGAAAAAAATTATTAAACATTACCTCTTACCATAGGAAGTTTTCTGTGTATGTACATATATATATATATAAATGTGTGTGTGTGTCTGTATACATATATATGTATATATGTGAACTGAACACATACTGAACTGAACTGATATCAGGTGAGTGTATTCTCCTCGGTTCTGTCTCGTCTCAACAAAAATTTGAAGCAATGGACGTTAAAGCCCTCAGCACGTCACAGCTCTCAGACCATGTTATAGATCTTGGGTCTTGGACAGACCATGTTATAGCTCTCAGGTCTCGAACTGACCGTGTTATAGCTCTTAGACAGATCAGTTACAGCTCTGTGTTGCAGCTCAATTTTATTTAGAAAATAGCAGGAAAATACATCCTCGAGGCGTGAGGGCATACCGACCCAAAGACATGAAGAGAAGAGAGAGAGAGAGAGAGAAAATGAGCACGCATGTGGGAGAGGAGAAAGGGAGGCCTCTGGCCCTTTGGCTCCTCTTTTGATATGTTTTCTGCTTCCCCCGGGCCTGCCCTATGTAAATTGAGATGCCCAGGAGTGCTATTTGTTCTACCTGAGGCCCTCACTCTGGTCCTGGACCTTTGTTCTATTTTCACAGGCTTTTCCCTTCCTTGTCTTTTAGCCACTGCCATTCTAGACTGCATAACTCATTTCTTCCCCCTTTTATTATTTCCCACATAGATGAAACATGTTCTTAAAGATCATTTTGATGGATTGAATACATAGTGTATCATTCTCTATACCCCACTCATTTAAATATGAGTAGCTTAGAGAGGAATGAGATATTTCTTCACGATTCTAAGCACATACCTTTTTTCTCCCAGCTTTATAGAAAAATAATTGACATATAACATTGTATAAGTTTAAGCTGTATAGTGTGATGATTTGATATGTTTTTATGAAATGATTATTAAAATAAGGTTAGTTAACATAACCTCATTATTCTTTTAGCTTGACCTTTCTGAGTGGTTTGATGAAACTGATAATAAAAGTACCAAAGTAGTGAAAGTAAGCTGGCTACAAAGGAACAAAAATCAGTGGTTTTGAACGATTCCAGAACACTACACTTAAACTCTAAAGTTAGTAAAGCTGCATGTGTACAGGGTATGAGTGTGACCTATGAATTACATATTCATGAAGTATTATCATCCACAGTTTGGTAAGAAGGCACTCTTAGACATGTCAGAATTCAGTAATTATGTCATTTACATACCATTGATGTAATATTTAGATTAATAATAATTTCCAATGTATTGAGATGAATCAAAATTAGCACCTCAAGAATGGAAAAAATATTATAAAAAATGTATTCTAAAAAGATTGAGAGCTTCTTCAAAGGGACTGGCAAAATTCATAGTTCAGTTCAGTCGCTCCGTCGTGTCCAACTCTTTGCGACCGCGTGAACCGCAGCACGCCAGGCCTCCCTGTCCATCACCAACTCCCGGAGTCCACCAAAACCCATGTCCATTGAGTCGGTGATGCCATCCAACCATCTCATCCTTTGTCGTCCTCTTCCCCTCCTGCCATCAATCTGTTCCAGCATCAGGATCTTTTCCAATGAGTCAGCTCTTCTCATGAGGTAGCCAGAGTATTGGAGTTCAGCTTCAACATCAGTCCTTCCAATGAGCATCCAGGACAGATCTCCTTCAGAATGGACTGGCTGGATCTCCTTGCAGTCCAAGGGACTCTCAAGAGTCTTCTCCAACACCACAGTTCAAAAGCATCAATTCTTTGGTGCTCAGCCTTCTTCACAGTCCAACTCTCACATCCATACATGACCACTGGAAAAACCATAGCTTTGACTAGACGGACCTTTGTTGACAAAGTAATGTCTCTGCTTTTTAATATACTGTCTAGGTTGGTTATAACTTTCCTTCCAAGGAGTAAGCATCTTTTAATTTCATGGCTGCAGTCACCATCTGCAGTGATTTTGGTGCCCCCGAAAATAAAGCCTGACACTGTTTCCACTGTTTCTCCATCTATTTGCCATGAAGTGATGGGACTGGATGCCATGATCTTCGTTTTCTTAATGTTGAGCTTTAAGCCATTTTCTTCACTCTTTCACTTTCATCAAGAGGCTCTTTAGTTTTTCTTCACTTTCTGCCATAAGGGTGGTGTCATCTGCATATCTGAGGTTATTGGTATTTCTCCCGGCAATCGTGATTCCATCTTGTGCTTCTTCCAGCTCAGTGTTTCTCATGATGTTCTCTGCATAGAAGTTAAATAAGCAGGGTGACAATATACATCCTTGACGTACTCCTTTTCCTCTTTGGAGCCAGTCTATTGTTCCATGTCCAGTTTTAACTGTTGCTTCCTGACCTGCATATAGGTTTCTCAAGAGGCAGGTCAGGTGGTCTGGNTAGTTTTTCTTCACTTTCTGCCATAAGGGTGGTGTCATCTGCATATCTGAGGTTATTGGTATTTCTCCCGGCAATCGTGATTCCAGCTTGTGCTTCTTCCAGCTCAGTGTTTCTCATGATGTTCTCTGCATAGAAGTTAAATAAGCAGGGTGACAATATACATCCTTGACGTACTCCTTTTCCTCTTTGGAGCCAGTCTATTGTTCCATGTCCATTTTTAACTGTTGCTTCCTGACCTGCATATAGGTTTCTCAAGAGGCAGGTCAGGTGGTCTGGTATTTCCATCTCCTTCAGAATTTTCCACAGTTTATTGTGATCCACACAGTCAAAGGCTTTGGCATAGTCAATAAAGCAGAAATAGATGTTTCCTGGAACTCTTGCTTTTTCCATGATCCAGCGGATGTTGACAATTTGATCTCTGGTTTCTCTGCCTTTTCTAAAACCAGCATGAACATCTGGAAGTTCACAGTTCACGTCTTGCTGAAGCCTGGCTTGGAGAATTTTGAGCATTTCTTTACTAGCGTGTGAGATGAGTGCAATTGTGTAGTAGTTTGAGCATTCTTTGGTATTTCCTTTCTTTGGGATTGGAATGAAAACTGACCTTTTCCAGTCCTGTGGCCACTGCCGAGTTTTCCAAATTTGCTGGCATATTGAGTGCAGCACTTTCACAGCACCATCTTTTAGGATTTGAAATAGCTCAACTGGAATTCCATCACCTCATCATCAATTCATAGTCATAGTATAATATATAATGTATGTAATGTAATATATTGGGCTCCAGGATCACTGCAAATGGTGGTTGCAGCCATGAAATTAAAAGATGCTTACTCCCTGGAAGAAAAGTTATGACCAACCTAGATGGCATATTCAAAAGCAGAGACATTACTTTGCCGACTAAGGTCCATCTAGTCAAGGCTATGGTTTTTCCAGTAGTCATGTATGGATGTGAGAATTGGGCTGTGAAGAGGGCTGAGCACCGAAGAATTGATGCTTTTGAACTGTGGTGTTGGAGAAGACTCTTGAGAGTCCCTTGGACTGCAAGGAGATCCAACCAGTCCATTCTGAAGGAGATCAGCCCTGGGATTTCTTTGGAAGGAATGATGCTAAAGCTGAAGCTCCAGTACTTTGGCCACCTCATGCAAAGAGTTGACTCATTGGAAAAGACTCTGATGCTGGGAGGGATTGGGGACAGGAGAAGAAGGGGACAGCAGAGGATGAGATGGTTGGATGGCATCACGGACTCGATGGACGCAAGTCTGAGTGAACTCCAGGAGTTGGTGATGGACAGGGAGGCCTGGCGTGTTGCAATTTAAGGGGTCGCAAAGAGTTGGACACTACTGAGCGAATGAACTGAACTGAATGTAATAAATATATAAGTAAGTAAATATTTATTAAATATATATTATATATATATGTATATATATAATCTTATCTGGGTGGTGGTTGAGTTATACATATGTAGAAAATACTGCAGTCTTACACTTAAGATTTGTGCCTTTTAAGTTATATTTTAAAAGTCCACAAACAAAATCAGCCAGAAACTATTAGCAGCGTAGAGGGAGGAAGATAATTAAATGATATAAAAGTAGATCTTATAAGCTTAGAAGAAGAGGACAAACAACTCAATAGAAAACAGGGAAATGAATCGGCAGTTTTAAAAATTGTGAAACACTTTTTGTCACAGAAATCTTACTTCCAGAAATTCATTGTACAGATACATTTGACTAATATGCAAGGTTATTGTTGCACATTATTTATATTGCAAAAGACTTGCAATCTGAATATGAGTCTTTTTGTCATTGATTTTTGAAGTGATTTATGTAGTTTGGGTACAAATCCTTTGCCAATATATGTAGTATGACTGTTTTCTAATACTTTGTGAGTTGTCTTTTTACTCTTAATGGTATCTTTTGGTGAACAAAAGTTATTAATTTTAATGCTATACCATATATTAATCGCTTATGGTTGCTATATGTCTTATTTTTAAAAAGTCTTAGCTTAAAAAATGAAATCTTGGATTAATCAGTCCTACAGATATTCTCTTACATTTTCCTCTAAAAGTTGTATTTTTTTAACTTTAACAGATCTGTAATCTATGTAGAATTAATCTAATCTCTCTTTATGACCAACCTAGACAGTGTATTAAAAAGCAGAGACATTGCTGACAAAGGTCCATCTAGTCAAAGCTATGGTTTTTCTAGTTGTCATGTATTTGACAGTTAGACCATAAGGAAAACTGAGCACCGAAGAATTGATGCTTTTGAACTGTGGTGTTGGAGAAGACTCTTGAGAGTTCCTTGGACTGTAAGGAGATCCAACCAGTCAATCCTAGAGATCAATCTTGAATGTTCATTGGAAGGACTGATGCTGAAGTTGAAACTCCAATACTTTGGCCACATGATGGGAAAAGCTGACTCATTTGAAAAGACCCTGATGCTGGGAAAGATTGAAGGCAGGAGGAGAAGTGGATGACAGAGAATGATATGGTTGGATAGCATCATCGACTTGATGGACATGAGTCTGAGCAAGCTCTGGGAGTTGGTGATGGACAGGGAAATCTGGCATGCTGTAGTCCATGGGGTCACAAATAGTTGGACATGGCTGAGTGACCAAATTGAACTGAATATTAATGTAATCTATATATTATTTTCTTTTATAGTTTTTATTCATGATGTAAGATAAAGGTAAACATTTTTTTCCATATGAGTATTCAGATGGTATTTTTTAAAATTGAAAACAGTCATTTGTCCCATTGCACTGCCATGTCATGTTTGGCCTAAATAATGCCAAAGTATGTGTGTGGATCTTTTTCTGAACTCTGTTCTGTTGCATTAGTTGCCTTATCTATCTTTGTGTTATTTCCACTCTTATAATTACTATAGCTTTATAATAGTTCTCCTATTGGGTAGGGCAAATCCTCCTTTATTGTTCTTCAAGATTGCCTTGCTGTTCTTAGATTTCTGTATCTCCATATTAATTTTAAAAATCAACCTGTAATTTTCTACATTCACAAGACCTGTTGGATTTTTTTGTGATTGATTTGGGGATTGCTGACATGTTACTGAGTCTTCCAAATCATGAGCATGGTATATCTCTCCATTTATTTAGATCTTTAATTTCTTTCAATAATGTTTTAGAGTGTTTAATACTGAGGTCTTTTTTAACTTATTTTTTAATTGTAGCATGTACTGATATCTTAAACATCTTTCAATAGACTTATTCCTAGGTGTGTTTTATGCTATTAAAGCTGGTATAATTTTTAAATTACTTTTTCTATTTGTTTTTGCTGATATTTAAATATAATCTTTTTATGTTATGATTTTGTGTTCATAGTTTGCTAAACACGCCCTCTTCTAATTTCATATTTGCTTCTTCTCTCTGACTATATAAGTATCTATCATTTGAGACTTTCAGCCTTCTTTCTGTACATGACTGTAATATATCACTGTCTTCTATCATAGTCACTGAGTCACAGATATTTTTACTCATAACTGATATTTTAGATTATTTTACTCTATTATTTTTTTATCTCTGAAGAATTTGTACTCATTTCTGTTCATGAATTGCTTTTTTCTTTGATTTTTTCCCTTTTATCCTTCTGATTTCAACTTAGCAAAAATGATGTTGTACAAGAAGCATCTTGATAAAATAGAAAAGGCTCTAGAATAGGTCTTAGAGTCTGGGATTCTAGTCTGAGTTCATCTGTAATATTCTTCAGGCTAGGTTAGCAGAGGGATTTCAAACCAGTGTTCACCCAATCCCTAATATAAGACTAACCAGAGATGCTTGTTAAAAATACAAGTTCTTAGCTACTTCTTTAGATTTGTGTGTGTGTCGCCCTGGAAATGTATATATTGATACATAAGTACATGTACAAATATATATAAATATCCGTAAGTGATTTTTATCATCAGGGAAGTTTACATATGACAAGATTAGGATTTCTTCCATCTCTGATTTTATTTGATTCCATGAATGCTTAGCATTGTATTGCCATAATCAATGAAAAATTTCACCTAAACAAACAAGTATCAAAGATCCAATGCCAATATGCTAAAGTTTGGTATTTAGGGCACCTGTGAGCACAAATGAGTTGCTGCCTTGCATACAGGTGCTATTCCATCTGCTCTGCTATATCAAATGCTATTTCAGAGGTACAAGGCCAGAGCAGGAGGAGCCATTGATATAATTAGATCTTTTTTTTTTTTTACTTATTATTTTTTTTACTTTACAATATTGTATTGGTTTTGCCACACATCGACATGAATCCGCCAAGGGTGTACATGTTTTCCCAATGCCGAACCCCCCCTCCCACCCTCCCCCCGCAACACTATCCCTCCGGGTCATCCCAGTGCACCAGCCCCAAAGGCATCTGTCCCTCTAGTGGTTAACTTGGCTAGTAACTTCTGACTGTTCATTTGTTTTGTATCCAGTCATTAACCAAACTAGGTCAGAAAGGGCAGTACTTCCTGAAAGAATAACTACAGTTTAATCATTAATGTCATAAGCAGAAATGAAGCTGGACTCTTCTTTGGGTAAAGGTTGACGGGAAAGAAACAGGATGAGGAGTGTAACAGAAGCTGAGAAAAAAACATGGTCAAAGTCTGAGATAGAGATTAGGGAGGAAAGAGTAGAGTTTATCCTGGTCTTATTTGTCAATAGATTACTCAAGTAGGTAATGTAAGAATTTTATGAGGGATAGAATCATAGGTTCTCATATTCTAAAATAAAATAATGCATTCTCCTATTTCCTGACTTCTTTTTTGGTTTAGTCCTTATTTTTCTTATTTTTCTCTAGCCATTCTTTTCCTTTTCCTTTTGACTGACAACTAAATGGGCACCATACTGTTTTGTTCTTTTACCTCTTTGACTTTGCAAAAATAATAATTATTTAACAGTCATGTCTGATCCTGTTCTTCCTCTGATAAGAACTAAATGTATTGTGCAGTCATTTGGAAGTCCGTTCACTGAATATTAAGAAAAATGGTGTTTGTAATAGTACCTAGAAAATAACTGGTTCATAATTTTTACACAAATCAAAGTTTATTTACAGATGAAATGATAAGTTCATCTTGAAGTAAGAAAGTTACAACACAGAGAATGAATTTTAAAAGAAGAATGATTCCCCAATGTATATCATTGAACTTTTCTTTTTGTTTTCTTTAGCTCCACCTCTTTAATTGCTTATAAGACATTTCCAGTTGAACTTTACTATGTTGAAAACCAAAAATTGACATTTTTTTGTATCTCTCCAAGTTCACTTTGGAGATAACTTTCCCTTTTCAATGCATTTCAATTCCCCTACATTCCTATGTTTCTATTTCCATAGTTTCCATTCCTAAGTAATAACCATAGGCATTACTGATACTAATCTATCATAGTGAAAATTCCAGATCTGCCACTTGATGGCCACATGACTTTGGAAAAATTGCAATCTCTTGAGATATTAGTTCCTGTAAAGTGAGGATGGTAATAAGAATAAGAACATGAAGATAATATGTGTATACACACACACACACACACACATATATACACAATAGGTGTGTGATAAATGGTGGCTATTATTACTCTGAAATCAGTGTTTAAATCTGTGCTCCAGGCTATGTTCAAGGCATTATATTTCTAACTACTTTTCACTCATGTGCAGTTCTCCAGCATTTTACAGTATCTCACTTCCCCATGCTTTACCTTTTATATAAACATTCTTTTAAACCAGTCTCTGAGACCCAATAGTTTTTTTTTTTTCATATAGCTTTCTGCTTCGCAGGAAGCTGCTTAAGCCCGACAACCACAGGGTTAAAACTGGTTGCTGAAGCCACCCCCTCTTCCCCTCCCAGTCCCCCTTTTCACAGTAGCCTGGCAGCTGTCCCAACTGCCTACCAAAGCCAAATGCTTGAAGAGAGAGAGAGGAGCCAGCCATGAATCCCTTCCAGAAAAATGATTCCAAGGAAACGCTTTTTTTACCTGTCTCCACTGAAGAGGTACCACCTCAACCCCCCACCTTTCCAAAGAAGCCATCTCCGGTGAGTCCTGGGATTCATCTCTGCCTCTGACAGAAACAGACATACTCTGTTGGTTCTCCTTGGCCCCTGGAGCTTCAGGCTGAGCTGTATTAGAGTATTAAAAACTATTCTCTCTTGGAGTTAGAATGAACCTATAAACCAGATCTAAATAGGAGTTTCTTTCAACTTAAGAGAGGAAGCAGCACAAGGCGGTGGTCAGAGTTCTTCAGTGGGTATCCAGGACTTGGCTGTATTTCATTGTATATTCTGAATTTTTCTGGGGTGGAAAAAAAAGCACTTTGCATGTCCAGGGAAACTTGGCAAGTACTCCTTTCTGGAGAACTGTGTGTGATTGTTCTTTCTTTACCAAAAAAACCTCCAAAACTTCAGCCTTTAGTTTCCCCTGTATACAGAGTCTATGCTGCACACCAAGGAAGTTTTAGAATAGATCTAGTCTCTGTTATTGTGTTTCAGTTTACAGTGGGTGAAAGGACAGAGAAACAGGGAGTTGATAATGTTTTACTTTATATATTAATACTTGTTAAAACATTTCCCAATTCTTTTTTAATCCTCATATCAAAATCCTGTTAAGTAGAGAGGGTATAGTAATACTAGCCAGTATTTACTTAGTTCTTACAAGCAAAGAAGTAGCAGTATTCTAGAGTTGGGTAGTTTCTTTGGAATAACAAAACTGAAGGATAAAGCCAGGTTTAGTGACATGGCCTGGAACAGTATGTTAACACAGTCAGTGACAGTGTTACATAGCTAATAGAAGCCGTGTTAACCAAACTTCAGGCTGTATAATTCTCAAGCTGTGAGCCAGGAAAGTAAGAAGACTATTCACTCTGTCTTTTAAGAAAGTTTTTTTTTTTTCATCATACATTAATGCATATTAATACTTTGGAGGGTTGTTTATGTATATCCATATATATCTATGTGGATAAAAAAACACATTAATTTATTAATCATTTATTTAGTTGTATATCTTCTGGTCCCAAATAATTTGAAGCTACTTACAAAAATGCATGTATATCTTATGAATAAGGAAAGGTAATAAAAAATCTCATGATTTGATTGAACCAAGGCCATATATCTCCATCCTTTTCTCATGTTGGTTGGGCTATCATAATGAGGGATTTGAAGTAAAACACGATATTTCTTTTATTCTGACTGATACAATGCATGCAGTAGCATAGTCCTTTTAATTCCCAAAAGGATTAGCACGAAAATATTATAGAATCTGTTTCATAGAACAAATGGACATTTAATTTGGAAAGGTTTAAGAAATCTCTGCCAAAGGTTAAGGTGATCAATCATCTTAATCTTTAACAATCTGTATTGGGCTCTGTTCCTGGCAGGAAGCCTTCATATTGCTAGGATTCCTCCCATCACAGTGAATGAGGCAGGTGGGGATAGAAAGGTTAATCCACACTGTAGAGCTAAGCAGGGTACTTACATCTGAGTGTAACTACCTGGACATCAAGTGTTCCAGAGGCCAGCTCTTTGTTATATTCCTAGAAATAAGGATGATTATTCTCTTGCCCAGTGCCCCAGGCTTTCCATTTAGTACCTGTGGGAAGATAAACAGGGCTTAGTGTCTGTATCAAGAAGTACCTGAGCTGCTCCATATTAAATGTTTGAGGGACAAAGGAATATTCAGAATAGCTTCTTTGACTGCTAAATCAGCAATGCAAGCACTTTTAGTAGGATACTGGCTGTTTCATGAAGAGTAGGGACCATTGCTTCTTCACATGACCTGTCATGGTGACTTAAATGGTTTTTTCTGTTGCAAAACAGTATAATGGTCTAAATATGGAAATATTGTTCATGCTTGAACCAGTGTCTTTTTGTTTCCTAGAAAATCTGTGGCTCCAACTATCCACTAAGTATTGTCTTCATTGTGGTGAATGAATTCTGTGAGCGCTTTTCCTATTATGGCATGAAAGGTAATTTTGTGTCTCCCAGTCCTACTTTTCTCCACTCATTCTCACCCCATGTTTGTAACAATCTGTTTTATATGCACTTATTTCTCTTATCTACTCTTTACCTTCATCCAGCTGGTCCTTTACTTTGGTGAAGACTTCCAAAAAATGCCTGGTGGGATTTTACCTTCTAACTCATACAGACCAAGAACAAAAAAGAGTAGTGGAAACCAGAACACAGCCCATGAGAATATAAGTGGAAAAACTCATCAGCAGCATTCCATTCTTAATTTTTATTCCTTAGGCCTATGGATTATATTGTTGCTGGGAAGGAGAAGGAAGGATTATTAGATATTAGATAAAGATAACATTAGGCCATGTTATCTTTCAGATTGGCCTAAATGATGCTATGTGCATGAGGACTGAAGGGAGGAGTATTGCAGTGGCTCAGTCCATAAAGCATCTGCCTGCAATGTGGGAGACCATGGAGTAATCCCTGGGTTGGGAAGATACGCGGAAGAAGAAAATGGCAACCCATTCCAGTATTCCTGCCTGGAGAATTCCGTGGACAGAGAAGCCTGATAGGCTTCAGTCCATGGGGTCACAAAGAGTTGGACATGACTGAGTAACACACATACACTAAGTATAGCCCCTTTCACCCTCACAACTCCGAGGGACCCTGCTTCTGCTGCTCAGAAGTTACTACTGATAGAAGTGCTGAAGATCAAGATCACCTGCAAAGACCCTATCAAATGCTCTTTTCCTCCATAAATCATTTTAATGCATCTACCTTGTTTTGTCCCTCTGTTTTTTTTTTTTTTTGCTTTAGCTGTGCTGACCCTGTATTTCCTGTATTTCCTGCATTGGAGTGAAAACACTTCCACATCTGTGTACCACGCCTTCAGCAGCCTCTGTTACTTCACTCCCATCCTGGGAGCAGCCATTGCTGACTCATGGTTGGGAAAATTCAAGTAAGGATGATGGGAGGTCACATTTCCAAGAAGCTTCACAGATTAAACATGCAGAGAGTATCACTTCTAGCCTCTTGCTTCCAAGCAAGAATATACTTGTGTCATCCATGATAAATAAGAATCTCTCTCAGACTGACAATATAGAAAGGTTTTATCTCTTCATTATCAGTTTTTCCACTATTTTTATACCCTTTTCAGTCAAGAGGGGTTTTTTCTTGTATTTAATCTTCTGTTCTGAAGTTTAAGACCAATTCTTGTTCTGATCTCAGGTGGTAAGATGGCTACCCACAAGAAAATGTATAATTAAATGTTGTTATTTTATATACTATCCATCTCTCCTCCAGACTGAGTCATTTCAGCTCTTTTAGTATCTTCTTATAAGTCCCTCTTTTCAGCTCTTTTACCATCTCTGATTCTCTTTTCTAATCTCCTTCTGTAGGTTCTTTCTTAAAACTATAATAAATATTTTCATGAGTTAGACTAATAGTCTATTCATTTCAATATCTTTTAAGTCCCTAAAAATAGCACCAAGAGATGTTTGGGGATAATGTTATAGTTGTCATCTATAACATCATTTTCATGGGACAGAGATGGATCTCAGGTATCTATCACTCAGGTATTTTCTGTGGAGTTGTCATCTACGGAATTGTCTAAATTAGCACTTCTCAAAGTGCATTCTGTTGAAAATTTGTTGTATAGGATCTAAAGAATGTTATGTAGGAACATAAAGCTCTCATAGTCGAATAAGTTTGGGAAAATGCTAGACTGAATAAAGCTAAAAAGGTATCTTTACTGCATGACTTCTTATAGCCTTTAACATGCTAATTAATATAAAATCTCCAAAAGAGCTTATGATATGTAGCATTTCCCAAACTTGTTTGACTGTGGAATATTTTTTCAGGGTATCTTGTAGACCAAGTGTTCCAAGGGGTCCTCTTTAGTAAACACTGGTTTCTACCTCACTTTGGCCTAGATATATCCATTATTCTAAAGTATTTATTCAGCACCTAATGTAGTGCTACAGCCACAATACAGTACTAAATAGTTTCTTGACTTTGGAGAAAGATGGCAGGTGCCTGAGGTCTATGTGTGCTCCGTATGTAGTAGTAGTCACTGAGTCCATCCAGATAGAAGGATGGCACTATATGCAGAAAAAAAGCATACACCATGGTATGGTCTTCATTCAGTTATAGAATAAAAGATTCATACTTATAGTATTTTAATTTATTTTTAAAATGACTGCTTTGTAAAAAGTATAGCTCTGGGATTTGGTGAACAATCGCTTCCTGACTATTTCAGAGGAAATTTGGCCATCTCTCCTTGTACCCTCAATCTCAACCCTTCATGAGGTAATTTTAATTATTTTGAATTTGTTTTTATTGATATATAACTTAAATAAAGTATACAAATCTGAAAGGCTTAAATATACAACTGGATGAATTTTTACAAATGTGTCACCATCACCTAGGTCACTCTCATTGGTATCTTTGTACTCTCAATATTTCTATCTCTTGCCTTCAGATTCTTCTTTAGAGATAGTCTTGTCCTAGAAATAATGGTAAATATGGGTGTAAACAAAGAATTATTATTAACCTTTCTTTTTCTATCATCTTTATCACTACCTGCAAAATTTTAAAAGAATCACTTAATATTTGTTGCCTTCCTTTCTTACTCTTANTATCTCTTGCCTTCAGATTCTTCTTTAGAGATAGTCTTGTCCTAGAAATAATGGTAAATATGGGTGTAAACAAAGAATTATTATTAACCTTTCTTTTTCTATCATCTTTATCACTACCTGCAAAATTTTAAAAGAATCACTTAATATTTGTTGCCTTCCTTTCTTACTCTTATCATTCCTTCAGCTCAGTTCAGTCACTCAGTCATGTCTGACTCTTTGCAACCCCATGAACTGCAGCACACCAGGCTTTCCTGTACATCACCAACTCCCGGAGTCCACCCAAACCCATGTCCATTGAGTCGGTGATGCCATCCAACCATCTTATCCTCTGTCATCCCCTTCTCTTCCTGCCCTCAATCTTTCCCAACATAAGGATCTTTTCAAATGAGTTAGCTCTTCGCATCAGGTGGCTAAAGTATTGGAGTNTTGTTCCATGTCCAGTTCTAACTGTTGCTTCCTGACCTGCATATAGATTTCTCAAGAGGCAGGCCAGGTAGTGGGTCTGGTATTCCCATCTCTTTCAGGATTCTGACAGTTCTGACAAACCAGAGATCAAATTTCCTCTTAAAGAGAGGAATTTCCTCTCTCTAAGATCACTGGTAATGATGCCATCAAACTGAGTGATCGTTTATAAATTCTTATTCATGTTGAGCATGTTAGTCTGTTTATTGCTCCTGTATTCTTGAAACTTCCTGGGCTTCTCTAACACTGTATTTTCTGGTTCTTTTACTTTTTTGGATTCTTCCAAGTTTGGCTTTTTTATTTTTTATTTTTTTTGCTTACTGTTTACTACACTGTTTCCTGAATGTAGGCATTTCCCCAGTGTATACATTTTACCCTTTTCCCTTTCTCCAGATTTTACCTTAACAAGTTCTGTGGTGTCAATTTTAGCTATATGCTGATGTCTCCTCAAACTCTATAATCTTAACCTATCACTCAAGCCCCAAGTGTGCATTGTAACTGCACATTAGCATTCATCTCCTGGATATTCCACCTTATCCTCTCTCCTAGCTTCCCTATACTTCTGCATCCAATCAATTTTTAAATTCTACCAATTCTGTTTCTATATTATGTCTCATATTCCTCCTACCTCAACACTGAGTCACCACGACTCCAGTTTTGGGTCTTTAGCCTCTAAACTGGACTATTATAGTGGACATGTGTGACATTTTCATTGTTTCCCATAATCTTTGTTCATAATTGAATCCATGCACTACTGTCAAATTAATTTTCCTAAAAGAAATCTCCATTCATATTACTACTCTGCTCAACATTTCTGCTAACACGTTGTCTACTAATCTCATCCAACTTACCTTTCTGCTCTTATTGTCATACTTACTCCCTTTCAAGAATGTCCAATAGATGAACCAAATACTAATATTTACCTAATGATAGCCAGGAACATCTCTTTTCCATGTCTGTTTGCATAGTTTGTACTGCATGAAATCTCTTTTTTCCCCAGCTTTCCACATCCAAACTCTTTAAGGCTCAGTTCACATGCCACCTATGCAATGGAATATCCTCTGCCCCTTACTTTTCACCACTAACCAGAATTAATCTAATATTCTCTGAACTCCCTACTTTTCACCCTCATATGACAAATTCTCTCTTATAATAACTATGTGTATATGAATCTAATATCTTCTTTGAAACCCTTAGAAGACAGTCTCATTCATAGTTTTTTATCCACAACACTTAAAACAGTGCCTGGTACATAGGCCCACAAAAAACATTTTAGTTCATAAATATATTCACCCTCAGATGAACATAGGCAGAAGACTAAGGGTGGGTGTGGGCAGGTGTGAAGATGACTTTTATTTTGTTGTGGGTATTGTGGTTGCTTTTAAAATAACAAAATTCTTTGAGGGATGAATAGGTATCTCTTTCAGAGGAAAGTGGGTTGGAGAAAACATGAATAACTTGTTCTTTAGGGATGTGTGGGGGTGTGGTGAGCTCACATGTCCAAAGACAATGATGACAAAAACACGAACAAACAAGTATTTCAAATTCTTTTCCTTTTCTTCAGAAGTTAGCTGCAGGATGAAAAATTTCCCATAACATTAGAAACATTACTCAGACCTTCAAACCACAATTTTCTGAATTTAGTACACAACATGTATTAAAGGTACTTCCTCTATTTGAAGTCCCAGAATCCTAGCTTTGTTAAGAGAAAATGGGCACCCACGGTCCCTGACTTTTGTACAAGGAACTCACTGTGTCAGGAGAGAGGTGAAACTTCCTTCAGGGCTACATGTAGGAGAGAGTAGCCAGTAGATACACAATGAAAAACAATTTTTTAAACATGGATACTGGCTTTTTACTGTTTCTATAAGTATCTACTGAGAAGGTTAATTACATGCTCAGATGCTATTTTTGATGCCAAGTTGCTTTTAAGAGAGAATAACATTTTTAGTCATAGTTCCTAGTGTTGGTTTATACCTTGTGACTTGTGCCTGTCAGTCTGGTCTCCTGATAATGGCAATCACTAAAAGCCACTCTCTTAAGTGTGTTTTGCCAAATATACTTTTGGATGTCTTTTCTACACTTCCTCTTTCTCTGAGTGGGTCTATACCATATCCCTCTCCCTATCTTTTTTGTCTGGTTGGAGCTGACCCTCTTTATACTAAGTCTCTTCCTTTGTCACAGTAAGTCTCTGCCTATTGCACATACTCCTTCTCAGTTCCTAAACTCTAATTTAAAATGTCTCCGGCTTTTTATAT
This sequence comes from Neotragus moschatus, assembly GCA_006410615.1. Classification (NCBI taxonomy): domain Eukaryota; kingdom Metazoa; phylum Chordata; class Mammalia; order Artiodactyla; family Bovidae; genus Neotragus; species Neotragus moschatus. Next base: position 1,947,767 of record SJYA01000194.1, read on the forward strand.
TCTTAGGGAGAAATAAAATTTAAAACTTCTTTCTTTTCCCTTTACTTTTTCCACATTAACTTGTTCATAAAACTGAAGGAATGCAGACTGTAAGAAAGAAGTTCTAGACCTAATTCTAATCCTAATTAGCATGGCACTTTAAAAATGTCCTTTGACTTCTCTGCAATTCACTTTCCTCATTTGCAAATGGAAGACTGAAGTCTGTCTGAAGCAGATCTCTGTCCTGTGGTTAGAACTGTAATATCCCCAATGACAACTGCATTTCAAATGCAGAATTTCCAAGTCTCTCTTGACTTCTCTCTCTTTCTGTTAAAGTTCTCTGCTGTTAGCTTCCTCACTTATATTCTTCATATTTTAGACTAATTCCTTGAATCTTTTACCTAGAAGGTAGCTTGGTTTTCTTTTAAGACAATTAGACTTCTCTCACTTGTTTAGTCCAACAATCTGATATTGCCCTGATCTCCCAATACAGGCTATCACTCCAGCTCAGACTCCTTTTGTTTTTTCTCTGTGATGATTTAGCATACATCATCTATTTTGTGTTCATAATAGCTGGCCTTTTCTCAGTCACTTTTTATTCCATTTCTTTCTATTCATTCTTTTTGTTCCAATGAGGAAAACTTTTCTCCAGAAGACACTACAAGGCCTTTTAGGAAAGCCTATCCCTTCCTTTTTCTTATCTCCTATTTCCCATTATAAACCCTCTAAGATCCTCTCCCCAGTGAGCCAACCTAGGAATATTTGGCATTTAGAATGCGAAATCTACATTTTGAGGTTTCTGGCATCTCCAGGCTCTCTTTGCTATCTTCATTCCATTTTTTTGTATTCTACTTTAGCACATGGTACTTTAAAATTTGCAGAAGTAAGCTATATAATTTCTAAGGTTCCTTCTAGTACTAATATTCTACTTATATGTAAAGAGAATTCTGGTGTCCCAATACACATAATACACACTGTATATTTGATAGCATGCCATGTTTCAGTGTATCTCAATGCTGGTTCCTACTGGAATTCCTCACTCTTCCACTTACTAGTTGTCATTCAGATCTTTTTTTGAAAAACAATATAATGTTTCGGGGGGAATGGATACATGTATATGTATAGCTGAGTCCCTTTCTTTGCTGTGCACCCAAAACAACGTTAGTTGGCTATACGCCAATAAAAAATATAAAATACTCTAATATAATATATTCCAATATAAAATAAAAAGTTAAAAAAGAAAGAAAAAACAACATAACAATAAGTCCCTATCAACTGTATGAGCTATATATCACTGAACAGTCTGTTCAAAGGCCCTGGCTCCTTTCTTATCCTTGCTAAATAGTCCATGAGGAAACTGTGGTGGGGATTACAATAACCCAAGTGTTCAGGTTAAACCCTTTACCTCTTTATCCAAGTGACTGTGTTTAAAGAAAGTTCTTTGTTCCCTTATTTTCCTGTTTATGTGATTCTTTCTTGACCTTTATGGATTTCTACAATCAAAGACATTCCTTGGGGAAAAAACCTCAGGTCAAACATATCCTGTTCTTCTGGTTCTCCTTTCTTAAAACATTATCTCTCACGACAGACCAAATCTGTTCATGATATATCTGTACAAGATCAGGGATTCTCTGTGTGGGGTAGTGAGGGAAAAACAGAAAGCATGAGAAAAGAATGTCCCTAATGCTATAGGGTGAAGAGTTATTGTCCCTTTTTCTAGTCTGTTTGTTTCATTCACCATTATTATTTATATTTGCATTTCTCATATAATTATTTCCTCCTCCACCCCTTCCTCCTCCTGCTCCATTTATCCTGGCACTGAGAACAGTATGAACTCTCAGTCTGTATTGCTCAAATCTCTGAATTCTGTTTGTAAACTGACTGATTTAACTTTCTCAACAGGACAATCATCTATCTCTCCTTGGTGTATGTGCTTGGCCATGTGATCAAGTCCATGGGTGCCTTACCAATACTGGGGGGACAGATGTTACACACGTGAGTAAAATCATGTGAATCATGTAAATCATGTAGATATCATGTAATCATGAACCTCCTCATTGGAAAAGAACTGCTTTCCTCCATTGGACAGGTAAATGTTTCATGCATTCATTATAGATGTTTCTCTGTCTTACTAGAGATGTCTCTTTATTTTACAACCTACTATTTTACTGGGCTTCCCTGGTGATTCAGAGGTTAAAGCATCTGCCTGCAATGCAGGAGACCTGGGTTCGATCGCTGGGTTGGAAAGATCCCCTGGAGTAGGAAATGGCAACCCACTCCAGTATTCTTGCCTGGAGAATCCCAGGACAGAGGAGCCTGGTGGGCTACAGTCCACGGGGTCACAAAGAGTCGGACACGACTGAGCAACTTCAGTCACCATTTTATTATACCAAATTGGTTAAGAAAAAATATTTGACTAGTTGAACTCTTTCCTGCTTTATCTGAGCTCATTTGTTTTTATTAAATATTTGGGGACTTGTAGAATGCTGTTAGCATCCTTTTCACAGAAACTCTACATATGCTTGAAGATATGAAAATCTTCATGCCCTCCATATTCCTTCACCTGTTCACCCATCCACACATTGTACTTTAACAGAGTTTTTTAAAAATGTCTGTGATACTTCTTTATAGTATATTGTAGAATTCATATTCAAAGCTTGAATTATTTCCATTTATGTATAGTCCCATATATTCCAGTTGCTCTGTCCCTCTTTGTTAAGTTATTGATGTTTATGATGCCAGAGAATCTTGATAGATTCTGACTTTGTTGGTTCAGTCAGAGAGGATTAGACTTGTTCATGAAGCAGGTTATATATATTTGTGTTTATAATGTGGCTAAACATGTATTTTCCGGTGAGTTAAGAATTTCGTTTGAGATTTAATGGATATTAGATACCTTATTATTGTTGTTCCATCAGAAATCATTGACATTTCTTCCATTAGTTATGACTAACTTAAGATTTATTTTGTGGTTACTAAGAATATGTGGCATAAAGGTTCACAAGGTCTTTCTATTGACATCTCCCTTTGACTGACTATATTGAGAACAGTCTTAACTCTGGAGTTCCTTGAGTATTGGCTTCTATATGTTGCACTCATAAGGTAAATGAAACTATCAGGGACAAAATCTTCCCATGTAATGACACTTTCTGGCAGCAACTCAAGGATTATGAAGATTGTAAGTGCTCCTGAGTCTCTCCTAGGAGGAAGCCATTGGGAAGTGCCTGCAATATAGAAATGTGAAGGAGGTCGTGCCCTTGTACACATATTTTTTCTCTTATAGCTCTATATTCCATTTCTACAGTTGTGTTTAGTATCAGTATGGTTAGCACTCTCACATTTCCCTTTCAGAGTCCTGTCAATGGTTGGCCTGAGTCTAATAGCTTTGGGCACAGGAGGTATCAAACCCTGTGTGGCAGCTTTTGGTGGAGACCAATTTGAAGAAAAACATGTAAGAATCTTGTCATTTCTGTATTTTCAAGAATTAGAGCAGACATTAAATGACAGGTAGCCATTTGCCAAGATTGAAGTGATCCAGTAGTTAGAACATATCTGAGTAGTGTTCAGTGCTGGGTACTGATCATTAATGAAGAGAAAAATGGAAACATTTCAAAGGAATATGAGTAGGACTAAAAAGATGCAGCTTAGGAAGAAAAATTGATGGAAATGAAGGTATTTAGACTTCATTTAGATAAGATGAATAAGATGATAAGATGGATAAGATGAGACTTAAAAGAGAATATTATAATTATCTACAGATACTGGAAGTTGTTGTTGTTTAGTCACTCAGTTGTGTCCAACTCTTTGTGACCTCATGGGCTGCAGCACGCCAGGCATCCCTGTCCATGGGATTTCCCAGGCAAGAATACTGGAGTGGGTTGCCATTTCTTTCTCCAGAGGATCTTCCCAACCCAGGGATCGAAACTGTGTCTCCTGCATTGCAGGCAGGTTCTTTACCTTCTGAGTTACTCCCTTTATACAGATATTGGAAGGATGTTGGTAATTAACTGGAGAAGGCAACGGCACCCCACTCGGTACTCTTGCCTGGAAAATCCCATGGATGGAGGGGCCTGGTGGGCTGTAGTCCATGGGGTTGCTAAGAGTTGGAAATGACTGAGTGACTTTGCTTTCACTTTTCACTTTCCACTTTCATGCATTGGAGAAGGAAATGGCAACCCACTCCAGTGTTCTTGCCTGGAAAAATCCCAGGGACGGGGGAGCCTGGTGGGCTGCCATCTATGGGGTCGCACAGAGTTGGACACGACTGAAGCGACTTAGCAGGAGCATCAACAGCAGTAATTAATCCAAAGATCAATGAGAGAAAGCTATAGGAAGTTAGCTTTTCACTTGGTGAAAGGAAAAACTTCAAATATTAATGAGTTCACTCTCACTTAAGGTATTTAAGAAGATACATGATCATCAATTTGGGAATGGGAGGTAATGAGTAGTTTGGAGATGATATAAGCATCTCTAGCTTTGGGATTCTACAAAGGAGAAAATGACCATTTGGAATAAAACAGAATGAATTTTAGATGATCCTGTCTTGATGATCATTCCTTCTTTTCCTAGACACTTTCCACTGTCCATGGTGGGTGGGAAGACAGTATGAATAAAGGTAAAAACATATCTGTTAAGGAAGTGGCAACTAGGCAAGGAAAATACTCTATTCTTAGATCAACCAACATTTCTAGCTTCCTCTTTTTACCTCTCAGTTTTCCTTTTTGATGGTCTTCATGTATTATTCCCTCCTCTATAGCTATTTATCATGTTTGTTTTTTACTCTCTGTTCTTTCTTTATATCTTCCTGCATTTCTCTAACCTTTCAGACCACGTAGGTTATTTTATATTCTTTATCTACCCAGGGGTTCGTAGATTATAATTGCTTGCTAACCTTAGAGAAGTCACCAAACTCTGGTAAGTGGGATTCTATGCACAATGAATTCTACACATAGATGAATGGAGCAGGTTTAAATGGGGACCACAAGAGGAAGCAGAACACACCATAAATGGAAAATGGAGATTGTGCTGATGTGTCAGGGAGTCAGAATGAAGCACAGACATGCATAATGAATAAAGTGTCAGCAATTTTATTTGAAAGCTGCTTCATTTTGTACGTGCTCCACAAAGATATTTCAGTAATAGGACAGACCCACTTCCAAGTTTCCACTGGCCACTGCCCAGCCCACAGACTTTCTTTAATAGTTTCTGGCAGACTTCCCATGAGCATTAGGTAAATTATTCTGTTTGATCAACAATTTACTCAACTGTTCCATATTCTAGTCCTATTCCTACCACACATTCCACAAAATCTATTATTTAACTCAGCCACTCATTCACTAACTTAATTCAGTTTGATAAACATTTACTGAGTCTAATATAAGACAGGTGCTATGCTAGTGATGCTTGTGAGGATTACAGAAAATAATAAGATATTTTTCTGCTCTAAAGGAACTCTCAACCTACTGAAACAAATCTAATACAGAGACTAATACTAGAATAAACACTATAGGACACAGTACATAGACATAGTATACAAGATGATCATTTTTGCCAATATAAAAGGGTAAAAAAATGTTAAAGATGATTGTACTAGAGTGTGAAAGGTAGAGACATGTTTATTTGGGGTCAGCAAAATCTATCTAATATAACATTCACATACTATGGAGGCAGTATCTGAATCGGTGTATATACCTGGAAAATCCCAGGTTGGGGAGGTGGGGGGTGGACCAAGGAGGCACACTGAACTGATGATTTGTCCTGTTTTGGCTTTTTTTTTCAGGCAGAGGAACGGACTAGATACTTCTCAGTCTTCTACCTCTCCATCAATGCAGGGAGCTTGATTTCTACATTTGTCACACCCATGCTGAGAGGTTGGGATCTTTTCTGAGGGCCTCTGCTTAAGCTTCACTCTGCCCAGCCAGAAATCCGTTCAAGGCTTCTTACTGTCCATCTTCTCCCTTTATATGAGTTTGAAAATTTGAGCGAATTTCTTTTAATCTGGATTTGTCTGGCCCAAAAGAAGGATTATGGATTAGGTGTTGGGAGGAAAGAAGATGGCTATGTCTATGACCTCAAAAACCTGAACTTATAGAACAGAACATCAAAAATTTAAGATTCAGGATTAATTTGGTTTTGTTTTTTCCTGTAGGAGATGTGCAGTGTTTTGGGAAGGACTGCTATGCATTGGCTTTTGGAGTTCCAGGATTGCTTATGCTGATAGCTCTTGGTAAGTGCAATGGGGCAAAAGAAACTAATAACCACTGATGCTTTCCACGTGGAAAGCATGAGTAAACACTATACACAAACTATTTTATTCACTCCTCACACAAACCTATTAGCTGTTATTGTAGGGGTTTTCCCTAGAAATTGTAGATAAATTAACTGAATAAAGTTAGAAGCCTAAAAAAAATTAGTGCCCACGGTTATATAACTAATAAGCTTCCTGAGAGTTTTAAAAAGACTGATCCTTGGATGCCATGTAGGACCAATTAAATCAGGATCTCTGTGGGATACAGCCGTGGCATCTAAAATTTTTAAAGTTTCTAATTGTAGTCACAGTTGAGATGTACTGATCTACATTGCAATATATAAGTGAAGCAAAGAAAATAATCCTTCCTCTCAAACCAGCTTATTTCATCTGATAACTATCTGGTAACTGGAAGATGTAAAAATTTGGGGGGCCTTTTAAAGCTTCTAGGGTCAGCTGTTTCTGCCCTGCTCTGCAATGCTTCCAAGAAGTTTGCTCCTGAACAATGAGAATAAAAGCAGTTGGATGAAAACTAATGCAACTTAGATCAAGTGGCATTCTCTTTACCACTGAGAAACAAGCAATGGAAGAGGAAGAGGAATATATGTGTTTCTTAGTTTACACAGTCTAAGGGGAAAGTTGGACATGATTGTTTCTAATCATTGACCTGGAAACCTGTTCTCACACTGAGCCTTTGGGTGACACCCTCCTGGAGGATATCCAGTCCAAACACATAAAGAGCTCAATAAAGGATAAAGAGCCCAGAGGCTCACTGTTCCATCTGATTATTTTCAAACAGAGTTGGGGGGCTAATAATATTACTCAGGCAAGTTGCAGTTCCAATTCCAAGGAAATTTATGTGTTAGTCCAGGGCCCAGTGATAATACATTCTGCTTCCTTCTCTCTTCAAAGCCAAATATATTCCTAGTTTTCCTGATTAGTACTATGTCTTTTTTCTGGATCATTGCACAATATTNCACACAGTCAAAGGCTTTGGCATAGTCAATAAAGCAGAAATAGATGTTTTTCTGGAACTCTTGTTTTTTGCATGATCCGTTTACAAATTATGAAATGTTTAATTGAATGTTAAATGTTAAGTGTTGCTGTTATCATTAGTTACTTCAGTTTTCTAGGTACTAATAAATCAATTCTCTGATTTTTCACTATAATTTAATTTATTTGACTTTTTTTACTCACTATTTCATTCAGCAAACATCTATTTAATGAACATTTAATGTGTCAGATTCTGTGCTAGGTACTGGGATCACGTTATTGAATTAGGTAGCTACAGAATTCATGCTTTCAAAGGATTTATTTGGTCCAGCAGGAAGAGGGACACAGAGGAGTAAACAGAGTCTTTCAATATAGTATCATCACTATCACAACTAGAGAAATACAGTGGAAGCTATAAGAACACAGAGGGATACCTAAGACTCTGAGGCTCAGAAAATCTTTGCCTAAAGAAATGATAGGGAAGGTAAGACCTAAAGCATTAACAGCACTTAATCAAAGAAGAGACTGAAAGTGAAACAGAAATAGGACATGGTATCTGTAAGACAACGGGTTGAGAAATAGTATGACATATTTGAAGGCCTTGAAGGAACAGAGGATAAAGAGGAGAAACTGACAGAAACCAGATAATGAAAGGCTTTTAACTTATTAAGGAATTAGAACTTTATCAGGAGAATAGTAGGGAGCTTCAAAAGGGTTTTAAATAAAGGAATGATTGTTAGATGTTTATTTTTCAGTGATATTTCTGACTGTAATGTAGAAAAAGAATGGATTAAGGGTGAGACAAAGGATACTCTTTGTCTTGATTATTGAATTTTTTGGTACTTCCTTAAATTTTGTGCTCAAAGTGAGTGCCTACCTTAGTTCACCTTCTTCAGCACTGACAGAACTGACAAACTTGATATGATTAGATGTGTGAAAGTAAGAGAGAAGATAAGCCAGGGCTGAATGTGGCATTCTGACTTGAGCAAATGGGTGGATAGTAGGAGTATGGTCTAAGGGAGACTAGGCTTGGGGCAATACTAATGAATTTAGTTTGGACATGTAACATTTAGATGTTTTTGGAATATCTAATTGGGAGTACCAAACTTTTAAATCTGTATTTATTTGGAAATACAGGTTTAAAGTCCAGAATAAATGTCCGGGTTATAGCTATAGAGCTGGAGCTATTAGTATATGGATAGCAATTAAGTCAGGAAAATAGATGGAATGACTAACAGTATGATAAAGGAGAACAAGGATAGGACCTTGAGGAATACCAATATTTAAAAGACAAACAAATGAGCTAAGCACCAGGCATTAGAAGTAAACAAGTTATGGCAACTATCTACAAGGAATTTTGTTGTCCTGGTGAAAAATTAAGTTCTCTTCACTGTGATAGTGTAAAAATAAAGATATCTACAAGGATGTACAGCAAAAGCAATAATTAAGTTGCACTGAAGCCATTCAAATAAAGATTCACTAAAGAAAAGTTGGGGAAGGGCTCTCCAGGTAGGGAAAAAAACTGCAAATGGAGAGGTAGAAAACAGAATGTGGCATTTTGAGAACCAGGGTGATTTCCATAATACCACAATCAGATCTTTAGGGGACAATCTCCATGGCATAAACCTTTAGAATAATGTTTCAAATTTGTATGGGAATGAGTCTTATTGTAATGAAAACTTAATAGTAACTATTTTCTCCAATATATGGATTGTCAACTCTTGATGTATTTATACTATTAATATTAAAGAGATTATTCAGTGTTAAGCTTACTTTTATACAAGCCAGCATTTACTTATAGGTTGTTGTATTTCCTTTAAGATGAAAATGTGTTGACTCAAATTTTGTATTTGAATTAGGTAAAGGGTTCAGGAGTTAAAAAACAAAAAAAAGACAGGTAAAGAGGGGAAAGCCCACAGATGAGACTAAAAACGAATGCCAAAAGTAATAGTAGTTCTACCTTGGATACCAAGAGGATTTCAGGAAGGGGATCATTCAGAGTAACAAATATTACTGACTGGGAAAGCAAGATAAGGGTGAAAAATGTCCATTAAATATGGTGACACAAAGGTCTTTGATTTGATTATATCAGTTATGGTAGATTGGTGCAGTTTCAAGAATAATTAGAAAAGATTGGGAAGTGAATAAAATGAATGAAAGAGAAAACAGTAAGAATTTATAGCTGAAAGGTAACATGGAGTCAGGAGAGGATATTAAGCATGCTTGATTATTATTAGAAACACTCCAGTAAAGAAAGATGTTGAAGATGTAAGATAAGACAGTATAATCAATATGAAAGCACACATGTTAGAACTGTATTTACACAAGAGGAGGAACATTACCTTCATGTAACTGGAGAGAGGAGGGGATGGGTATGGGTACAAATATTAATAGATTTGGTGGCAGGAGTTGAGGGAGGTTTCATTTGAAGCCTTCTATTTTCTTTGTGAAATAAGAGGCAACAGTGTCTACTAGTGGAAGTAAATGTTAGAGAAACTCAAGGTCCCTACCTTCAAATCTAAGTGTGACCTTGTCAAGTTGATCATCCCACCTTCTTTTTATCACTCCATTGTCACATTTTAGACCAGAATCCCTGAGAAGTTCAGCCCCTTTCTAGGATCATTATTAGTTTCAAGAGCTGTCTAATTCCCATCCAAAATTTTCTACTTGTCCAGATAACCTTTTTTATCTGCCCACTTGTCTCTCAGGATTAGCATTCTTTATCTGAGCTTTTTTTTTTTTCTTTAATCAACAATAAGAAGGCCATGGTAAGTGGTAAAGCATGCTATTTGGAGAAGTTTGGGAGAAACTCAGAGGATAATAAAGAAAAAGTGGTGGAGTGAGCCTGACAGTCACAGAAGAATGGAGAAAGTAGAAAGTTAAGATAGAGAAAAGTAGGGTGATTCAGGCATTCTGGATGTTAGGATATTGGAGATTGTTACTGGTCACTGAAGAAGGCATTTTTGGTAGAGGAGCTGCTAGAGGGACATCTTGCTGGAGCTGGGAAATCCATTCAAGAGGGAAGTATATTAGAGATGATACCAAAATGGAGGTTTCCCACAAATTTTAGTTAAATTTAATACACTTTGGCCACCTGATGCGAAGAGCTGACTCATTTGAAAAGACCCTGATGCTGGGAAAGATTGAGGGCAAGAGGAGAAGGGGATGACAGAGGATGAGATGGTTAGATGGCATCACCAACACAATGGACATGGGTTTGGGTAAACTCCAGGAGTTGGTGATGGATAGGGAGGCCTGGCGTGCTGTGGTTCATGGGGTCACAAAGAGTTGGACACAACGGAGCGACTGAACTGAACTGAACTGAATACACTTGAAAAAAAACCTTGTGATTTTATAATTGTAAAAGTAATATCTCCTTGCTGGTATGTGGAAAATGAAGTAAAAACAAGAGAATTAAATTCACCTACAGATAGCTACAGAGATGTGGTTAAAAGATAAAGATATGCATTGAGAGAGAATGAGCTCAAGAACAGAAATAAAACTGAAAAGAATTGTTTTAGGAATAATGAATAGTAGTTAGAAGATACATTGGCAAATACAGAATGATGAAAGGAAAAGTGGGAAGCAGTTGGTTGTGGGGAACTCTATTGCAGATAGGGGTTAGGTCTTTTTTGTCTTTATTCTCAGCAGTGTCAGGCAAAATTGTGATTCAAAAATCAATGAATGAGGTCCTTTATGGTAGTTAAGAGTATAGATTTTTTAGTAGGCAGGCCTTAGTTGAAGAAGGTAGTTTCTGATCTTACTACCAAGGTGTAAAAAGGAATTGAAAAAGGCATAACTTAGCAGAGGTGGGTTGAGGGTGGGGTATCAGTGCTGGAAGGAAACACTGGGGTCTAGAATATGTTTTTTCATCTGGTCCAAGTTACATGGGTGCGTTCACTTGTAAAAATTCATTAAGTTATACATCTATTATTTACTTGTTCTTCTTATATTTTAATATAATTTATTTCATATCATTTAAAAGATTATATGAAAGTTTAGTGATATCAAAAATAAATAATGAAAAAGAGTGTAGTTTCTGGCAATTTCCATCTGTGCAGTCTTGTACAACTTGCTTAACTCCTTAATCCTTGATTTCTTTATGTGTAAAATCCTTTTCAGGTTAAATCAGTACTATTATGTAAAATGCTTAACACTTTATATATAATAATAAGCCTTCAAGAGATCATTAATGATAATAATAACCATCAGGATAATAATGAATTTGGGAAAATCCATTTCAGGAGTTAGGACTTATTAGGTAGGTCTTGGAAACAAGATTTTAATTTGGCAGCAGATAAGGAGAAATGAATAGGGATTAAGAAACTACTTGGTGGCCATTTTGAAAATAGAGGGTAGAAGTTGTGAGGTCCTATACAAGTCATAGCCCTGGTTATGCAGAGAGGGGACAAGCAGGAAACACACTGAAGATAGAGGGTCAGTGAAAGTTGATAATATATTAGATGTAGAGTTGAGCTAGAGGAAGGAGAATTCAGAGGTGACTTTTATTTCTGTGATTACAGGACCATTCTGTGATTACATTGACCATTTTATTTTTCTCTTGGCTCCCATAGTTTTTATGACTCCAAAGTTAGGGAGCATCCATCAGTTTCCACCCTTTATGAGATGTGTCAATCATTCCTACATTTCCGCAGTGTGTCCTTAGTGTTAGGACACTAACAACTAAATGTGCTAAATGAGAAGCTAAGAACTTTGTTTATCTACTGCAGTTGTGTTTGCAATGGGAAGTAAACTATACAGAAAACCACCTCCTGAAGGAAACATACTGAATCAAGTGGTCAAATGTATCTGGGTAAGTTCGTGAATTGTTTGCCTGCCTTTTTCAATCACAAGAAAAGAAATGCTGTTCTGAGCCTATAGGCCTTCAAACATGGCTATACACTTTTCTCAATGATCTCTGCACTGCTTCTNCTGGTGAAAAATTAAGTTCTCTTCACTGTGATAGTGTAAAAATAAAGATATCTACAAGGATGTACAGCAAAAGCAATAATTAAGTTGCACTGAAGCCATTCAAATAAAGATTCACTAAAGAAAAGTTGGGGAAGGGCTCTCCAGGTAGGGAAAAAAACTGCAAATGGAGAGGTAGAAAACAGAATGTGGCATTTTGAGAACCAGGGTGATTTCCATAATACCACAATCAGATCTTTAGGGGACAATCTCCATGGCATAAACCTTTAGAATAATGTTTCAAATTTGTATGGGAATGAGTCTTATTGTAATGAAAACTTAATAGTAACTATTTTCTCCAATATATGGATTGTCAACTCTTGATGTATTTATACTATTAATATTAAAGAGATTATTCAGTGTTAAGCTTACTTTTATACAAGCCAGCATTTACTTATAGGTTGTTGTATTTCCTTTAAGATGAAAATGTGTTGACTCAAATTTTGTATTTGAATTAGGTAAAGGGTTCAGGAGTTAAAAAACAAAAAAAAGACAGGTAAAGAGGGGAAAGCCCACAGATGAGACTAAAAACGAATGCCAAAAGTAATAGTAGTTCTACCTTGGATACCAAGAGGATTTCAGGAAGGGGATCATTCAGAGTAACAAATATTACTGACTGGGAAAGCAAGATAAGGGTGAAAAATGTCCATTAAATATGGTGACACAAAGGTCTTTGATTTGATTATATCAGTTATGGTAGATTGGTGCAGTTTCAAGAATAATTAGAAAAGATTGGGAAGTGAATAAAATGAATGAAAGAGAAAACAGTAAGAATTTATAGCTGAAAGGTAACATGGAGTCAGGAGAGGATATTAAGCATGCTTGATTATTATTAGAAACACTCCAGTAAAGAAAGATGTTGAAGATGTAAGATAAGACAGTATAATCAATATGAAAGCACACATGTTAGAACTGTATTTACACAAGAGGAGGAACATTACCTTCATGTAACTGGAGAGAGGAGGGGATGGGTATGGGTACAAATATTAATAGATTTGGTGGCAGGAGTTGAGGGAGGTTTCATTTGAAGCCTTCTATTTTCTTTGTGAAATAAGAGGCAACAGTGTCTACTAGTGGAAGTAAATGTTAGAGAAACTCAAGGTCCCTACCTTCAAATCTAAGTGTGACCTTGTCAAGTTGATCATCCCACCTTCTTTTTATCACTCCATTGTCACATTTTAGACCAGAATCCCTGAGAAGTTCAGCCCCTTTCTAGGATCATTATTAGTTTCAAGAGCTGTCTAATTCCCATCCAAAATTTTCTACTTGTCCAGATAACCTTTTTTATCTGCCCACTTGTCTCTCAGGATTAGCATTCTTTATCTGAGCTTTTTTTTTTTTCTTTAATCAACAATAAGAAGGCCATGGTAAGTGGTAAAGCATGCTATTTGGAGAAGTTTGGGAGAAACTCAGAGGATAATAAAGAAAAAGTGGTGGAGTGAGCCTGACAGTCACAGAAGAATGGAGAAAGTAGAAAGTTAAGATAGAGAAAAGTAGGGTGATTCAGGCATTCTGGATGTTAGGATATTGGAGATTGTTACTGGTCACTGAAGAAGGCATTTTTGGTAGAGGAGCTGCTAGAGGGACATCTTGCTGGAGCTGGGAAATCCATTCAAGAGGGAAGTATATTAGAGATGATACCAAAATGGAGGTTTCCCACAAATTTTAGTTAAATTTAATACACTTTGGCCACCTGATGCGAAGAGCTGACTCATTTGAAAAGACCCTGATGCTGGGAAAGATTGAGGGCAAGAGGAGAAGGGGATGACAGAGGATGAGATGGTTAGATGGCATCACCAACACAATGGACATGGGTTTGGGTAAACTCCAGGAGTTGGTGATGGATAGGGAGGCCTGGCGTGCTGTGGTTCATGGGGTCACAAAGAGTTGGACACAACGGAGCGACTGAACTGAACTGAACTGAATACACTTGAAAAAAAACCTTGTGATTTTATAATTGTAAAAGTAATATCTCCTTGCTGGTATGTGGAAAATGAAGTAAAAACAAGAGAATTAAATTCACCTACAGATAGCTACAGAGATGTGGTTAAAAGATAAAGATATGCATTGAGAGAGAATGAGCTCAAGAACAGAAATAAAACTGAAAAGAATTGTTTTAGGAATAATGAATAGTAGTTAGAAGATACATTGGCAAATACAGAATGATGAAAGGAAAAGTGGGAAGCAGTTGGTTGTGGGGAACTCTATTGCAGATAGGGGTTAGGTCTTTTTTGTCTTTATTCTCAGCAGTGTCAGGCAAAATTGTGATTCAAAAATCAATGAATGAGGTCCTTTATGGTAGTTAAGAGTATAGATTTTTTAGTAGGCAGGCCTTAGTTGAAGAAGGTAGTTTCTGATCTTACTACCAAGGTGTAAAAAGGAATTGAAAAAGGCATAACTTAGCAGAGGTGGGTTGAGGGTGGGGTATCAGTGCTGGAAGGAAACACTGGGGTCTAGAATATGTTTTTTCATCTGGTCCAAGTTACATGGGTGCGTTCACTTGTAAAAATTCATTAAGTTATACATCTATTATTTACTTGTTCTTCTTATATTTTAATATAATTTATTTCATATCATTTAAAAGATTATATGAAAGTTTAGTGATATCAAAAATAAATAATGAAAAAGAGTGTAGTTTCTGGCAATTTCCATCTGTGCAGTCTTGTACAACTTGCTTAACTCCTTAATCCTTGATTTCTTTATGTGTAAAATCCTTTTCAGGTTAAATCAGTACTATTATGTAAAATGCTTAACACTTTATATATAATAATAAGCCTTCAAGAGATCATTAATGATAATAATAACCATCAGGATAATAATGAATTTGGGAAAATCCATTTCAGGAGTTAGGACTTATTAGGTAGGTCTTGGAAACAAGATTTTAATTTGGCAGCAGATAAGGAGAAATGAATAGGGATTAAGAAACTACTTGGTGGCCATTTTGAAAATAGAGGGTAGAAGTTGTGAGGTCCTATACAAGTCATAGCCCTGGTTATGCAGAGAGGGGACAAGCAGGAAACACACTGAAGATAGAGGGTCAGTGAAAGTTGATAATATATTAGATGTAGAGTTGAGCTAGAGGAAGGAGAATTCAGAGGTGACTTTTATTTCTGTGATTACAGGACCATTCTGTGATTACATTGACCATTTTATTTTTCTCTTGGCTCCCATAGTTTTTATGACTCCAAAGTTAGGGAGCATCCATCAGTTTCCACCCTTTATGAGATGTGTCAATCATTCCTACATTTCCGCAGTGTGTCCTTAGTGTTAGGACACTAACAACTAAATGTGCTAAATGAGAAGCTAAGAACTTTGTTTATCTACTGCAGTTGTGTTTGCAATGGGAAGTAAACTATACAGAAAACCACCTCCTGAAGGAAACATACTGAATCAAGTGGTCAAATGTATCTGGGTAAGTTCGTGAATTGTTTGCCTGCCTTTTTCAATCACAAGAAAAGAAATGCTGTTCTGAGCCTATAGGCCTTCAAACATGGCTATACACTTTTCTCAATGATCTCTGCACTGCTTCTGTGACTTTTGGAAAGTGGGGTTGATCAAACATCACTCAATGCCTCTATTTAACCTTTAAGCTGAAAATAATATAATCATTTTTAAAAACTGGCAAAAGTTTTCTGAAATGTAGTTACATATGTTGAAATTATATTTCAAATATTCTGAAATTCAATGTGTGATGAAGTCAGAAGGTTAGATTAAGTCACTCAAGAGTATGTGTGTCTAAGGGAAGATACAGTGAAATGGAAAAGGCAGGGGATGGTTTGTATTTTTCCCTCTCTTCTGATATCTATGCTCTGCCCTAGTTTGCCATTTCCAGCCGTTTCAAGAACCATTCTGGGGACAATCCCAAGCAAGAGCACTGGCTGGACTGGGCAGCTGAGAAATACCCAGTAAGTTGAACTGTAGAAACATCTGATGCCTTCATAGAATTTTTCCTAATAACCAAACTGATTCTCTCCTACTGTACTTGACCTCTTCTCTTACTGTTCTGGGCCATTTCTACTCCAAGCAAGAAATCCTTAACTGCCAATTCAGCCTATTCCTTCTTCTTCCTCTTTGCAGAAGCAGCTCATTATGGACGTGAAGGCACTGACAAGGGTACTGTTCCTTTATATCCCATTGCCCATGTTCTGGGCGCTTTTGGATCAGCAGGTAAGAATAGTTCTTTTGAAAACTACCTCTTCCAGCTCCTTCTCTCTCGAAGGAAAGGGATTTCCTCTAATAGCATCTGTTTGCCATAGGGCTCACGATGGACCTTGCAAGCCACCAGGATGAATGGGAATTTGGTGAGTAGAAGAGATTTTTTCCAATATCATTTTCTTTTTAATCCACACTAAGGGAAAATTTCTTTGTGTTTTTGCCTTAAAAGTGACATAAGATTATGCCTTTAGCACAAAGTTAATGGGTAGGCAAAATGAGTATTAAAAGACAGAATCTTATCTTTGAAAATCAGAAAGGTAAGGATGGAAAGGTTTCAGTGTATACAGGAAGCACTGAGACAATAGCAAATGAAGTGATAGGGAGTGGATAGTGATAGGGAGTGGATAGAGAGCAAATGAAACCTGGGAAATGGATGTTTCCTTCCAACTATGCCCCACCAAAGCTCCCTTCTTAGCTCAGTCAATAAAGAATCTGTCTTCAATGTAGGAGATCTGGGTTTGATTCCTGGGTCAGGAAGCTCCCCTGCAGAAGGACATGGCAACCCACTCCAGTATTCTTGCCTGCAGAATTCCATGGACAGAGGAGCCTGGCAGGCTACAGTCCATGGACTCACAAGAGTTGGACATGACTTAGCAACCAAACCACCACCACCAGGCACCCCAGGGCACAACAGATTTTTGTGACAACACAGTTGGCCCAACCTCTCAGGCAGGGTTCACAGCAGGGATCCAGAGGTGGGATATTTTGTTCATGGATACAGAAATAATGGGAAATGTTTAAACATAATTTTTTCTTTTTAAAATTTTCATTCATTGACAAATTCTTTCATTTATTCCCGCTGCCTATTGTATGTTCTCCTGCCATCTCACTTGTGAAGAAGGCAGGGTGGAATGATGCCAGGCTTTTATAAGCCAGTCTGTTTGGAGCTTGTCTAATATAATTTCATCTTTTCTCTTCCTCTGGCTGTCCAGGATTTACCATGGTTGTCTTCCTTTTGACCCTCTGAAGGGTCAAACTTTAAAAACACTGTGTGTCGAGGGGAGACTTCACCCTAACCATGATACCTTTTTGTCCTTCACATCTTTACCCCCATGACTACAGTTGCTGAGATTAATAAAAACACACTGACTCTATTTTCTCTCAAGTTAAAAAAGCATAGTGCACAGAAAATAAGATTCTCCCTCATGCCCATCTGCCTTCAGAAGCCATAGTCTAAGCCATTCCAACCTATTCCCCCACATACCCTTCCAAGGATAATAGTGGCTCTGAACCAAAGACCTGATGGATAGTATCTTATGCTTCTCACCTGCTAATTATCAAGACTGTTGATCTAGGCTTTTTTTGTCTTTATGCCAATATCTTCATGTGATTTGTTGTCATGTTTCAGGGTTTCTTTGTGCTTCAGCCTGATCAGATGCAGGTAGGAGACTTCTCTATATTCTTGGGTACTTATTTTTTCCCTTATCTATAACTTTATGTGTAGTAGGAGAATTACTAACCATAATTTGATGGGGTTTTTTCCTTCTATGCTGAGGAGGGCTAAACATAGTGATGAAAATATTCTCTTTAAGCCTCACACTTCTCTTTCATATCTTCTCTTAAGCAAGTAGCTCCTGCAAAAACTCCAGGAAGTTCTGAACTCACAGGGAAAGTGTAAACATTGGATTTTTTTTTTCATATCAAGTTCATGTTGTCAAAGGAAGTATAACGCTTTGTTGTGTTAGCAATGAATTCAGAAGCCCTGTTTATTGCAGTTATTTTTAACTCTTTGTTTTGTTCAACAGTCCCCAATTCCTTCTTCTCTCTTTCCTTTCTCCTGACCGTGACATTTTTCCCTTGGTTGTGAAACTGGATAAGATCAGAGCAAATGGGAGGGAAGAACTCCTAATTAATTGACAGAAAAACCAGTGCACAGTGAAACTTGTTCCTTGGGATATTTGGAAGCTAATGTGCTATGCAGGGGTAATACAGTCTTGGGTATAAAGGGACTGAAAGATGTGGAATCATTCTGTACACTGTATGATGAAAGTGTGTTTGGATGTGAGAGAGTATGCACACACGCAAATGAAACCACATGGTCACACTCAGAACACTTGTAACTAATTCTTTTTACCATCGTGTTACAGGTGCTAAATCCCTTTTTGGTTCTTATCTTCATACCATTGTTTGACCTTGTCATTTATCGTCTGGTCTCCAAGTGTGGCATTAACTTCACGTAAGTGCTCACTGTGGGCTTCCCAGGTGGCGCTAGTGGTAAAGAATCTGCCTGCCAATGTAGGAGAAATAAGGGACATGGATTCAGTCCCTGGGTCAGGAAGATCCCCTTGAAGAGGGCATGGCAACCTACTCCAGTATTCTTGCCTGGAGAATCCCGTGGACATAGAAGACCAACAGGCTACAGTCCATGGGGTCGCAAAGAGTCAGACATGACTGAAGCAACTTAGCAGCATGCACACAAGTGTTCACTATGCCTATGTTACTCCAAATTGACTCAGAATTTGCCCAGTTTGATAGTCAGTATCTTTTCTGCTTAGTAATGATTTATTTTGGTTTATCATTTTTCTGCTTCTGTTTATCCACATTAGATTAAATGCCTATTAATACTGGAGGATGGGAATTAGATCTAATTAATTCTTAACTTAGAGAGTCCAAGTCATTGCTGCAGACTTACATATGTGATATTGAAAAGCTAGGAGTACACCTCATGGAAAGTCAAAAGTATGTGATTAGTCTCCTAAACCAACTTGTTGCTTTGTAGTTAAAAGTTGCCTCTTCAAAGAAGTCCAAAGTCTTTGATGATTAATCCCTTTAAATCTCTTACTGTCCCTATGAAACAAATGAAGGACCTCATAAGAGTGGGGATAGAAACTGTTTTCCCCCTTTCTAAATAGAAGTGTTATTCTTTGTAAAGTTTGACAGAGGAGGGTGTTAAGTAATCTATAATTTCTGATTTAATAGCAATTTCCTTTTGATAATCATTTTATATATTCAAATTACTTTTTGCCATTTACTCATTCATTGAGCACCAAGTGCTTTGTAAAAGCACAAATCTTGCTTCTAAGGAGTTTATCCTTTATTTAGTAAGGGAGCTAGATGGAGCAAGTTATTGCATAAGATGAATTATGTTAATATGGTAAGCCTAAGAAGGGAAACAAAGTGCCAGGAAATGCAGAGATGGAAGAGAGTGGCCAGCATCAAGAAAAACTTATAAAGAAGAGGAAAAGAAGGTAATAATATATAGTAACTGGTATATGGTAAATGTTCAATAATTCTGGCTGCTGCTGCTGCTAAGTCACTTCAGTCATGTCAAACTCTTAGCGACCCCATGGACTGCAGCCTACCAGGCTCCTCCACCCATGGGATTTTCCAGGCAAGAGTATTGGAGTGGGTCGCCATTGCCTTCTCCACATTAATTCTGGCTATATTACTATTATTTTTGCTATTGTGATATAATAGATAGAAAAAACATCATAAATAAAGATGGAAAATTTGGTGTGTTACAAAGAATAGTTCATTGACTCAAGTAAAGGTAGAAAGAAGGATATATGAAGGAGAGTACTAGGAAATACTTTGAAAGTAACTGAGAACAAATTAGGTAAGCTAAGGGGGTTTAGGGGAGAAGGCAGTGGCACCCCACTCCAGTACTCTTGCCTGGAAAATCCCATGGACGGAGGAGCTTAGTAGGCTGCAGTCTATGGGGTCGCTAAGAGTTGGACACGACTGTGCGAGTTCACTTTCACGCACTGGAGAAGGAAATGGCAACCTACCCTAGTGTTCTTGCCTGGAGAATCCCAGGGACAGGGGAGCCTGGTGGGCTGCCGTCCATGGGGTCGCACAGAGTCAGGCACAACTGAAGCGACTTAGCAACAGCGGTAGCAAGGGGGTTTAGATTTTATTCTTTAGCACCTACAGTTTAGGTATAATTGCCTCTGTTTCCTCTATAGATCACTTAGGAAAATGGCTGTTGGTATGATCCTAGCTTGCCTGGCTTTTGCAGTTGCTGCTGCTGTAGAGATAAAAATTAATGTGAGTACAGTAAATCTTAAGCTCCTTGAGGGCAGGATGAAATCTGTTTTGTTCATTTCTCTGACTTGTTCAATCTTGATTCACTGGGCCCTACCACAGTAGCTGTTTTACAGAAGGTGCATAATAAGTATTTGTGGCAAATGAGTAAATATAGGAGTAGAGCAGCAGTGTAAAATGAAGCCCACTTCCCACCTGAATGATGTAGGAATTTCCAAACACCAGTATCCAAGATATATAATCATCTCTTTGATACCTTACCAAACAAATACCTTTTGGCAGGTTGAATAATCACTACTGGGGAATGATGTATGGGGCCACAGCCAAGTCAAAAAGCATGGAGTGTGTTACCAGGCATCTGTGCTTACAGGGGATTCTCTGATAGCTCAGTTGATAAAGAATCCACCTGCTATGCGGGAGATGTGGGTTCGATTCCTGAGTTGGGAAGATCCTCTGGAGTAGGGAAAGACTACAGAAGCAGAAGATATTAAGAAGAGGTGGCAAAAATACACAGAAGAGCTATACAAAAAAGATCTTTATGACCCTGTTAACCACAATAGTGTGATCACTCACCTAGAACCAGACATCCTGGAATATGAAGTCAAGTGGGCCTTAGAAAGCATCACTACAAACAAAGCTAGTGGAGTGATGGCATTCCAGTTGAGCTATTTCAAATCCTAAAAGATGATGCTGTGAAAGTAATGCACTCAGTATGCCAGCAAATCTGGAAAACTCAGCAGTGACCACAGGACTGGAAAAGGTCAGTTTTCATTCCAATCCCAAAGAAAGACAATGCCAAAGAATGCTCAAACTACCTCACAATTGCACTCATCTCACATGCTAGCAAAGTAATGCTAAAAATTCTCCAAGCCAGGCTTCAGCAGTACATGAGCCAAGAACTTCCTGATATTTGAGCTGGATTTAGAAAAGGCAGAGGAACCAGAGATCAAATTGCCTACATCAAAAAAGCAAGAGAGTTCTAGAAAACCATCTATTTCTGCTTTATTAACTATGCCAAAGCCTTTGACTGTGTGGATCACAACAAACTGTGGAAAATTCTTCAAGAGATAGGACTACCAGACCACCTTACCTGCCTCTTGAGAAATCAATATGCAGGTCAAGAAGTCACAGTTAGAACTGGACATGGAACAACAGACTGATTCCAAATCAGGAAAGAAGTACGTCAAGGCTGTATATTGTTACCCTGCTTATTTACCTTATATGCAGAGTACATCATGTGAAATGGCCAGCTGGATGAAGCACAAGCTGGAATCAAGATTGCTGAGAGAAATATCAGAAATATCTCAGATATGCAGATGACACCACCTTTATGGCAGAAAGTGAAGAGGAACTAAAGAGCTTCTTAATGAAAGTGAAAGAGGAGAGTGAAAAAGCTGGCTTAAAACTCAACATTCAGAAAACTAAGATCATGGCATCCAGTCCCATCACTTCATGGCAAATAGATGGGGAAACAGTGAGAGACTTTATTTTCTTGGGCTCCAAAATCACTGCAGATGTTGACTGCAGTGATGAAATTAAAAGATGATTGCTCCTTGGAAAAAAAGCTATGACAAACCTAGACAGCTTATTAAAAAGCAGAGACATTACTTTGCCAACAAAGGTCCATCTAATCAAGGCTATGGTTTTTTCCAGTAGTCATGTATGTATGTGAGAGTTGGACCATAAAGAAAGCTGAGTGTCAAAGAACTGATGCTTTTGAACTGTGGTGTTGGAGAAAACTCTTGAGAGTCCCTTGGACTGCAAAGAGATCAAACCACTCAGTCCTAAAGGAAATCAATCCTGAATATTCATTGGAAGAACTGATTCTGAAGCTGAAACTCCAATACTTTGGCCACCTGCTGCAAAGAAATGACTCGTTGGAAAAGACCCTGATGCTGGGAAGACTGAAGGCAGGGGAAGGGGACGACAGAGGATGAGATGGTTGGATGGCATTACCAACTCAGTGGACATGAGTTTGAGCAAACTCTGGGAGTTGGTGATGGACAGGGAAATTGGCATGCTACAGTTCACTGCAGATGGTGACTGCAGCCATGAAATCAAAAGACGCTTACTCCTTGGAAGAAAAGTTATGGCCAACCTAGATAGCATATTCAAAAGCAGAGATATTACTTTGCTGACTAAGGTCCGTCTAGTCAAGGCTATGGTTTTTCCAGTAGTCATGTATGGATGTGAGAGTTGGACTGTGAAGAAGGCTGAGTGCTGAAGAATTGATGCATTTGAACTGTGGTGTTGGAGAAGACTCTTGAGAGTCCCCTGGACTGCAAGAAGATCCAACCAGTCCATTCTGAAGGAGATCTGCCCTGGGATTTCTTTGGAAGGAATGATGCTAAAGCTGAAACTCCAGTACTTTGGCCACCTCATGTGAAGAGTTGACTCATTAGAAAAGACTCTGATGCTGGGAGGGATTGGGGGCAGGAGGAGAAGGGGACGGCAGAGGATGAGATGGCTGGATGGCATCACTGACTCGATGGGCCTGAGTCTGAGTGAACTCCGGGAGTTGGTGATGGACAGGGAGGCCTGGCGTGCTGCTATTCATGGGGTTGGACATGACTGAGTGACTGAACTGAACAGTTCATGGGGTCACAAAGAGTCGGACATGACTGAGTGACTGAACTGCTCTGATCAGTGCTTTCTACAGTGAGGTGGAGATTCTCGCTCCAAACTGCCTTCAGAGTTTTCAAAGCCAAATGGTCTTTAGAAGTAGAAAACTGTGTCCTCTTGACTAGATAAACTTGGCTATCAAGATAGTACTGCAGCATATGATCTCATTGTATCTCACGGGTGATTTGTTGGTAATTCTAACATGTGTTCTCTGTCCTAAGGAAATGGCCCCACAGCAGCCAGATTCCCAAGAGATTTTCCTACAAGTCTTAAATCTGGCAGATGATGAGGTGAAGATAACAGTGCTCGGCGATGAAAATAATACTCTGTTAGCAGAGTCCATCAAATCTTTTCAGGTGACATATGGACTTGAGTGAGTTAGAAACATATTCAGATTATGTGGCAAGGCAGCAGCATAATACAGTGGTTTATAGCATGCATTTGTTGAGTCAAAGTGCCCCAATCCAATTCTTGATTCTGTCACTCTGTAGTTATAAGACCTTGAACAAGTTATTTGTATCTCTAAGCCTCAGTTTTATCATCTGTAAAATGGCAGTAATTTTTATGTCATAAGCTGTTGTAAGGATAAATATTATATGTAAAGTGCTTAGCATAATGTCTGAGACATTGTAAGCTCTCAATAGGTAGTAATTTGTTTTAGTATTTCAAACTGTTTCCTATACACACCCTGTGGAAGAGTTTGGCTTGCATATTTTCACTTCTATATTATACAGATTCTGAAATATTCATTTAAAAATAATTTAATAAAATATACATTTATTATTGAAAATTAGGGAGTGTGTCAACAGATATAAAATCCACCTATAAGTCCATCACACAAGATTAATTATAGATAGCAGTTTTGTATAAATGAATAAACAAATTTTTAAAACGTATTGAAACACTATATGCTGTATTGACTTTGAATTTTTCTTAAGATAAACTGCATCAAAAGCATTTTCCTGTGTCCATAGATAAACTTTGAGTATGTGGTATTAATGGATACATAATACTCCATTCTATGGAAATATCTTAGTTTAGTAAAATATTTCCTTATCGGTATTTTAACTATTATAAGTAATCCTATAATGAACATCCTTATATAAATCTTTATTCATGCCTATAATTCATCCTATGGTATATTACCAGAAATGGTATTATGAATTTAAAGAGTAATGTTGAAAATATCTGATGAGGTCAACTTCCCTGGTTTACTATGAGATTGCAGTGTTCAAGGTGGGGGTTTTCCTATGAGATTGCAGTGTTCAAGGTGGGGTAGAAGGTGAATGTAACAGGCTCTTCATTCTGCAGAATATGCCACACTATTCCAAACTCCACTTGAAGACAAAAAGCCAGAATTTCCACTTCCAATTGAAATATCACAATGTGTCTGTCTACACTGAGCATTCTGTGGAGGAGAAAATATGGTACACCCTGCTCATTCGAGAAGATGGGGAAAGTATTTCTAGCATGATGGTAAGTGAGAAATGGCCTAATTTCCAAATTATCTTAGAGTATGATGACTGGCTCATCAATATCTTACCAAGAATATATCTGATGATCAAATTTTATGATTATCACTTCCTTCTAGTCACCGGTAACTGATTTTTATTCCCTCTATTGTAGGTGAAGGATGAAGAAAACAAAACAACCAATGGGATGACAGCCATGAGGTTTGGATGTTGAGGAGACCCAGGCCTCTCTGTTCTCTTGAATCTGGGGTCTCTTCTGAGCTGTGGGGCTTCAAAAGAGACCCCATATTCTTCATTCTGTAGAATATGCCACACTATTCGAGACGCCACTTGAAGACAAAAAAACAGAATTTCCACTTCCAATTGAAATAATACAGTGTGTCTGTCTACAGAACTTCACATTCTGATTGTCTTGTACTAGGATGCTCTTTCTTAGAATGTCAGGAGGATTGGTGTCAAGGCATTTCCCCAGGGAACTGAGAGGCACAGATTCAAAACCAAGTCTTTTGGCTTGCTTTCTCAGTGGTAATCAAAAATGACTCTGTGTCTATATACCTGTGCTCTGTCACATGGATTGCTTCTACTGAATTTTATGCACTTACCTTGCTCTTAAGAAAAAAGTTAAGTACTTCCTGTCTGTGATCCTCAGAGAGAAATTTAGAAGTAAATATTTCTCCCTTCATTACTGGAAGTTGAATATCTTTTATAGTTACTATGTTTTTAAAGTAAAATTTAAAATGAACCTCTAAAGGCATCATAGTTTAGTAAAGGTAACATGCTGCTGCTGCTGCTAAGTCGCTTCAGTCGTGTCTGACTCTGTGCGACCCCATAGACGGCACCCCACCAGGCTCCCCCGTCCCTGGGATTCTCCAGGCAAGAACACTGGAGTGGGTTGCCATTTCCTTCTCCAATGCAGGAAAGTGAAAAGTGAAAGTGAACTCGCTCAGTCGTGTCCAACTCTTAGTGATCCCATGGACTGCAGCCCACCAGGCTCCTCCATCCATGGGATTTTCCAGGCAAGAGTACTGGAGTGGGGTGCCATTGCCTTCTCCCAAAGGTAACATACTTGGAGTCAAAAGACTTGGTTTTGAATCTAGATAAGCTTGAAGGTCTTGTTAGATACCCTGGGACAGTTACAAAAATGAAGCCCTGAAGAGGTCACTTGCTCACAGGGGCAGGAATCTGACGTGAAATAGACAGATACATGTGCCTGTGGCCATTGAGATTAGATGGTTGCTATAGAGAATAGCATTTTAGAGGAGAACTTTTAATGAAAAATTTGATTTTCACTGAAGGCTGGAACAGTCATAATAATCTGCCTTTGCATGATTTTCAGAAAAAGTAAACATAGATCAAAATATGTCTTCCCTGGGTCAGAGCAATGGAAACCTCCAGTAAGGATGAAAGGGAGCAATTTCTAGGTTAGTGCAGGATGACCAAAAATCCAGGAATCAACATCAACAGTTTTAGAGGGAATTGCCTTTCTAATCCCATGAGCCAGGGACTAACACAAATGCTACCAAAAATTGAAACAGAGGGAAAAATTTAGGCTCAGGTTCAAAAGACTGAAAAGATGGTTCTGGAAGAGTTCAAGTTTGTCTGAAGACCCAAACAATGATAGCTTAACCTACTGTGGGTTGGGAGTCTGAGTTTTGTATAAAGCAAATCATACTTCATTTATAAAATAAAGTATCAGTTTTATATAAATACTAATATATATTTATATATACATAATTATTTTCCTTTTTGAGCTTCAATTGATGAATTTCATCATTAGAAAACAGAAAGAAATCAGGTGCACCTAAGCTGGGTAACTGAGGAGGCTCAAACTGCCATGAGTGATCACGATAGCATCATCCCAGTTGAGAATGAGTGATAATGTGGCAGACAAAAAGCTAATACCTGAGGAAAGAAAAAGATAGGGACACCTAAGACTACTAATTACTTATGTGTGAGTTCCTTTATTCATTTAGTTAACAATATATATCATGTACCTTTTATGTGCCAGCCTCTGTTCTAGGCACTAGGCATATAGCAATAAACGAAACAGAAAAGGCCCCTGCCCATTTATCAGGTGGGAGAGTTTGTCTGATCTCTAACAGTGTCTCTACCCTTAGGTTTGTTAACACTTTGCATGAAGAGGTCAATGTCTCCCTGGGTACAGATGCATCCCTCATTGTTGATGAAGACTATGGTGTGTCTGCTTACAGAACTGTGCAAAGAGGAGAGTAAGAGCACTACCCTGTGGACACTTTACTTTTATCAACAACTCATTTTTAAATACTTTCTTTGTGTAATAGGTGGGCAGATTCGGTATAGAAGTTACACCTAATTATATACCTAATATATCTCAGCTAATTGTAAATATACACAAACTCCTCTTTTGCAACCTTTGACTCCTTTCCTCAGTCTCATGTTGTTCTGCAGAGACATATTGAGACCATGCTTGTTGTAAAGGCCATCTCCTGGAGGTTTGCCAGTTTATTATTGGCTCCCATTCCTACCCTTTTGTAACTCCTATTAACACCTTGTTACTTTGAGCTTATCCTTTCAGATTCAGTTTTAAACTGTTCCACTAGTTCATAAGGTTCAGAAGAGAAAAATTTTATAAGATTTAGATGAGAAGACTTAGAGTCTGAAGTATACAACAGAAGGCAATTTGTACCTTCTGCATTCAGGTTTAAGGTTAAAAAAAATAGCCAACAGGTGATGAAATCTCAGATCAGGTGTGGAAAAAACCTTGCAAGAAAATAATTTACTCTAAGACTCCTCAGTGAGAAATGGTAGCTTTGCTGCTTTATTCACCATCAGTAGAGAGATGAAATCATTCTTTCCACCAGAGATGGAAGTGCTTTTCTAAATTGTAATGTTTATTCTAACCTAAATTTGTCCTGTTACAGATATCCTGCAGTGCATTGTAGAACAAAGAATGAGGATTTTTCGCTGAATTTGGGCCTACTAGACTTTGGTGCAGTTTATCTGTTTGTTATTACTAATGTAAGTAGCCCATGGCTGTCCTCACTCTTTCCTTCCATATATCTGTATCTGTATAACTATATTATATCTAAACATATATAATCTATATCTATATGTTTCTATATCTATATGTATCTATATATATCCTGGATCCAAAGAAGACTCTGTGGCAAGACGGTATCACATACTTATCTCTAGTGTAAGGTGATAGCTTCTATAGTGACTTTAGAAAAGCTACTAAGGTCTCCAGAGAGGACTTAAAATAGAAAACATTGGCAGCAGGCACAGGATCTTGGGGAATGGTAGACATAACTTACCTTGAGTCACTGCTATGAGGTGACATGGTCTGCTCCAGTCTCATTATGGCACCAAGAAAACAAAAATTATTTTGGTCTTCTTGACTGACTCCACATGTGGTTCTCCTAGCTCCTTGGAAATTGATCTGCTAGTATATCACATTCTGAAACACCAAGACCTGTAGCAAATGTCAATCTTTACACAAAGTTTGGGGTATCAATGAACTGTGGCCCATCAAAAACAGTTGTTCAGTCATCAGGGTTTTAGACCTCTGGTGTCAATTTTGATTCTAATTTTATTCCATTACTTTTGACACTGTATTAAATATAAAAAGTAGATAGTGAATAAGAAAAAGATGGAACACTTCTAGAAGGGTGATGAGAATAATCTGTAACATTTTATTTATTGTAATTAATTTAATTAGCATGACATTTTTGATATGCCATTTCTTATTATAGCCTTATTGAAATATAATTCATATACCTTACAACTCACCCACTTCAAGTATATAATGGTTTAAAATGTATTAACATATTCAAGATGCATTGTATGTTCAATACATATGTAGAATATATTTTAAATAATATATATTCAGTGGTGTTTAAAAAATTCAGAGTTGTGTAATTTTAGAACATTTTCCTTGTTCCAAAAAGAAGCCCCATACTCATCAGCAGTCACTCACCATTTCCTCCCAAACCCCTTACGCCTAGACAACTACTTATTTACTTTCTTTCTTTATATACTGGCCTATTGTGGACATTTGGTATAAATGGAATGATATACTTATGTGGTCTTTTGTGTCTGGATTCTTTCATTTATCTTATTTTTAAGGTTCATTCATATTGCAGTATATAACAGTTCAGTTCAGTCTCTCAGTCGTGTCCAACTCTTTGTGACCCCATGAACTGCAGCACGCCAGGCCTCCTTGTCCCTCACCAACTCCCAGAGCCTACCCAAACTCATGTCCCTTGAGTTGGTGATGCCATCCAACCATCTCATCCTTTGTCATACCCTTATCCTCCTGCCCTCAATCTTTCCCAGCATCAGGGTCTTTTCAGGGTATACAACAGTACTTCATTTCTTTTTATTGTCCAATAATATCCCATTGCACGGAGAAGGCAATGGCAACCCACTCCAGTACTCTTGCCTGGCAAATCCCATGGACAGAGGAGCCTGGTAGGCTGCAGTCCAAGGGGTTGCTACGAGTTGGACACGACTCAGCGACTTTACTTTCACTTTTCAGTTTCACGCACTGGAGAAGGAAATGGCAACCCACTCCAGTGTTATTGCCTAGAGAACCCCAGTGGAGCCTGGTGGGCTACCATCTATGGGGTCGCACAGAGTCGGACATGACTGAAGCGACTTAGCAGCAGCAGCAGCATGTATAACACATATACATTGTTTATGTATTCATCAGTATATGGACATTTGGTGTTTTCACCTTCTGACTGATATAAATAATGTTGCTGTGAATATTCATGTGCAAGTGTTTGTGTGGGCATATATTTTCAGTTCTCTTGGGTGTATAACTAGGAGTGGAATTGTTGGGTCACATGGTAATTCTGTGTTTAGCCATCTGAGGAACTGCCATGTGCTTAGTTGCTCAGTTGTGTCCCAATCTTTGTGACCATTTGGACTGTAGCCTGCCAGGCTCCTCTGTACACAGGGATTCTCCACACAAGAATACTGGAGGGGGTTGCTATCCCCTCCTCCTGGAGAATCTTCCCAACCCAGGGATCAAACCCAGGTTTCCTGAATTGCAGATGGATTCTTTACCATCTGAGCCCTTTTGCAAAGTGAATGCACATTTATCATTCCCATGAGTTGAAAGTGGCAATATTCTCACATCTTTGTAGCACTTATTTTTCTGTGTTATTAATTATAGCCATTCTAGTAGGTATGAAATGGTATCTCATTGTGGTTTTGATTTGTATTTTCCTGATGACTAATGATGTTGAGCACCTTTTAATATACTTATTGGCCATTTATAATCAGGTTTGGAGAAATGTCTATTTAGATTCTTTGTGCAATTTCTGATTGAGTTGTCTTTTAATTATTGACTTGTAAGGGCTTTCCAGGTGATGCTAGTGGTAAAGAACCTGCCTGTCAATGCAGGAGACATAAGAGACATAGGTTCCATACATGGTTGGGGAAGATCCCCTAGAAGAGGGCATGGCAACCCACTCCAGTATTCTTGCCTGGAGAATCATGGACAGAGGAGCCTGGCAGTCTACATTCCATAGGGTTCACAAAAAGTTGGACAAGACTGAAGCAACTTAGCATACAAGTATTCTTTATGTATTTTAAATATAAGCCCATTATTAGATATACAATTTGCAAACATTTTCTCCCATTCATAAGGGTGTCTTTTTAACTTTCTTGATGGTGCCCACTGAAGTACAAACACTTTTAATCTATATGATGTTCAGTTTATCAACTTTTTCTTTCGTTGCATATGCTTTAAGTGTTATATCTAAGAAACCATTGCCATATCTAAGCTCTTGAGGATTTATGCCTATATTTACCTCTCAAGTTTATTGTTTTTACCTCTTACTTTTTATTTTAACCTCTTACATTTTAGTTCAGTTCAGTCACTCAGTCGTGTCCGACTCTTTGCAACCTGTGACCCCATGAACCGCAGCATGCCAGGCCTCCCTGTCCATCACCAACTCCCGGAGTCTACCCAAACTCATGTCCATTGAGTTGGTGATGCCATCCAACCATCTCATCCTCTGTCATCCCCTTCTCCTCATGCCTTCAATCTTTCCCAGCATCAGGGTCTTTTCAAATGGCCAAAGTATTGAAATTTCAGTTTCAACATCAGTCCTACCAATGAACACCCAGGACTGATCTCCTTTAGGATGGACTGGTTGGATCTCCTTGCAGTCCAAGGGACTCTCAAGAGTCTTCTCCAACACCACAGTTCAAAAGCATCAATTCTTCGGCGCTCAGCTTTCTTCACAGTCCAACTCTCACATCCATACATGACTATTGGAAAAACCATAGCTTGACTAGACAGACCTCTTACATTTAGGACTTCTGTATGTAGCTAAGTTGGTAAAGAATCTGCCTGAAATGCAGGAGGCCTGGGTTCGATCCCTGGGTTGGGAAGATCCCCTGGAGAAGGAAATGGCAACCCACACCAGTATTCTTGCCTGGAGAATCCCCATGGACAGAGAAGCCTGGCAGGTTATGGTACACGGAACTGCAAAGAGTCAGACATGACTTAGCAACTAAATCACCATTTAGGACTTTAATCTATCCTGAGTTAATTTTTGCATATAGAATGAGCTTAGGGGTTAACTTCATTCTTTTGTATGTGAACATCCAGTTGTCCCNCATGGACAGAGAAGCCTGGCAGGTTATGGTACACGGAACTGCAAAGAGTCAGACATGACTTAGCAACTAAATCACCATTTAGGACTTTAATCTATCCTGAGTTAATTTTTGCATATAGAATGAGCTTAGGGGTTAACTTCATTCTTTTGTATGTGAACATCCAGTTGTCCCAGCACAATCTGTTGAAGATTCTTCTTTTCCCACTAAATGGTCTTGACCTTCTTGTCAAAGGTCAACTGACCAAAAATGTGAGAGTTTATTTCTGGAGTCAATTCTATTCCTTTAACCTATAGATTTATTCTTGTTCCAATACCATAATCTCTTAATTACCGTTACTTTGTAGTCAATTTAAAAATCAGGAAGTATGAGTCTTTCAATTTTGCTCATTCTTCCCTTTCAAAACTGGTTTGGCTATTATGGGTTCCCTGAATTTTCATATAACCTTAGGATTAGCTTGGAATCAGCAGCTGGCTGGGATTTTTTTATAAAGATTGCATTGAATTTGTGAGGTGATTGTGAGGAGTTTTGCTACCTTAACAATGTTGTCTCCTGATGAGTGAACATGAAGTGTCTTTCCATTTATCTTAGGTCTTCTTCAAGATGTAAATATTTTCAACAATGCTTTTATACTTTTTAGAACATAGGTTTTACATTTGTTTTGTTATATTTATTCCTAAGTATTTTATTCTTTATTTTGCTGTTACTAATGGAATCATCCAAGTACTGCATTTTGGACTCTTGTTGACCATGATGGCTGCTCCATTTCTTCTAAGGGATTCCTGCCCACAGTAGCAGATATAATGGTCATCAAGTTAATTCACCCATTCTAGTCCATTTTAGTTTGCTGATCCCTAGAATGTCGATGTTCACTCTTGCCATCTCCTGTTTGACCACTTCCAATTTGCCTTGATTCATGGACCTAACATTCCAGGTTCCTATGCAATATTGCCCTTTACAGCATCAGACCTTGCTTCTATCACCAGTCACATCCACAGCTNTCGATGGACATGAGTTTGAGTGAACTCCAGGAGTTGGTGATGGACAGGGAAGCCTGGTGTGCTGCAATTGATGGGGTCACAAAGAGTCAGACATGACTGAGCAATTGAACTGAACTGAATGGAATCATTTCCCTAATTTAATTTTTAAATTGCTCATTGGAAATATGTAGAAATACAATTGATACTGATCTTATGTCCTGCAGCCTTACTAAACTCGTTTGTTAGTTTTAATAGATTTTTAGTGGATCCCTTAGGACTTTATACATACAAGATCATGTTATCTGCATAAAGAAGCTTTACTTCTTTCTTTCAGCATATGACTTTTACTTCTTTTTCTTAATGAAGTACTCTTGCTTGAACCACCAATAAAATACTGAATAGAAGTGGTGAGAGTAGACATCCACTTAGGGGGAAAGCATTCAGTCTTTTATCACTGACTACGTTAACTGTGGAGTTTTCACAGGTGTCATTGATTGGGTATCAGGTTAAGTTCCCTTCTATTCCTAGTCTGTTGTGGTTTTTGTTTGTATGTTTTTTACTAGGAAAGTGGGAGGAGGCATTGAATTTTTTCAAATGCTTTCTCTGTGTCTACTGAAAATCCTGTGTTTTTCTATTGATATGGTGCATTAATTGATTTTCTGCTGTTAAAACAACCTAGCTGTATTAGTTTTCTAGGACCACTGTAACAAAGTACCACAGGCTGAATGGCTTAAACAACAGAAATTTATTGTCTTACAATCATGAAGGCTAGAAGTCCAAGACCAAGGTGTTGGTAGAGTAGGTTCTTTCTGAGAGCTGTGAGAAAGAATCCATTTCATTTAGCTTCCTTTAGTTTTTAGTGGTTTTCTGGCAATGTTTGGTGTTGCTTGGTGTACAGAAGAATCACCCCAGTCTTCATTTTCATCTTCTCATGGAATTCTCCCTATATGTTTGTCTATGTCCAAATTTCTCTTATGTAGACACCAGTCATATTGGATTAGGGCCCACCCAAGTGACCTCATTATAATTTGACTAATTATATCTGCAACAACTCTATTTCCAAATAAGGTCATATTCTTAGGTGGGTGATGGGGGTTTGAATTCAACATATGTGTTTTAGGGGGACACAACTCAACTCATAACACTTGCATTCCTGGTGTTATTTCAGTTTTCCTTTGTTCTGTCTATAGTATAATGCTCAAGTTAGAGGCTATATGTATTGTTTCTGAATGCGAGGATCTAATAAGCATCTAGAGTAGAGATCATAAATTAGAGGTTCTGAGGGCCCGGTTCCTCATGTAGTTCTGTTTTGTCTGGTTGCAGTCTTGACAAAAATGATAATAATTATTAATTGACAATATTTAAAATTCAAGCAATTTCACCAAAGAAACTGGATTCCTAACATTTCTTTGTTATTAGATCAGAAAGTTTTGTAACAAGTATTACCATGTCACTTGGCTGGTGCTATAGTGGCTGTACACTTTAGACAGTTTACCATAGTCTATACCATTCCCATTCAATCTACTTTGTTTACTTGTTATATTTGTCTGTGAGTATTTAAGAATGTGCCTTTTATTTAAAAGCTCAGGTCATGGTCTTCTCTGAGGCTAAGAAAACCCAAATATATGCCCAGTATTGTTCACAATATCAATGAAAGCAACACTTCCCTTACTACATTTTGAATGCAGTGACTCTGACTTTTATGAAGACATCAGTCATATTAGATTAAGGCCCACCCCAATGATTTAATTATAACTTGACTAATTATATCTGCAACAACTCTATTTCCAAATAAGGAGATCAAATCAAAATAATTTCAACATCAAGAACTTTTTATTTCAGGACTTTTGAACTTGATATTTTATCTCTATTTTTAATCTCGTGATATATCCATGTGTTACATCTACTATTTAATAACACCTGCTACCTAATAACTTGGTTTTACTCCTATAAAAATATATAATCTCAAAAATTTCATTACAATTATTGTGCAGTAAAACCAAATACAGCTTAGAATCTGCATATAGTAAAAGCAGTTTTAGGGAAAAATGAGTGTATGATCATGTGTATTTGGTAACATTAATAACAAAAAGTTGGCCCTGAAAAGATTTCTTTTGACCAAAATTTTATAGGAATATAGCATCTTTTTGACAAAATTTTTATGTGTAAGTTTGAGTTTAAAAATAATGGCCAGAAAATAGAAGACAAAATAGCAGGTGGTATTTGATAAAGGTATTTAAAAATTGATCAGGAAAATCTTTAATGTAAGGATTACCAAGAAATAATTTATTCTGATAAAGTAATTTTAGTAAGATATTTAAATGGAAAATGTTAGAAATATTTTAATTGTACTTAACTTTTTAAAGTGCATGCTTTTCTGATAATTGTTCATATATCAGATGCCATTTTACATTTAAAATGCTGGCCAGGATCAAAATATACAGTAGGTCAAAATGTTGGGACTCCAAACTGCAGTATTAAAATAGTCTACCATTTAAGGGCTCTGCAATAATGGTATCTGATTGACTGAAGCCAGCCAAGTGAGTGCAGTGTTACCAAAAGGAATTTCAAAAACGTGAAACTGTGTAGAAATTGCTCAATCTCTTCATGGTGCAACAAGAATAACAATACAATCAGGAGATGGATGTAAGATCATAAATGCTATAGGCCAGTAAAATTTACTTGAGACTCCTAACAAGCCCATTTCTTGTTTCCCTCACTAAGAGAACCAATCAGGGTCCCCAGGCCTGGAAGATGGAATACATCCCAGCCAACAAAATGTCCATCGCATGGCAGCTACCACAATATGCTCTTGTTACAGCTGGGGAGGTCATGTTCTCTGTCACAGGACTTGAGTTTTCTTATTCTCAGGTGGGTTTTTGCAAGTGGAAAGTGGAGATGGAATTACTGCTCAGAGGATGAAGTTTTAATCCTGACACTGCTTCACTTGGGGCTTCCCTGGTGGCTCAGATGGTAAAGAATCTGCCTATAATGCAGCAGGCCCAGATTCAATCCCTGGGTTAGGAAGATCCCCTGGAGAAGGGATTGGCTACTCACTCCACTATTCTTGCCTGGAGTATTCCATGGACAGAGGAGCCTGGCAGGATACAGTCACTGGGGTCACAAAGAGTTGGACACAACTGAGCAACCAACACTTTGACTGCCTTAATTAGATATGTGACCATGGCCAAGACCTCTAGAGTTTTTGGCTTTAGATTTCTTATGACCCTGAACAGGGTATCAACTTGACTCCCAGGAACATGGCAGGCTGGATCCCTATGCTGTTTGAGATCCAGAAAAGGATAATGAAATATTAAGAATAAAGACTGTGGAATCAAACTGCCCAAGTTCAAATTTTGGCTGAACATCTATTGTGTAACCTTCAGCAAGTGAATTATCATCTCTCTGATGCTATTTTTGTGTAAAATAAGAATAGAAATTCTCTCTTAGGGTTGTAATGAAGGTTATATGATACAATGAATTAAAATATTCAGTTAAGAGCTCCATCTTGTTGTTACTATGAACACTATTACCATTCCCTGAACCGATGTGATAGCTGAACTTGTGGGAGAAGTTCAAATCTGGAAGTTGGGGTGGGAGAAGTTTTATGGGTAGATGCATGGGATAGGAGGGTGGTATAGGGAGTTTCTTTACTCACAGATTTGTGTCTTCTAGGCTCCCTCTAGCATGAAGTCTGTACTCCAGGCGGCCTGGTTGTTGACAGTTGCAGTTGGGAATATCATCGTGCTTATTGTGGCACAGTTCAGTGGCCTGGCTCAGGTATGTACCTAAGAGAAACAGGAGCACATGTCTACCCAAGGATTTCCC
This sequence comes from Neotragus moschatus, assembly GCA_006410615.1. Taxonomy (NCBI): domain Eukaryota; kingdom Metazoa; phylum Chordata; class Mammalia; order Artiodactyla; family Bovidae; genus Neotragus; species Neotragus moschatus. The sequence continues at coordinate 1,983,664 of SJYA01000194.1, forward strand.
TCCATCTTCTTCTGCTGCCCTTCCCCGACCCCTCTGTCTCCCACTCAACCCTCTGACCTGAGATGAATTAGACACAGATTTTGCCAGGAAAATAGACATGTAAGTTGCAATAATGGCCACATAGGTCCATGTGAGTCAAGAACAGTGAGCCCTGTCTTCTCCTACCAAAGCTCTTCCTAAACTGGTGACCCTGTATCAATCTGCTCTCCATTCCTCATCCTATAAAGATCTCTTTAGTTTCAGGTTCTCTATATTATTCTCTTGTATGTATTTCTTCCTACAGTGGGCCGAATTTATTTTGTTTTCCTGCCTCTTGCTGGTGGTCTGCCTGATCTTCTCCATCATGGGCTACTACTATGTTCCTTTAAAGCCAGGGGATGTTCAGGGCTCAGCTGATAAGCAGCCCCCCCAAATCCAAGGAAACATGATCAACCTGGAAACCAAGAAGACAAAGGTCTAATGGCTCCCTGGACTCTGACCAGACTCCAGTTCCTGACTCTGGTCTTGGCCATCATCATCTTCAAGCATTTTAAACTCCAGCTTGGTTAGAAGAGAAATAGCATCATATCCGAGTTGATTGCCTCTACTTTTCTCCCATGATAGAGGCAGCTCCAGGACTAGGTTTTTCAGTGCATTACAGAAAGGCCCCTGAAACTCTATGTCTTCCCATCTGTCAGTGAACTCAGTAAACAGTGTGTAGCATTGCTGAAGCTGACCTGCTGTCTCCAAAAACACAAATGTATAATTGAGATTGGTCTCTATGGTTATCCAAGTTATGTAGGAATTCTTTTATCTGCTATTTAGAACTGATTTTCCCACTCTCTGAAGTGCTGATTCAGGGGAAAATTGCAGAATTAACAGAGAAATGGCATTTTAATGTTCTTCATTAGCAGTGTAATTGTACTGTTTACAAGGACTTCAAGAATTGGTATGTCTGGTGTGATCTGGTCCAGGACATGCTTTGTCAGCTATCTAGGTCTGGTAAGACCTTAGTAAATTTTTCAGTATCTTAGTAAAATTTTCAGTAGGAGAAAAATTAAATTTTACTAACAAATAGGAGATGATACATCTTTCTGATAATTAGTCTTTTATCTACTAACCCAAATGCCCTTTCTCAGTACTGATACATCCTTGGAAACCAAATTAAAGAGAATAAACATGGTTCTGGAAAATAGAACAAGTATAAACTGTGGAAGTTCTAATGAGCCAGTCTTCTTGTGTATACTCTTTGTAGGGACTACATTGTTTCAGCCCTAGATCATACCCTTCTGTGGACAACTGTATAGAAGACACTAATTATAACTTTCCAACTCTGTCTTTTCAATGTTGTTAGGCAAGGTTTTTCTTATTATCACATTGTCTTGCTTATTGCAACAAGTATTTAATGACAACAGTATTTGGCTCAGCTGGTAAAGAATCAGCCTACAATGTGGGAGACCTGGGTTCAGTCCCTGGAAGATCCCCTTGAGAAGTAAAGACTACCCACTCCAGTATTCTGGCCTGGAGAATTCCATGAACTGTATAGTCCATGGGGTCGCAAAGAGTTGGACACAACTGAGCAACTTTCACTTTCACTTCCATTTTATTAGTACTTCCTTTGGCCTCAAAGCAGTGGATCTGTTATGATACCTTTTACTGTTTTGACAAATTTTAAATGACTTGTTTATTTTTTTTTTTTTAAGTTATCTTAACACTCTGCATTTGAGCTTCTAAAATGGCAATGCTCAATGAAGGGCATGGTCACATATCAGGATTCTAACAAAATTCAGGGGTTAGAGTGGTAGAACATGACAGGGTTTTGTTTGTTTGTTGCTGTATTGGTGAAAAAAGCTGTGAAATATTACCTTACACACAATGAATGACTCTGGACAGACATGGGAATATCATGACTCTACTGTGTATTGCTCGGGGATAAGTTCAAACATTTCCATTGGTTTTGCTCCATTATTCTCATCTAGAACTGTTTTGAGTCAGTCACACTGTAAACATAACGAAGAAAGTTGCTCCAGTTTCCCAGGCTTTAATACTCTAGTTTCAGTTACTAAGTTTTCAGAAGTACAGAAGGGAAAGCAACATTATCCATTTTCGACAGATACCTTAATGTGAACTTGACTGTGCTTCTTCAGAAGATAATCTGTTCATTTTTGAAGCAGCTTTAACTCCACCTATTCTATGAACTACTGTCTCAAAAGATATTAACAGTGCTCTGTGAATAAAAGTTTCTATGGTTAAATAAATTTTGGAAATGAAGCATATTCTATCCTCTTCTTGCTGCTGCTAAGTTGCTTCAGTCATGTCCGACTCTGTGCGACCCCATAGATGGCAGCCCACCAGGCTTCCCTGTCCCTGGGATTCTCCAGGGAAAAACACTGGAGTGGGTTGCCATTTCCTTCTCCAGTGCATGAAAGTGAAAAGTCAAAGTGAGGTCGCTCAGTCATGTTCAACTCTTAGCGACCCCATGGACTGTAGCCCACCAGGATCCTCTGTCCACAAGATTTTCCAGGCAAGAGTGGGATGCCATTGCCTTCTCCAGTCCTCTTCTTAAGAATTGCATATTAAAGATTCTGAGAAATGCTTCAGTAAAGACATAAAACACCTCATTTAGCCTCACATGGTATAGTGTTCTGCAGAACACGGACTTGGGAAAAACTGGCAGGCAGTTCTTCCTTATGCTAACTAAAAGCTTTTTCTTTGAAACCCTTACCATTGGTTCTTTCCTTTATGGCTAAGAGAATAAGCATAAACCCCTCTTTTATGCAGCAGACTTTTTGCTATTTGGGGAGAATTTTCATGTCACCTTTATTAAGTATTCATTAAGCACATAGAAACTTCAGTTCAGTTCAGTTCAGTCGCTCAGTCATGTCCGACTCTTTGCGACCGCATGAACCGCAGCACGCCAGGCCTCCCTGTCCGTCACTAACTCCCGGAGTTCACTCAGACTCACGTCCATCGAGTCAGTGATGTCATCCAGCCATCTCACCCTCTGTCGTCCCCTTCTCCTCCTGCCCCCAATCCCTCCCAGCATCAGAGTCTTTTCCAACCTGCTAATTTCTATGTAAGTTTTCCTGAATCCTTTTGGTTCCATAGTTTAATTCAATGTAATGGATCTTTTTTTTTTTTTTTAACCTGAGAGACATTATATCAGTCATTAAGTATTCATCAAATTGAAGTTTTTTAGTTTATTTCATGGCTCTTCACAGAGCCTAGTTCAGTCCTTTCACAACTGTTTTTCCAATTCTGAAAAATATCCTTTGCTTGAAATTCAATGGTAGATAAGAATCCCTCTTAATATGTGTTATCTGAAGCCAAATATGTAAAACATTCCAGAAGAGGTTGGACCAGAAGAACTAGAACCTGCCTTTCTCCCAACAATACACTTCTGTTTTATGCAGCCTTAGGTAACATTAGATGTTTTAGGCAACTATATTACAATATAGGTTTATATTTTGAACATGTTGGTTAAAACTAAAAAATTTAGAGTTGTTTAAAATTCATTTTTGAGTTTCACTTATTCCATTCATCTAGGTGTTAGGGAAAAAAAGATGAATAATCTGCTATACCTGTGTGCAAGCTTACCTCACTTATCTTGACTGGTTGTCTTAGAGATTGCATGATGCCTGAGAAGTCATGAGTATTGAAGAAGAGCAATATGGACAATACAGCAGGACTGGAGTAAGTCAGTCAAGTATGAACAGGTAGAGGATGCCGTCCCAAGAAGCTAGGGACCAGATCATGTGGGGCTTTGTGGCCATGGTAAGACATTATGATGGTATTCTAAGTCCCATGTGAAACCATTGGAGGTTCAGAACATGGGAGTGACATAATCTGATTCTCTCAGTTCACCGGTTGCTAAGTACAGAATTGTCTATAAGTAGGAAATAGTGGAAACAGAGTCTAAGTAAACCATGATTGTTATTTGGACAAGGTGGTAGCAGTGGAGGTGGAGAGAAGTGGTTTGACTTGGAATTTATCATTAAGGAAGGACAGACATGAATTGAGTATGGTCTAAGTACATGATTTGAAAGAGAGAAGGAAATTCTGGCAGATTTGAAGGCTCAAGTAATGAGGATGAATATTGGTGCAATTTTCTGAGACTAGGGAAGACTAGGGTAAAAATTGATTTGGGGTATTAAGTAACCAAGAGTTTTGTGCATGTTGAACTTCAGATCCCAATAGGGTATCCACCTGGGGCTAGGTATGTAAACTTGAAAGTCATCAGAATATAAATGGTATTTAAGGCATGCCATGGGAGGAGATAGCCTAAATGTCATAAAGAATGTTATAATAAATGTTATACAGAAGAGCTTCAAGGAGTACTCCTGGAGTTTCACAACATCAGAGATCTAGAAGAGGAGGATCCAGAAAATTATGAGAATGGGTGATTTATGAAGTGAAAGGAAAATGAGGAAAGTGTAATTTAATTATACATTCTTCATTACAATTAGATAAAACTAAAATGAAAAAAGAATTTTTTTTTTTAACCTAAAGGAAGCACATGGAAACTTGGGTTCTGCTAATTTCTATGTACGTTTTCCTGAATCCTTTTGCTTCCATGGTTTGATTCAATGTAATGGACCTTTTTTTTTTTTAACCTGAGAGACATTATATCAAAAGCTATGGGAGAACTAAATGGGAATAGAGTCCTTAATCTTAAGGAGCCTGCAGAAGGAAGAGAAGGCATGTACATAAATAGCTATCATGTAAATAAAAACTAGTGTAATAAATTTCATTTGTTTAGCAGTTTACTTTTCATGTGCATTATTTTAGTCCTGTTTACTGAAGATAGAATGTCACTTATGCCAAGGAAATTACAAAATGTTACAAAAATTCATAAGGAAAGTTTACTTCTGGCCNCTGCAGAAGGAAGAGAAGGCATGTACATAAATAGCTATCATGTAAATAAAAACTAGTGTAATAAATTTCATTTGTTTAGCAGTTTACTTTTCATGTGCATTATTTTAGTCCTGTTTACTGAAGATAGAATGTCACTTATGCCAAGGAAATTACAAAATGTTACAAAAATTCATAAGGAAAGTTTACTTCTGGCCACAGGAATTGAGGAAGAATTCATGGAACAGATTATCTTTTTAGGCTTCACTTTGAAGGTGACTAGAATTTGGACATGGAAGTGAGGAATAAGAGAGCATTCCAGGTAGCAAGATTCCAACACAAGCAGAGGTTAAGAGGCAGGAAAACACAACATTGGGAAAATGAGTAGCCTAATTTGTGTGGAGCAGAGTGTGTGCATAGAAGTAGTGGGAGATAAGGCTGTAGAAGTATATAATATGTTGGAGTCTTCCACATCCATAGACATAAACATTAACACCAATTCTTTGACACCTTTTTAAGGTGCCAAAGATGTCCATTTTATTTTAGCTGGGGTAACTCAGTCATCCTCAAACTGAACTATATCTTAAAGCTTCCTTTGGTCATCATTTCCTCTCTGCTTACAGAACTTCTGAGTCATTCATTACTGGTGAGTCTGCTGGTGATAGATTTTCTTAGTTTTTCTTCATTTAAGAATGCCTTTATTTGCTCTTCATTCCTGAAGTATATTTTCCCTATATATAGATGTAAGATTAACAGTTTTTTTCAGCACTTCAAAGATGTTGTACTACTTTATTTTTGGTTTCAGGTTTAAAAACAAATTGCTATCCAGGGTGCAGACGCAGCAGTCATGAGTTTGAGCTGCACAGCCTGGGTAGAATCACTTTGCATAACCAACTTAACATGTCAAAAATATCTGCTGTCATTTGAACCATTTTTCCATTATAGACAATGTGTCATTTTCTCTGCAACTGCTTTCAAGGTTTGTTTTTTTTTCTTTTTCTTTTTCCTGGCTTTTTGAAGTTTGGTTAATGATGTGTCATGGCTTGAATTTTTTTCTTTTAGTTTATCCTTTTAGTGATTCCCTAATCTTTTTGAATCTGTAGATTAGTATCTTTTCTTGAACTTGAAAATTTTTAATCCTTTGACTATTTCTTTCAATAATTTTTCAGCCCTACTCTCTTTCTCCTCTGCTTCTGGGTCTCTCATGACATAAATGTTAGATCTTTTTTTTTTTTCCTTGTCTCACATGCGCCTGAGTCTCTGTTCATTTGCTGTTGTTGACAGGGTAGCTAAGATTAATCTGTTTTTCAGTTTACTGATTCTTTACTCTGTCATCTCTAGTCTACTGTTGAGCACACCTAGTGAGTTTTATGTCATTTACTGTAATTTTCAGTTTCATAATTTCTCTTTTATAGCTGTATTTCTTTGCGGATGGTTTCTACTTTATCATTTGTTTCAAGAATGTGTGTAATTGCTAAAATATTTTTACAACTGCTGTTTTATAGTCATTGTCAGATAATTCCAACATCTGAATCATCTCATTGTTGAGTTCAGTCCAATTGCTCAGATGTGTCCGAGTAACTGAGGTCACTCTTTGTGACCCCATGAACTGCAGCATGCCAGGCCTCCCTGTCCATCACCAACTCCCAGAGTCCACCCAAACCCATGTCCATCGAGTCAGTGATGCCATCCAGTCATCTCATCCTCTGTCGTCCCCTTCTCCTCCTGCCCTCAGTCCCTCCCAGCATCAGGAGGGACNTTCTCAAGAGGCAGGTCAGGTGGTCTGGTATTCTCATCTCTTTCAGAATTTTCCAGTTTATTGTGATCCTCATTGTTGACATCTGCTAATTGTCTTTTCTCATTAAAGTTGTGATTTTCCTGGTTCTTAGGTCGGTGAGTTATTTCTATTATATCTTGTACATTTTTGTTGTTAGACTCTGCATGCTACTTAATCTTTTTCTTTTTTGACAAGAATTCACCTTATTTAGGTGTACTGCTCAGGCCAGGTGGGGGAGTGTATTTTCGGCTCCCCAATGGTCCTATGACAACCCTGGCTCCTATGATACCAATGAGTACTATCTCATTGCTGCTGGGTTTAAGGTTCAGCTCCCTTCTGGGCCCCATGACAGCAGAGGGGAGACTAGAGTGCCACTAACACCATCCCTTTGACCTCTTGCTACTGGGTGGGTGTTGAACTTCAGTTCTCTGATGAGCTCTACTTAAACTAGGGATGGAAAGATGGTAAGAATGGAGAAAGTGGACAGCCAATATGCCCACTTCATTCCATCTCTTTGCTGCCTGGTAGAGAAATAAGTTCAGCAAACTTCTGGGCTTTCCAACACAAGGGCAAAGGGAAAAAAAGTGCTGACTTGTATCAGCTTCAACCACCTCCTTTTGCTGCCTAGCTCATAAGGGGTAGAAGCTCTCAGCTCCTTGCTTGGTCATGCTGACACTACCCTAGCGGTAGTGGAATTAGAATACTGCTTGCTACCACTGACCTTGTGAACACATGCCAGTGGGAGAATCAGATTCCAGCATTGGTTCAGGGACCAAAGTTTAACTCCATACTCAGTACCATAGACACCATAATGGAGGTGTTTGGCTGCAGTAGGGTTGGTATTGCAAAAAACATTTTCTATTCTGCTATCTTGTTCTTTTTCTAGTTCCTTGGCTGTGTGAACACTCATTATGGGGGTCTTTTTTGGCTGCACCATTGGTGGTTCCAGTTTATAGGTTCTCCAGGACCCTGGCTGAGATATATAGGAAAGAAAAGAAAACCTAGGGATTCCTGTGAGTTTACTTCCTAAAAACTCAAATACAATGTGATTGTCCTTTTTTTGACCTTTCCTTTCTTCAACAGTCTATACTAGAGGTCTTAGTACAGTGAGATTAATGCTTGGCATCTAGGAAGGGTTTATAAAGTCTTGTGCAATTCCTGAGAAATTAGGAGTCCTGTATAGTGGTACATAGATTGTGCTGCAACATGTAGCTTGAGTGGTGGCATGAGTACTCCTTCCTAGGTCATGCCATACCAAAGAAAACCAGAACATTTGCCTTTAACAGGTCAGGTTTCTGCATTGTTCTAGTGCCCTAAGAGGTGCCAGGACTTGAGATGGATTTAGTTCTAACTAAAGGTAAATTTCTTATTGCTCTGGTTAGGGAGACAGCTTTGTATTATTACTACAAAAAACATGGACTCTGGATTAGTAAACACTACTTTGAATCTCTGTTTACTACTGTGGGTATTTTGCAAGGTTTCTTAATATGCCAGAGACTAAAGTAAATGGTCATAATAACTGTTAATAGAGTTTCTCAGTGAAGAGACTAAAACAAAATGTATGCAAAGCATTGAGGATACACAAAGTACTCCATAAATACTACAATCAATCACTATGTTAAGTTTTAATCTGTAAGAAAGTTCAGGTCTTCAATAAGTCAGAACCTTGTTGGTGTAAACCTGCGTTGGGCTAACTTCAACTATATTCTCTGCAATATTCAGTTACAGAAACTCAAAAGGAGCCAGAATTCTATTAATGAGGCCCAACAGGCTCTGAGTCTTTGATATTAAGTTCACTAAAGATTAGGATCATATCTTATATTTCCTTTACATTCTCCACAAGATTCTCCATGCCCAAACCTCTCTCTTAGAGAACCTGACCAACAACAACCCAAAAGAAGGAAAGCCCTGGGTAATAAGTGACTCTACTATCCTTGGAGTTTGGAACAAGGGTGAACATTGCCCAAGCAGGGCTCATCAAAATCTCTCAATTTAGAATGGAGACAAAGATTCAGAGAGTCAGATGGAGTAGGACATTCAAACTGAATGATGTGTAGGCTTTAAGGGGTCAGTGGTGGTGGCAGTATGGCAACTTTTGTGTGAGCAAAAATTACACAGGGGCAAGATTAGAATCCTGTAAAAGAATGTGGTCAGCTGAGAGGACAGATGAGCAAATACAGAGAGAAAAGTTCAAGCATGAGGACACACAGCTTAGAAGTGAAACAAAAAGAGCAACAGAAAGAGACAAGAACAGAAAAGAGGACAGACATCCAGGGAAAAGTGAGAATGAAAAGAGAACAGGATATCAGGAACACAGGAATTGGAATGGTCATTCTAGGAGAATTCAGATGACTCCAGGAATCTGTTAACTGCAGATACCAATGAGTTCTGCTGCCAGAAGTCTAGTCCCTTTACCCTTGACTGATGGTGCCAGCCTTGCTTGAAGATCCTGAAATGACCCCACTTGAGGTGATTACCAGGAAAGTGAGGCCAGCTCATTCCCTGCCCAACTCTCCTTTACTGCCTCCATATCTTCAGTGAGAGACAGATCCTAAAATGCTTGTAGTGCCAACTACCCAGTCAGTTTTGGGAGCAAGAGCCTTGCATGCCAGAAGAGTTATCAAATTGCGCTCTTGCTTATCAGCAAAACCCTGGAGGAATATACATGGAACTGAATTATGAGGGTATTACACTAGAAATCGGAGAAGGCAACAGNGGACAGACATCCAGGGAAAAGTGAGAATGAAAAGAGAACAGGATATCAGGAACACAGGAATTGGAATGGTCATTCTAGGAGAATTCAGATGACTCCAGGAATCTGTTAACTGCAGATACCAATGAGTTCTGCTGCCAGAAGTCTAGTCCCTTTACCCTTGACTGATGGTGCCAGCCTTGCTTGAAGATCCTGAAATGACCCCACTTGAGGTGATTACCAGGAAAGTGAGGCCAGCTCATTCCCTGCCCAACTCTCCTTTACTGCCTCCATATCTTCAGTGAGAGACAGATCCTAAAATGCTTGTAGTGCCAACTACCCAGTCAGTTTTGGGAGCAAGAGCCTTGCATGCCAGAAGAGTTATCAAATTGCGCTCTTGCTTATCAGCAAAACCCTGGAGGAATATACATGGAACTGAATTATGAGGGTATTACACTAGAAATCGGAGAAGGCAACAGCAACCCACTCCAGTACTCTTGCCTGGAAAACCCCATGGATGGAGGAGCCTGGTAGGCTGCAGTCCATGGGGTCGCAAAGTCAGACACGACTGAGCGACTTCCACTTTCACTTTTCACTTTCATGCATTGGAGAAGGAAATGGCAACCCACTCCAGTGTTCTTGCCTGGAGAATCCCAGGGATGGGGGAGCCTGGTGGGCTGCCGTCTATGGGGTCGCACAGAGCCGGACACGACTGAAGCGACTTAGCAGTAGCAGCACACTAGAAATAGGGGGAAAGAATTTCAATTAGGCTAAAAATATATACTTGAGTGGGTAGCCTTTCCCTTCTCCAGGGGATCTTCCCAACCCAGGGACTGAACCCAGGTTTCCCACATTGCAGGTGAATTCTTTACCAGCTGAGCCACAGGAGAAGTCCAAGAATACTGGAGGGGGTAGCCTAACCCTTCTCCAGGAAATCTTCCCAACCCAGGAGTTGAACCAGGGTCTCCTCCATTGCAGGCAGATTCTTTACCAACTGAGCTATCAGGGAAGCCCAAAAATGATTATATAGGTGCACTTACCAGAGATTCTGTATTCAATGTACTATCAAAAGCAGTTGGTAGAGTTCTAATTATTTATCATTTTGTAGATTGAAAATTACATCTACTTCTCACCTAGGCTGATCTGAGATGCCAGGAATCCACAATAGAGGAAGGAATAGAAAGATTTAGAGAGATGAGAATGCCAGAGTGGATTTGTTATGTATTACCCTGTCAGTTATCCCTACCCCGAGGACCTGGTTGTCATAAGAACATTGAGAAATACATTAATGAAGGTAATGCCAACATATTTGAAACATGCCACAGTGACTGTCTTCTATAGATCAAAGATGAAGGTGGAAAATACTGATATTGAAATAGATTCTATGATTTAAATAAGGATGATGACAGCATGTAGTGGCATAGATGATACAGAGCATCAAATTACCAGAAAAAAATCTTCCCTGGTTATTTAATAGGCAGAAGGGCTGGTATGTGTAATCATAACAGTTTGACCCATAGGAATTCTTGGTGCTGAATAACTGATCACAGGTTCCCTAGATCTGAAATAAGGAGGGTCATCATTGCTTACCTGAGTAAACAAAGTTTCTCTGAAGTAAAAGCTCTTTGGTGAGCATTTACATAGGACCTATCTCACAATCTGAGTTCATTCTGAGAAATCCCTTTACATAAATCCTTCACCAGACCAAATTGTTACCAGTCATCAGTATCTTGTTCATGTCCCTGACTATCCTGCCAAGTCATTTGCCTCGTCCATGCTTTAGTGTAAGAGCTGCTCCATAGGCCAGCTTTCCTGTGGGCAAAATGAGCATTGAGATGTCCTATTTAGAATTCTGTCCACTGGATGGAATTTCCTATTCTTTTACTGAAAGGGTACTCTTTGGTGGGCCTGCTGCATTGCAGAAGTCATCTCCAACTTTCATACAAACCTGTGTATAAGTCAGGCTCAGATTTTTTTATTCTTCAATTAACTGGCCCTGGAGAACACTCCATGTGGCTTAAGCATAGAGTGAGGGCAGGATGGCAATGCAATGGGAGTAGCACACCAGGAGTGAGAGCTACCTGCTCATCCAATTTACACTTGCTCAAGCCCAGTCTCAAATATACCACATGATTCAGGAGTGTTACTGGGCATGCCTGACTCTATGGCTTGGTAGATTGACACTCAATTCATGTAGGGCAGCTGGTGTTCTATAGTCAAATGAGGATTCAGTCTCTACCACAGCCCACTAGCAAGTCAAGAGTTCTCTCTCAAAATGAGGATAATTACTTTTCAAAATAAGCACGATTTTGCTCAAAACCCCTATGAGTCTCTACTCTGAATCTCCTATCAGGGCTTTCACAGAATTCATACAGCATCTTTATCAGTCACAGGTATTCTGCAAACTATTGGTCTCACTGACCACAAATAATCATCTATCATTCAAACTAGGACAGTCCTGAGAGTAAAAGTGGGCACTAGTAATAAACATATTGGGATAACAGGCATAAATTAAAACTATCTTGAGATATATGACCATTCAGTCATAAAAGACAAGTGATTAATTTGTTTACTAGGTATTTGTGACCAGCCAGAGTATACATTGAAAGATGAATCCAGGAAATTTTGATACCTTTCAATTCTAATTATCTAGGATTAGGCTATTGAATTTCAAGCTAAGAAATTTTCAAGTATTCAGGCAGAAAAAGGAAATAATTATTTCCTAAACTTGGATAATTTGTTATAACAGATTATTGGATTTTATACACCAAATTCCCAATTCAGTAGCTATAAAACAGGGCCTGAATTTGTATTTTAACATATTCCCATGATGTTAATGCTGCTGATCCAGGGACCATAAATTAAGAACCAATGATCTACTGAGAAGAGGAAAAACAAAAATCTCAGATTGTCATGCTTTTCCACAGAAACACTCAATAGCAGAGGATAATGGAGCAGTTGCTAACATATTCTAAAGAAAAAATTATACCAAAATATGGTTGAATAAGACCACTGATAGCTTTCATAAACGTAAGAAAGACTGCATTTGAGAGAGAACCTCTTGCAAAAGCTGTGTGATGATGAAATCTAGATAAGAAATGATGAATAAAAACAAAGAACTTGGGAATGGAGAAGTTAATTATGAGAATGATGATTGTAAAGCAGATTATAAACTTTGATAAAATAATACTTAAATACAGATAGAATAATGTATCTCATCTCTAAGTGCTGAAATATATAAACCAAAATTTGAGCCTCTTCAATGAAAGTCAAAGTGGAGAGTGAAAAAATTGGCTTAAAGCTCAACATTCAGAAAACGAAGATCATGGCATCTGGTCCCAACACTTCATGGGAACTAGATAGGGAGACAGTGTCAGACTTTATTTTGGGGGGCTCCAAAATCACTGCAGATGGTTACTGCAGCCATGAAATTAAAAGACGCTTACTCTTTGGAAGAAAAGTTATGACCAACCTAGATAGCATATTCAAAAGCAGAGACATTACTTTGCCAACGAAGGTCCATTTAGTCAAGGCTATGGTTTTTCCAGTAGTCATGTATGGATGTGAGAGTTGGACTGTGAAGAAAGCTGAGCACTGAAGAATTGATGCTTTTGAACTGTGGTGTTGGAGAAGACTCTTGAGAGTCCCATGGACTACAAGGAGATCCAACCAATCCATTCTGAAGGAGATTGGCCCTGGGATTTCTTTGGAAGGAATGATGCTAAAGCTGAAGCTCCAGTACTTTGGCCACCTCATGCGAAGAGTTGACTCATTGGAAAAGACTCTGATGCTGGGAGGGATTAGGGGCAGGAGGAGAAGGGGATGACAGAGGATGAGATGGCTGGATGGCATCACTGACTCGATAGACATGAGTCTGAGTGAACTCCGGGAGTTAGTGATGGACAGGGAGGCCTGGCGTGCTGCGATCCATTGGGGCGCAAAGAGTCGGACACGACTGAGTGACTGAACTGAACTTAGGAAGGGCATTGCTGTTAATTTAAAAGGAAACTAAACAAGATCAATGAAAGGTCCTAAAAGTACTTTCTTTATTCAGACACTATGTTGTAAATCACTTTTTATTCTGATAAAAGAATCTAGAGAGTATAGTATATTTAGGACCTAAGAGTCTAAAGAACAGTTGTATTTACTAATTGAGGTTCAGATGAGGTCTTCATGAGTACAAAACCTGACTATACTCTATCTTACCTACAATTTCTCAGCAGTATTTACCTGCTAGTCAAGGTAAGAAATTACTCTTGTGCTGTCAAACTGTCTTAATGTCTCATCTGAAATGTAAATCTTTATGTGTGTCAAGAATTGTGAAATATGTTTGAGATAATGAAAAGAAGTATGAACACCTGACTAGTTCCTGTCTTGATGTATCACATCTTAAAATGAACACTAAGAACTCTGTGTCCATGACACCATCCCAAGAAAAGTGCATCATTTTACTCAACAGTTATTAAAGACCATAATAGCTTTTGATTTTTTGAGATTTTAACATTTCAAAGTATATTCCCAAAAGATTATATTTTAAAAAATTAAAATGTAGCCATTATCTAACCTAAATAATCATGATTCCCTGATTTTATAAACATCCAGTCAGTGCTCCCATTTCCAATTTTTTTGAACTTTTAAAACTTTATTTGAATCAAGATCCAAATAAAAGCCACAAATTATAATTGGTTACCTTTTAAATTTCTTTTCATCTACGGATTTCTACTCTATCTTTTCTCCCCTTCGCAATTTATTGGTTGACAAAACTATGTCAATTGTCCTATGGACTTCCCATAGTCTAGCTTTGCTAACTTCATTCATGGGGTGGAGTTTAATGTTCTTCTGAGTTTCTACAAATTGGTAGTTGGTGATCCAGGGTCAAAATGATTCTTGCTTGAATTTTTGGCATATACATGTAATATGTGCGGTTATGATGAGCCATTATGATAAGGTACTTAATATCTAGCTGTCTCTCCTTTGATATATTTACAGTGATGGGTAATTTATTAAAGGTTGCAAAATAGCACTATTCTATCATACCCTTTTCATTTATTAGTTGGAATATGTTTATAAAGAAAAATTTTCAGCTTCTACTCTATGACTGCATGAGGGGAGAGACTATGTTATTTAGCTCTCCACTACACACTCAGTGTCTAAAATAGTGCTGACACACAGTAAATGTTCAATTAGTATTAATCTGATAAATAAATGACAATTTCTCTGCTTCTTTACTTCTGGAAAGTAGGGTGAAAAATTATTCTAGGTGAGTGTGTATCACAATAGGAAATAAGAAATGGATTACATTCATAATTCTTTTACTAGCTATGTAATTTTAGGGGAAAGTTGTAAAAGGCCATTAATTTTATCCATGTTCTGAATATACTGTGGTATAAAAGTAACGACAACAGCAAAAAGTTGATTGCTATAGTTACTCTTCATAATAATGAAAGTATTTTCTTCCTATTATTCTAGCGTATGGATAGGCGCTTAAATAGACATGAACAAACAAATATAACTATAATCAAAAAAGAAATGTGTCACATTAGATCAAAAGAATCCCTTTAATCCAATAAACTACCTTGGTCAGTTTCACTGAAAGAAAGGGCGTGTAATCTTCATTGCTCCAACCTCAAAGGATAGTGCTCCACTCCTATACTTATTATTTTCTTTTAAAAGCCCATTAGATAATGTCACCCATAAATTCATGGCCTCTGAGACTGGTGAAGAAAATTTATCTTTAAGTCACTACAAAATTCTGGCATAGGTGTTTTTCTATTCTTACATATAAAATATGTGTGTGTGTGTGTGTGTGTGTACATATATATACACATGACCTTTGAGAGTCCCTTAGACAGCAAGAAGATCAAACCAGCCAATACTAAAGGAAATCCACCCTGAATACTCACTGGAAGGACTGATGCTGAAACTGAAGCGAAACTCCAATACTCTGGACACCTGATGCGAACAGCCGACTCAGTGGAAAAGACCCTGACTCTGGGACAAAGAGTGAAGGCAGAAGGGGAAGAGGGAGATAGAGGATGAGATGATTGGATGGCATCACTGATTCAATGGACATGAACTTGGGCAAACTCCAGGAGATGATGAAAGTTAGGGAGGCCTGATGTGCTGCGGTCCATGGGGTTGCGAGGAGTTGGACATGACTTGGCAACTGAACAACATAGATGTATGCATGGATGCATGTATATGTGTACATATATATACATTTTAACAAGTTTTCAGTTTAGGCCAAAATATCTTCCCTATGGTTTTACCATACTTTTGTGACTTTTATGTAGTCAAGCATAACAATCTTTCCCTCTATGACTTCTGCCTTTGGTGTCATGCTTAGAAAGGTCCTCCCTACCCTAAGAGCTAAAATATAATCTCCTAAATTTTTATACTCTTTTTATGGTTTTATTTTACTTATATTTTCATTTACTTACAACTTATCTTCAATACATATGTTATTTTTCTGATAGGAAGCTTTAAAGTGAGATGTGGTTACAGATTGGGGAAAAAAGAACAAATGCACAAAGCTGTCATAAATTTCTAAGGTAATTTATCATGAATGGATACAAGAGAAGCAACTTGAAATATTACTTCAATAAATTTTGAATTTTATTGAGTTTATTAATTTGTTTCTTCCTGGGCTAAAACAATACTGTTCATTTAAATATATGTTTAGAGAAAATTCACATTAGAAGGTAAGCTTCAAAAGGGCAAAACTCATACCATTCCTGGTGGCTGCCTTCTTATCTCTTTGGTTCACTGCTATATTCCCAGAGGTTAGACTAGTGCTTGGAATGTGGTATGTACTTATTATTTATACAGGTTGAAAGAATGATTAAATGGACAAACTTGGGATTCCAAAACCTCAATTTCTTGATGCTTTCAGATTTAAAAAGGTTGAAAGCCTTTTTTTTTTAAATTTTTTATTTTTTAGTTTGTTTTGCTTTACAATACTGTACTCATTTTGCCATACATNCTGGCATGCTGCGATTCATGGGGTCACAAAGAGTTGGACACGACTGAGCGACTGAACTGAACTGAAACACTAAAAATCCTTGGAAGGTATTAGTTGTTCTTAAATATTTTTCCTTTGTAGAATTAGTCTTATATAATGTGTACAATCAGTGCCTAAAGAACTTCCATCTTATTAGGTGCTACTTTGTGAACATTCTACCCACACCTGTTCTTTGAAATGATCTTACTCATGTGTGCTCAGTCACGCAGTTTGACACTTTATGACCCCATGGACTGTAGCCCACCAGGCTCTTTTGTCCATGGGATTTCCCAGGCAAGAATACTGGAGTGGGTTTCCAGAAGGAAGTAGGTTCCTTCTCCAGGGGATCTTCCCTACCCAGGTTTGGAACCCCTGTCTCCTGTATTGGCAGGCAGATTCTTTACCTCTAAGCCACCCAATGTGAGACAACCCTAGACATGATTATACTGTAATTTTATCTAAGAACATATGGTTCCCAAAATGTACTCTCTGGAGGTCAGTGAGAACTCCCTATCCACAGGTCCAAATTACATCTAGAAAACGTTCAAAAATATTTTGTACTGTGGAGAGATGATAGTGATGATATTGAAGAGTTTCTTTTAATAGAAATATTTGCATCGTGTATAGAATATTTTTGTTTAAAATTAATTCCAATCCACCCTCCTAAACATTATGCACTACTACTATCCTATAAAAAAATTTCTGCTTCATCCAAAATAGCCTATTCTTGGTCCCTAACATGTTTTGCATGCCTTTGCTCACACTGTCTCTCCATACTTTGCATGTAATGTCTTCTCCTCTTCACTGCCTACCGCACTATTACAGTTCTTCAAAGCCCAGGTCGGATCCTCTCTCTGAGTGCCCATCGTGGGATGCCAGCAACTTAGCAGACTTATTGTAGATATAGACTAATTTTTATTTTTATCACATTTAAAAACTATATTGTATCCATTCACCCAGTGATAATTAGGTCCTGAGTATTTGGTTCCCACTCAGGACCAAAGAAAGTTTGGTAGAAGTGCTGCCAGAGATTTCAGTTATAAAAATGATGTCAACAAACACTGCTGCTGCTGCTGCTAAGTCGCTTCAGTCGTGTCTGATGCTGTGCAACCCCATAAGATGGCAGCCTACCAGGCTCACCTGACCCCGGGATTTTCCAGGCAAGAACAGTGGAGTGGGTTGCCATTTCCTTCTCCACAACAAACACTACACCTATATATGCCAGAGATCATGCTTGATGTTTATATTATTAAGAATTTATTTTTTGCAAGTGAATAAAACCAACTTTGGGCTTCCCAGGTGGCTCAGTGTTAAAGAATCCACCTGCAAAGGCAGAAGACATAAGAGATGTGGGTTTGATCCCTGGGTCAAGAAGATCCCTTAGAGAAGAAAATGGCAACCCATTCCAGTGTTCTTGCCTGGGAAATCCCATGGACAAAGAAACTGGAGGGCTACAGTCCATGGAGTCACAAAAGAGTCAAACAAGACTTAGTGACTAAAATAAACAAACAAACAACAACCAGAAACCCAACTCTAACAAGCACAAAACATTATATTAGAAGAATATGAGGAAGCTCACAGAATCAAAGATAAGAACATTAGATGTGCCACTGATAACAACAAAAATCACATTTCTTAGGTTAGTAAAGTAGGAAGTGGGTCTAGAACCAATAAGCTCCAATTTTATTTTTTATTCATGCGTCAGTCCACACAAGAATCAAGTCCTGGGAGAAATAGTCTGATTGTGTAGATTTGAGCTTGAGCCACTCATTTACTTAAGGAAACAGGGCACTTGGGTTTAAAGTTCCATCTGGATTGGCCACAAAATGAAGTTCTAAAAGAATGGAGAGTGAATACTGCAAGACTAAAAAACAATTAATGTTCATCAGAGAGCTCCACATCATTATTTTATTTAGCCTATGAAGGATTATTACTGTCACCTCAATTTTGTAGATGAGAAAATTGATCAAACAAATCTTAAGCACCAGGTCCTGGATTCAGCACCAAGGCTAGGGGTGTCCACAATGGGAATCTCTTAATATTTACTCTGCATTGCTTCCTTATATAAAGTGGTCTAGCTGGTGTCCTAGGTTGAACTGGGAAAGGAGATTCTTTAAGGTTCGGTTCAGTTCAGTTCAGCCGCACAGTTATGTCTGACTCTTTGTGACCCCATGGACTGCAGCACACCAGGATTCCCTATCCATCTCCAACAGCTGGAGCTTGCTCAAACTCATGTCCATCGAGTCGGTGACCCCATCCAACCATCTCATCCTCTGTCTTCCCCTTCTCCTCCTGCCTTCAATCATTCCCAGCATCAAGGTCTTTTCCAATGAGTCAAGTGGCCAAGTATTGGAGTTTTAGCTTCAGTAGCAGTCATTTAAAAGAATACTCAGGATTCATTTCTTTTAGGATGGACTGGTTGGATCTCCTTGCAGTCCAAGGGACTCTTAAGAGTCTTCTCCAACACCACAGTTCAAAAGCATCAATTCTTCAATGCTCAGCTTTCTTTAAGTCCAAATTTCATGTCCATACATGACTATTGGAAAAACAATAGCCTTGACTAGATGGACCTTTGTTGGCAAAGTAATGTCTCTGCTTTTTAAATATGATGTCTATGTTGGTCATAGCTTTTCTTCCAAGGAGCAAGTGTCTTTTAATTTCATGGTCCAAGTCACCATCTGTAGTGATTTTGGAGCCCCCCAAAATAAAGCCTGTCACTGTTTCCACTGTTTCCCATTCTATTTTCCATGAAGTGATGGGACCAGATGCCATGATCTTAGTTTTCTGAATGTTGAATTTTAAGCCAACTTTTTCACTCTCCTCTTTCTCTTTCACCAAGAGGCTCTTTAGTTCTTCTTAACTTTTTGCCATATGTATGGTATCATCTGAAAATCTGAGGTTGTTGATATTTCTCCTGGCAGTCTTGATTCCAGCTTGTGCTTCATCCAGCCTGGCATTTCACATGATGCACACTGCAAATAAGTTAAATAAGCAGGGTAATAATATACATCTTTGATGTACACCTTTCCTGATTTGGAACAAGTCTGTTGTTCCATGTCTGATTCTAACTGTTGCTTCTTGACCTGCATACAGATTTCTCAGGACGCATGTCAGGTGGTCTAGTATTCCCATCTCTTTAAGAATTTCCCACAGTTTGTTGTGATCCACACAATCAAAGGCTTTGGTCCAGTCAATAAAGCAGAAATGGATGTTTTTCCTGGAACTCTCTTGTTTTAACAATGATCCAACAAATGTTAGCAGTCTGATCACTGGTTCCCCTACCTTTTCTAAAACCAGTTTGGACATATGGAAATTCTTGGCTCACATACTGTTGAAGCCTCGCTTGGAGGATTTTGAGCATTACTTTGCTAGTGTGNATGGATGTTTTTCCTGGAACTCTCTTGTTTTAACAATGATCCAACAAATGTTAGCAGTCTGATCACTGGTTCCCCTACCTTTTCTAAAACCAGTTTGGACATATGGAAATTCTTGGCTCACATACTGTTGAAGCCTCGCTTGGAGGATTTTGAGCATTACTTTGCTAGTGTGTGAGATGACTGCAATTGTGCAGTAGTTTGAGCATTCTTTGGCATTGCCTTTCTTTGAGATTGGAATGAAAACTGACCTTTCCCAGTCCTATGGTCACTGCTGAGTTTTCCAAATTTGCTGGCATATTGAGTGCAGCACTTTAACAGCATCAGCTTTCAGGATTTGAAATAACTCAACTGGAATTCCATCAACTCCACTAGCTTTGTTCATAGTGATGCTTCTTAAGGCCCACTTGACTTTGCATTCCAGGATGTCTGCCTCTAGGTGAGTGATCAGATCATCGTGATTATCTGGGTCATGAAGATGTTTTTTGTGTAGTTCTTCTGTGTATTCTTGCCACCTCTTCTAAATATCTTCTGCTTCTCTTAGGTCCATACCATTTCTGTCCTTTATCAACCCCATCTTTGCATGAAATGTTCCTTTGGTATCTCTAATTTTCTTGAAGAGATCTCTAGTCTTTCCCATTCTATTGTTTCCTCTCTTTCTTTGCATTGATCACTTGAAAGGCTTTTTTATCTCTCCTTGCTATTCTTTGAAACTCTGAATTCAAATGAGTATATCTTTCCTTTTCTCCTTTGCCTTTAGCTTCTATTCTTTTCTCAGCTATTTGTAAAGCCTCCTCAGACAACCATTTTGCCTTTCTGTATTTTTTTTTTCTTGCTCATTCTCTCTGTGCAGTGGCGTGAATCTCCATCCATAGTTCTTCAGGCAGTCTATCACATCTAATCCCTTGAATCTACTTGTCACTTCCACTATAATCATAAGGGATTTGATTTAGGTCATACCTGAATGGTCTAGTGGTTTTCCCTACTTTCTTCAATTTAAGTCTGAATTTTGCAATAATGAGTTCATGATTTGAGCCACAGTCAGCTCCCAGTTTTGTTTTTGCTGACTGTATAGAGCTTCTTTGTCTTTGGCTTCAAAGAATATAATCAATCTGATTTTGGTATTGACCATCTGGTGATGTCCAGTGTGGAGTTGTCTCTTGTGTTGTTAGAAGAGGGTGTTTGCTATGACCAGTGCATTCTCTTGGCAAAACTCTGTTAACCTTTGCCCTACTTCATTTTGTATTCCAAGGCCAAACTTGCCTATTACTCCAGGTATCACTTGACTTCCTAGTTTTGCATTCCAGTCCCCTATGATGTAATGGACATATTTTTTGAGTGTTAGTTTTAGAAGATCTTGTATGTCTTCATGCTGCCGCTGCTGCTAAGTTGCTTCAGTAGTGTCCGACTCTGTGCGACCCCATAGACAGTAGCCCATCAGGCTCCACCGTCCCTGGAATTCTCCAGGCAAGAACAGTGGAGCGGGTTGCCATTTCCTACTCCAATGCATGAAAGTGAAAAGTGAAAGTGAAGTCGCTCAGTCTTTCCAACTCTTAGCGACCCCATGGACTGCAGCCTACCAGGCTCCTCTGTCCATGGTATTTTCCAGGCAAGAGTACTGGAGTAGGGTGCCATTGCCTTCTCCAAGGTCCTCATGCTGCTGCTACTGCTAAGTCGCTTCAGTTATGTCCGACTCTGTGCGACCCCAGAGACAGCAGCTCACCAGGCTCCCCTGTCCCTTGGATTCTCCAGGCAAGAACACTGGAGTGGGTTGCTATTTCCAGAACCATCGAATTTCAGCTTCTTCAGCACTACTGCTTTGGGCATAGTCTTGGATTACTGTGGTACTGAATGGTTTGCCTTGGAAACAAACAGAGATCATTCTGTCGTTTTTGAGACTGCATCCAAGTACTGCATTTCAGACTCTTCTGTTGACTATGAGGGCTACTCCATTTCTTCTAAGGGATTCTTGCCCACAGTAGTAGATGTAACAGTCATCTGAGTTAAATTTGCCCATTCTAGTCCATTTTAGTTCACTGATTCCTCACTCTTGCCATCTCCTATTTGACCACTTCCAATTTACCTTGATTCATGGACCTAACATTCCAGGTTCCTATGCAATATTGTTCTTTACAGTATAGAACTTGACTTCCATCACCAGTTCCATCCACAACTGGGTGTTGTTTTCACTTTGGCTCCTCTTCATTCTTCCTGGAGTTGTTTCTCCACTGTTCTCTAGTAGCATATTGGGCACCTACTGACCTGGAGAGTTAACTTTTCAGTGTCATATCTTTTTGCCTTTTCATACTGTTCATGGGGTTTTCAAGGCAAGAATACGGAAGTGGTTTTCCATTCCCTTCTCCAGTGGACCACATTTTGTCAGAACTCTCCACCATGACCCATCTGTCTTTGGTGGCCCTACATGGCATGGCTCATAGTTTCATTGAGTTAGACAAAGCTGTGGTCCATTTTATCAGTTTGATTAGTTTCCTGTGATTGTGCTTTTCTTTCTGTCTGCCCTCTGATAGATAAGGATAAGAGGCTTATGGACGAGGTACCCAGGAGAATATGGTTGGGATNTGGTGGCCCTACATGGCATGGCTCATAGTTTCATTGAGTTAGACAAAGCTGTGGTCCATTTTATCAGTTTGATTAGTTTCCTGTGATTGTGCTTTTCTTTCTGTCTGCCCTCTGATAGATAAGGATAAGAGGCTTATGGACGAGGTACCCAGGAGAATATGGTTGGGATAAAGAGCTAGAATTGTATCAAATTAAGGTTATGTCAAAGATATGCAAAACAAAATTAAAAAAAACAGTAAAACCAGTAGTCCCAGATTTATCCTATTAGTATTTAGCTCTATCAAACCTAACTCTGTTTAGATTTAGTGAGACATTTTCCGTTGAATATGGTTCTCATGGCCCTGGATAAAGACCTGCAGATGTAACATCCCTCTTAATAGCTTCTTGGGAGATCTATGTGAGTCTCTGTCAAACTTTCCTTCCATCTAAGCACTTGAGTATTGGAAAGAATTACCATCATCATAAGATTTGTGGAATAATAAAGGTTTAAAAGTTTTGGTATTGTATATTTCCGCATATTCAAGTTTTTTCAATAAGCCTATATTATGTTTCAGTTCAGTTCAGTTCAGTCACTCAGTCGTGTCCGACTCTTTGCGACCCATGAATCGTAGCACGCCAGGCCTCCCTGTCCATCACCATCTCCCAGAGTTCAATCAGACTCATGTTCATCAAGTCCGTGATGCCACCCAGCCATCTCATCTTCTGTCATCCCCTGCTCCTCCTGCCCCCAATCCTTCCCAGCATCAGAGTCTTATCCAATGAGTCAACTCTTTGCGTCAGGTGGCCAAAGTGCTGGAGTTTCAGCTTCAGCATCATTCCTTCCAAAGAAATCCCAGTCCCCCTCAATTTTACAGTACAATGTAATATACACTTGAGTTTAGGCATACACCTTAAAGAAAAATACTACAGTGAAACACCTATCCCACCACACAGGCTGTTTTTCAGCTGTGCTGAGTCTTCATCGTGGAGTTCAGTTCAGTTCAGCTTAGTTGTTTAGTCGTGTCCGACTCTTTGCGACCCCATGAATCACAGCATGCCAGGCCTCCCTGTCCATCACCAACTCCCGGAGTTCACTCAGACCCACAACCATTGAGTCTGAGATGGACGAGTCTGGATGAGATGCCATCCAGCCATCTCATCCTCGGTTGACCCCTTCTCCTCCNTCACTTTCATGTATTGGAGAAGGAAATGGCAACCCACTCCAGTATTCTTGCCTGGAGAATCCCAGGGACCGGAGAGCTGGGTGGGCTGCAGTCTGTGGGGTCGCACAGAGTCGGACACGACTGAAGCTACTTAGCAGCAGCAGCAGCAGTGGGCACTAACGGCCGAGGCAAAGTCAGAGCCATAGGAGAAGGACGAATGGAGCAGCTGGACCTTCGCATATTGACAGCCGCGAGCGAGTTCTCAAGTTAGGGGGCAGTTTTGAGAAGCAGCCGCGCTGCGCCTTTGTGCGCTGTGAATGAGGACGCCCGAGGGGAAAGGGAGCAGTTCTAGTTTTGGGGGAGCAGAAGCACAACCCTCTCCAAGTCGTGTTCGAACAGATCCTCTTATTCTGTGGGAGAATGGGGTGCGCTGTGCAAGCTGCTGCCTTAGCCGTAAAGTGCTAGGGGGCCGGTGGAAGCAGGCAGATGGAAGCCGCAGGTGTGGGTAATTGTGAGTGGAGTGATTTAAGGGAGACCAGCAGGGCTTCCCTGGTGGCTGAAGACGGTAAGGAATCGGCCTGCAAAGCGGGAGACCTGGTTTCCATCCCTTGGCTGGGAAGGTCCCTGGAGGAGGAAATGGCAACCCACTCCAGTATTCTTGCCTAGAGAATCCCCATGGACAGAGAGTCCTGGCGGACTACAGTCCATGGGGTCGCAAAGAGTTGGACACGACTGAGCGACTAAGCAAAACAGCAGATAGAAACGGAAGCTATGTTAGGTCTGCAGAGGCGACTATGGATGGGGTCANAATGGCAACCCACTCCAGTATTCTTGCCTAGAGAATCCCCATGGACAGAGAGTCCTGGCGGACTACAGTCCATGGGGTCGCAAAGAGTTGGACACGACTGAGCGACTAAGCAAAACAGCAGATAGAAACGGAAGCTATGTTAGGTCTGCAGAGGCGACTATGGATGGGGTCAGGGCTGACTGGTGGACAATTCAGAGGTGGAAAGGAAGGTACAGTTGACCCTTGAACCACTCAGGGGTTAGGGATGTCGATCTCGCGCAGTGGAAAATTGACTTATTGCTGTCTCTGCCTCAGAAACCAGGGAGTCGATACACGACTCACCCGAGGTCCAGAAGCAGAAGCCGTTGGGTAGAATCAGACTCAAACTCTAGTGTTTTGATTCCATGTGTGTGACCTCTAATGGAACACATACTTCTCATACTTTATTAATTTAAAGATGTATAAGATGAAAATATGGACTTCCCTCACAGCTCAGTCAGTAAAGAATCTGCCTATAATGCAGGAGACCTGGATTCGATTCCTGGGTTGGGAAGATCCCCTGGAGAAGGAAATGGCAATCCACTCCAGTATACTTGCCTGGAAAAATCCCATGGACAGAGGAGCCTGGTGGGCTACAGTCCACGTGGTCGCAAAGAGTCAGACACGACTTAGCGACTAAACCACCATCACCACCAAGATGAAAATACAGGTACTCTATTTAGTGGGGGAAAATTCCACATATAAATAGAGCTGTGAATCTCAGTCCCATGCATGTGTGTTACTCAAGGAACAACTGTAGTAAGGTGACAAGTGGATGGGGGGCAAAGGGAAAAGGGAAGGAGAATGCCTTTAGGTTGGTAGGGAAATATTCTTTCCTGTCTTCACTTTTGATGTTTCTGACTGACGGGAGTTCTTATTTAGTGTATTTCTGGGGAAAGATTCTGGATCATTCTAATATCTGTATCTCTTTTGGACCCCTGATTTCATTGTATCATTTATCAAATACTGATGATCACAGTATTGAAGGGTGCACTGTTAATTTATTAGAAAACTCTTTTGTCACCTGGAACTAGTTTTGAAACATCTTTCTCTTTTATGTTGTTGAGGTAGGAAATAGAACTTTTGCTTTAATAGTTAGATGTTGTAGATTCCAGGAAGGAAAATGTAATATATTATGATTTGGTATGCAAGACATTCATTCTTTGCACAATAGCCCTCATAGAATTATAGAAAGGGAAGGAAATTGAAATTATTGAAGCATAACCTTTTATTTTTCTGTGGCAAAGCTGTGAAGTAGGTTTTTTTTTGACTTCCTCTTACTAACCCTGCCTTTCCTTAGTGTCTCATCATACCACCTTTCTCAATTGTTTTATCCTTAGACTGTTTAGAGGTCTTTATGGCTTTTGCTCTGAAGTGTTCCTCGCTTTAATTAAAACTCATTCTCCAAAAGTTTACTTAAGTTGTACACAATCTAATTACAGTAACTCACAGTGAAGATATAAAGACCTATAGATTTAACTCTCTAAGGGTATATTTAATTTTATGAAAGGGTTTTTTTATTAAGCAAAATTAATATCCAGTTGCTAGAATAAATAAAGGAGATATTTGCAAACAGATCTTCAACACTGACCCTTCTTTACCACACTTTGTGGTCCAAGACTTACCACAGTGAGATAGCTAGTGCTAGCTGTGTAGTTTCTTTCCTTGAGACCCATTTTCCAAAAGTATGATATAGTTCTTACCTGGTTTCACCACACCTTTCTCTCAAATAATAACTTCCCTTGCCTTTGCTCTTCTTTCTCAGGTATTCAATAGCCTTAGTATTGATATTAATTTTTATAAGATTTAAAATTATACAAATTTCTTTAAAAATCTGTTTTCATGAAACTTGGATATGTATTTTTAAGAGTATAAGCCCTAAATTAAGTGAATAAGAGAAAGCCTTCTAAAAGATCTTTGCTGGCGCTTCAGAGAATGTACCAGTTTATAAAAGTTCTCAAAATGCTGGAATTGTGTCTTCAGAATCAGAGTATCTATGATTCAGTTACAAGAATGAAAATAAACCAATAATAACCATGATAAACTCAGATGTTTGAATATACTTTTAGTCCTGTGAAGACATTAGAAAGGCTTTTCTGAGCTTAGTTTTATCCTTGAAGGAGACAGAGCCTTTCTAGACTGATTAAAATAAAACTAGTCATTGTCCTTGATGACATCTTCATTTCCCATATGATTCTCACCTTAAGAACTCAGAGTGAGGGATAGAAACTATAGACTTTCATAGAGGCAAGTGGAGTTGGTTTATTTTTTTTTTTTAAGGTACATTTTACCTTCTGAAAACCAAAAATATTTATTATTTTTTAATTATCAGTACTATTCATAAAGATATATTTTCCTCAGGGAGATTGAAGAAGAACCTTTTTTCTATTTTTTAAAAATATGTATATGTTTAAGCTCTGTAATGAACAAAATATACAAAAATAATATATTAATTTCAACTTTTGTATTCAACTATGTAACAACATAATTCACCTTAAATTGCTGAGTTCATCTATAGAACAAAGCAATAAATTCAGCCACTCTATCATTTTTTATTAAAATTATGAAATGCCCTTAAATTGAGAAGTATGTGAAAAATATAATATTTTCAGCATCAGTTTTACGTAATGCTCAAAGCTTTCATTCATTCACTAAATGTAAAATTGTTATAATCTTCTAAATGTTTTTAATAGGTAGGGGTGTGAAAGTATAAATTGAAAATATCAGATAGTTTGTAATGATGATTCAAATGTATTTTAACAAGACATTTATTTAAAACTTTTACTGAAACATAGTTGCCATATAATACTATGTTAGTTTCATGTGCACTTTATAATGATTTGACATTAGCATTCATTATGAAGTGATAACAATATCTTGTTGTTATTCATCATGTGGTCATGTCCAAACTCTTAATGACCCCATAGACTGAAACATGAAAGGCTTTCTTGTCCTTTACCATCTCCTGGAGTTTGCTGAAACTAAAGTCCATTGAGTCAGTGATGCCATCCAACCATCTCATCCTCTCTTGCCCCCTTCTCCTCCTGCCTTCAATCTTTCCCAGCATCAGGGTCTTTTTCAGTGAGTCAGTTCTTTGCATCAGGTGGCCAAAGTATTGGGGCTTAAGCTTCAGCATCAGTCCTTCCAGTGAATATTTAGGACTGATTTCCTTCAGGATGGACTGGTTGGATCTCCTTGCAGTCCAAGGGACTCTCAAGAGTCTTCTCCAGCACCACAATTCCAGTCAATTCTTCAGCGCTCAGCCTTCTTTCTGGTCCAACTCTCTCATCCGTATGTGACTACTAGAAAAACCATAACTTTGACTATATAGACCTTTGTTGGCAAAGTGATATCTCTGCTTTTTAATATACTCTAGGTTTGTCATAGCTTTTCTTCCAAGGAGCAAGCCTCTTTTAATTTCATGGCTGCTGTCACCATCTGCAGTGATTTTGGAGCACAAAAAAATAACACCTGTCCCTGTTTCCACTGTTTCCCCATCTATTTGCCATGAAATGATGGGACCAGATGCCATGATCTTAGTTTTCTGAATGTTGGGTTTTAAGCCAACTTTTTCACTCTCCTCTTTCACTTTCATCAAGAGGCTCTTTAGTTCCTCTTCGCTTTTTGCCATAAGGGTGGTATCATCTGCATATCTGAAGTTGTAGATATTTTTCCCAGCAATCTTGATTCCAGCTTGTGATTCATTTAGCCTGGCATTTCACATGATGCACTCTGCATGTAAGTTAAATAAGCAGGGTGACAATATACAGCCTTGACATACTCCTTTCTCAATTTTGAACCAGTCCATCATTACATGGATGGTTCTAACTGTTGCTTCTTGACCTATATGCAGTTTTCTCAGGAGGCAGGTAAGGTATACCCATCTCTTTAAGAACTATCCACAGTTTGCTGTGATCCACACAGTCAAAGACTTCCACATGTTCAGTGAAGAAGATGTAGATGTTTTTCTGGAATTTTCTTGCTTTTTCTATGATCCAACAGATGTTGGAAATTTTATCTCTGGTCCCTCTTTTCTAAATATAGCTTGTACAACTGGAAGTTCTTGGTTCATATACTGTTGAAGCTTAGCTTGAAAGATTTTGAGCATTACCTTGCTAGCATGTGAAATGAGTGCATTTGTGCAGTAGTTTGAACGTTCTTTGGCATTGCCCTTCTTCGGGATTGGAATGAAAACTGACTTTTTCCAGTCCTGTGACCACTGCTGAGTTTTCCAAATTTGTAGTAAATCTAGAAACCATCTATCTCATACAAAGTTACTACAGTATCATTGACCATGTTCCCTATGCTTTATATTATATCCCCATAACTTGTTTATTATGTAACTAGAGGTTTGTATCTCTTAATCTCCTTCAGGGTATACCTAATTTATAACAAATACTCTAATTAATGTTACTTGGGAGAAAGTAGTACTCCAGCTTTATGTACTTGGATAATTATTCCTGTTCAATATGCTGAGGTTTTAGAAAAACCTGGATGTGAAATCTGACCTCCACCACCTATATATATAATGCAGATCTGGGAATATTCTCTGAGCTTTCAGCCTCAGTTTCTTAATGTGAAATGATAATAATGATATCTACATTTCAGAGTGTCACAATTAAATGGTAAATAGATAGTAAAAACACTCTAGCACAGTGTTTGGTGCATAGTAGAGAGTAAATGAGAAGGCAATGGCAACCCACTCCAGTACTCTTGCCTGGAAAATCCCATGGACAGAGGAGCCTGGTGGGCTGCAGTCCATGGGGTCGCACAGAGTCGGACACTACTGAGCGACTTCACTTTCACTTTTCACTTTCATGCACTGGAAAAGGAAATGGCAACCCACTCCAGTGTTCTTGCCTAGAGAATCCCAGGGAAGGCAGAGCCTGGTAGGCTGCCGTCTATGGGGTTGCACAGAGTTGGACACGACTGAAGCGACTTAGCAGCAACAGCAGCAGCAGAGAATAAATAGTAGTTACTATTACTCTTCAATTGTTATAATAATGTGTATATGAGGAGTATAAATAAATGTAATTTATTTAGACTTTCAAAAAACATTTATCAGGACTTGGCAATACAATCTATCAAAAAGATAGTTGGACATGTGTTAGGGAACATGTGACCTGTTATATAAATGATAAACTAGGAACTTCCCTGACAGTCCAATGGTTAAGACTCTGAGCTTCCAATGCAGGGGGCACAGGTTTAATTCATGGTCAGCAAGCTAAGATCTTATATGCCACATGGAGGTGCAAAAGAAAAGAATACACAGGTAGACTAGATGTGGTAGGTGTCCTAAAAATATTATCATTCAATGAGGAAGATGGGCTTCCCTCATAGCTCAGTTGGTAAAGAATCTGCCTTCAATGCAGGAGACCTGGGTTCAATTCCTGGGTTGGGAAGATCCCCTGGAGAAGGACTTGGCAACCCCCTCCAGTATTCTTGCCTGGAGAATCCCCTGGACAGGGGAACCTGACAGGTTGCAGTCCGTGGGGTCATAAGAGTCAGACACGACTTAGCAACTAAACCTTCAATGAGGAAGATAGGAGACAAATTAGTAATGTGACGACTGTCATAAAGGTATACATAGAATATTATGGGAGTACAAAAGAGAGGTAATTCAGCTTGGAGAGGGAGAAGAGACATCAGGAATGCTGTCCTGAAGATGAGTTGAAATTACCCAGGTGAAGGAAAGAGGGAAGGAATCTCTTAGACAGAGAAAAGAAAGATATGGTCTAAGACAAATCAACAAGGAAACTGTTAAAATTTGAAGAACTGTATATAAGTCTATTCCTAGGTAAGAAAGGGTGCATGAGGACATAGTGGGAGATAGAAAGGTATTCAAGAGTTAAAGAAGGGCCTATTGTGTAATGCAAAAGAATTTGAATTTTATCCTGTGACTCTTTCAGATAGCTGGAATGGAAGAGAACTGTTCAAATTACCACTTGCTAAGAGCAAAAAACTGTTTTTTTCTGCTGGGCATATAATCCTTGAACTATTATGGATAATAATAGAAATTATATATTCTCAAATTTTGTGGGTTTTTCCCCCTTCATTATAGAACTTTTTAAAATAAGTAGAAGCATTACATTTCTTCATTTTTCTTAATATTGTGGGCATTTTGTGGAAGTATTGATTATAGTTCGAGGTATTTAGATTCTCCTATTTTCATCAACTTGCTTTCATCATGTTAGTGAAAACACCAAGAAGCTGGAGGAATTCCATAAAATAGAACTTTTATTATTCCTTTAAGAGTACCTTAAGGTACTGGGGATTCTAATTCTCATTCCTCTAGGTTTTCTTTGGTAGTAGCAAATAGAAGAAACTAATAATGAAGACTCTTAAGCGGGTCAGCATTGGGCATTTACAAATCTCTCTTTATTTTTTAACAAACAACTCTCTATGGTTAACTGTATAAAATTTCAAAATGTTGAATTTTGAAAGGAAAAGAGATACTTGACTCTTAAAATTTGTCATTGATCTGTCCAAGTCTGGCATATGTTTAGTGTTATCTTGTGAGGTACTTTTCTGGGCTTCAGTGAAATAACCCACAGGAAACTTCCAGCTATAAGTCATATTATGCAATGAATGTATGTCTATTGGTTGCTAAACAACTTTAGCCCTCAAACTTCAGACTGGGTAAAAGTTCCATACGTGTGATGGCTACTCTGCCACCCTAGATGACCCTATTGGTCAAAGGCTCTTCCAAGATGAACCTAGTCTGATTGTTTCCTTTGCATTTACTTAACTCCCATGGGAAAATAGCCTACTAGTTTCTTGAGACTTCAGCTTATTTTAGGACTAGAGTTCTATTTTAACACCATATTATAGTTTTACTTTTAAATGAATTAAAATTTTTGTCATTGTATAATAAACTTTTTTTACCCTGTTTTTTGTTTTTGTGATTTTAGATACCACCTTGTTTTATACTAATTTTGCCACATTTGCTTTCTTTTAGTTTGCAAGTTCACAAAACCTAGTCTCTTGCTTTACTTTTTAGCTTACATTGTTTTAACTATATCTTTTGTTAACAGTGTACTTTGTGTTTCATTTTTAAACAGTTTGACACATTCTATTTTTATTAGAATTCTATCCACATTTAGTTCAAAGTTGATACACTTGATTTTTATTTCTCTTATTGTATGTGTTATTAGTTATTTTAATGTTTTTTTTTCTTTTTTGTTATTTGTTTTATAAAGCATCTCTTCTTTCTTTTCTTTTTATTTATATTCCCTTGTGTTTCTTTGGGAGTACTATTGTACTCTTCCATTCCATTACTGATTCCTTTTCTTTCTGGTATTCATTCTAATAAACTGTGTTTATTAGAATGGAAAGTTCTTAAAGGGATGGGAATACCATACCATCTTACCTGTCTCCTGAGAAAACTGTATGCTGACCAAGAAGTAACAGTTAAAACCCTGTATGGAACAACTGATTGGCTCAAGATTGAGAAAGAAGTATGACAGGGCTGTCTGCTGTCACCCTGTTTTTTTTAAATCTATATGCTGAGCACATCAAGAGAAATGCTAGGCTGGATGAGTTACAAGCTGGAATCAAGATAGACAGGAGAAACATCAGCAACCTCAGATATGGAGATAATACCACTCTAATGGCACAAAGTGAAGAACTAAAGGGCCTCTTGATAAGGGTGAAGGAGGAGAGTGACAGAGCTGGCTTAAAACTAAATATTAAAAAAACTAAGATCATGGTATCTGGCCCCATTTGCCTTTCTGTGCTTAGTCGCTCAGTCGTGTCCAACTCTTTGCAACTCCATGGACTATAGCCCACCAGGCTCCTCTGTCCCTGGGAATTCTGGAGTGGCAGACTACTGAAGTGGGTTGTCATGTCCTCCTCCAGGGGATCTTCCCAATCTAAGTGGGAATTGACCTAGTTGTCCCATATTGCAGGCAGATTCTTTACTCTCTGAGCCACCAGGGAAACCCAAGAACACTGGAGTGGGTAGCCTATCCCTTCTTCAGGGGAACTTCCTGATGCAGGAATCGAATAGGAGTCTCCTGCATTGGAGGCAGGCTCTTTACCAGCTGAGGTACCAGGGAAGCCCATATGGCCCAATTCAGTTCAGCTCAGCTCAGTTAAGTT
Source organism: Neotragus moschatus (assembly GCA_006410615.1). NCBI lineage: Eukaryota > Metazoa > Chordata > Mammalia > Artiodactyla > Bovidae > Neotragus > Neotragus moschatus. The sequence goes on from SJYA01000194.1 coordinate 2,015,985, forward strand.
CAGTTGCTCAGTCAGGTCCAACTCTTTTTGACCCCATGAACTGCAGCACACCACCTCCCTGTCCATCACCAATTCCCGGAGTTCACGCAGACTCACGTCCATAGAGTCGGTGATGCCATCCAGCCATCTCATCCTCTGTCATCCCCTTCTCCTCCTGCCCCCAATCCCTCCCAGCATCAGAGTCTTTTCCAATGAGTCAACTCTTTGCATAAGGTGGCCAAAATACTGGAGTTTCAGCTTTAGCATCATCCCTTCCAAAGAAATCCCAGGGCTGATCTCCTTCAGAATGGACTGGTTGGATCTCCTTGCAGTCCAAGGGACTCTCAAGAGTCTTCTCCAACACCACAGTTCAAAAGCATCAATTCTTCGGTGCTCAGCTTTCTTCACAGTCCAACTCTCACATCCATACATGACTACTGGAAAAACCATAGCCTTGACTAGACGGACCTTAGTTGGCAAAGTATTGTCTCTGCTTTTGAACGTGCTATCTAGGTTGGTCATAACTTTTCTTCCAATGAGTAAACATCTTTTAATTTCATGGCTGCAATCACCATCTATTTTGGAGCCCCATTTTGGAGCCCCCCAAAATAAAGTCTGACACTGTTTCCACTGTTTCCCTATCGATTTTCCATGAAGTGATGGGACCAGATGCCATAATCTTTGTTTTCTGAATGTTGAGCTTTAAGCCAACTATTTCACTTTCCTTTTTCTCCTTTTTTTTTTTTTTTGGTACTACACTCTGTTATATTTTATTATTTATTTTTTTCCTTTCCTTTCCTTTTCTTTTTTTTTTTTTCCTCTTTCTCCTTTATCAAGAGGCTTTTTAGTTCCTCTTCACTTTCTGCCATAAGGGTGGTGTCATCTGCATATCTGATATTGATATTTCTCCCAGCAATCTTGATTTCAGCTTGTGCTTCTTCCAGCTCAGTATTTCTCATGATGTACTCTGCATAGAAGTTAAAGAAGCAGGGTGACAATATACAGCCTTGATGTACACCTTTTCCTATTTGGAACCAGTCTGTTGTACTATGTCCAGTTCTAACTGTTGCTTCCTGACCTGCATATAGTTTTCTCAAGAGGCAGGTCAGGTGGTCTGGTATTCCCATCTCTCTCAGAATTTTCTACAGTTTATTGTGATCCACANAAGTTAAATAAGCAGGGTGACAATATACAGCCTTGACGTACTCCTTTTCCTATTTGGAACCAGTCTGTTGTTCCATGTCCAGTTCTAACTGTTGCTTCCTGACCTGCATACAGGTTTCTCAAGAGGCAGGTCAGGTGGTCTGGTATTCCCATCTCTCTCAGAATTTTCTACAGTTTATTGTGATCCACACAGTCAAAGGCTTTGGCATACTCAATAAAGCAGAAATTTGCCTTTGTGATGATCCAGTGGATGTTGGCAATTTGATCTCTGGTTCCTCTGCCTTTTCTAAAACCAGCTTGAACATCTGGAAATTCATGGTTCACGTACTGCTGAAGCCTGGCTTGGAGAATTTTGAGCATTATTCTACTAGCGTGTGAGATGAATGCAATTGTGCAGTAGTTTGAGCATTCTTTGGCATTTCCTTTCTTTGGGATTGGAATGAAAACTGACCTTTTCCAGTCCTGTGGCCACTGCTGAGTTTTCCAGATTTGCTGGCATATTGAGTGCAGCACTTTCACAACATCATCTTTCAGGATTTGAAATAGCTCAACTGGAATTCCATCACCTCCACTAGCTTTGTTTGTAGTGGTGCTTTCTAAGGCCCACTTGACTTCACATTCCAGGATGTCTGGCTCTAGGTGAGTGATCACACCATCGTGATTATCTTGGTCATGAAGACCTTTTTTGTACACTTCTTCTGTATATTCTTGCCATCTCGTCTTAATATCTTAATGGCCTCATTACTGCGTGGCAAATAGAGGGGGAAAAGGTGGAAGTAGTGACAGATTTCGTCTTCCTGGGCTCTAAAATCACTTTTGTAGCTGTAACAATATATATCCTTGATGTACTCCTTTCCCAATTTGGTGATTGCAGCCATGAAATCAGTAAGACATTTGCTACTTGGCAGGAAAGCTATGACAAACCGAGACAGTGTGTTGAAAAGCAGGGACATTACTCTGCCAACAAAGATCCGTAGAGTCAAGGCTATGGTCTTTCTGGTGGTCATGTAAGTTTGTGAGAGCTGGACGGTAAAGAAGGTGGGGTGACAAAGAACTGATGACTTCAATCTGCGGTGCTAGAGAAGACTGCTGAAAGTTCCTTGGACAGCAAGGAGATCAAACCGATCAGTCTTAAGGGAAATCAATCCTGAATGCTCATTGGAAGGACTGATGCTGAAACTGAAACTCCAGTATTTTGGTTATCCGATGTGAACAGCTGACTCATTGGAAAAGTCCATGATGCTGGGAAAGATTGAAGGCAGGAAGAGAAGAGGGCATCAGAGGATGAGATGGCTAGATGGCATTACCAAAGTGATGGACATAAACTTGGTCAAACTTTGGGAGATGGCGAGGGACAGTGAGGCCTGGTGCACTGCAGTCCTCTAGGTGGTGAAGAGTTGGACACAACTGGGTGACTAAACAAAACAGTTCATAGTCCAGCAAGGTAGATTTGCCTGTCAGCAAATGGGAAACAAAACTAGAAGGAGAATAGGGAGGAGGATAACAGTAATCTAGGTGAGCTGATGACTGGGTGCTGAAGTTGGGTTATAGCAGTGAACATGGAGGTGGTGGAAAATTCTTGAAGAGATGGGAATACCAGACCACCTGACCTGCTCCTGAGAAATCTGTATGCAGTTCAAGAAGCAACAGAACTGGACATGGAACAAGAGATTGGTTCCAACTTGGGAAAGGAGTACATCAAGGCTGTGTATTGTCACCCTGCTTATTTAACTTATGTGCAGAGTAGTACATCATGCAAAATATTGGGATGGATGAAGCACAAGCTGAAAATAAAGGTTGCTGGGAGAAATATCAATAACCTCAGATATGTAGATAACACCACCCTTATGGCAGAAAGTGAAGAAGAACTAAAGAGCCTCTTGGACACAGATGTAAAGAACAGACTTTTGGACTCTGTGGGAGAAGGCAAGGGTGGGATGATTTGAAAGAATAACACTGAAACATGTATATTACCATATGTGAAACAGATCACCAGTCTAAGTTTGATGCATGAAACAGGGCACTCAAAGCTGATGCACTGGGACAACTCTGAGGGTTGGGATGGGGAGGGAGGTAGGAAGGGAGTTCAGGATGGGGGATACATGTACACCCATGGCGGATTCTTGTCAATGTATGGCGAAAACAACTACAATATTTAAAGTAATTAGCCTCCAATTAAAATAATTAATTTAAAAATTAAAAAAATAATAGAGTCTCTTGATGAAAGTGAAAGAGGAGAGTGAAAAAGCTAGCTTAAAACTCAACTTTCAGAAAACGAGGATCATGCCATTTGGTCTCATAGCTGCGTGGCAAATAGATGGGGATAAAATGGAAAGAGTGAGAAACTTAATTTTCTTGGATTCCAAATCACTGCAGATGGTGACTACAATCATGAAATTAAAGGATGCCTGCTCCTTGGAAGAAAAGCTATGACAAACCTAGACAGCATATTAAAAAGCAGAGATATTACTTTGCCAAGGAAGGTCCATATAGTTATGGTTTTTCCAGTAGTAGTTGGACCATAACAAAGGCTGAGTGATGAAGAATTGATGCTTTTGACCTGTGGTGTTGGAGAAGACTTTTGAGAATACCTGGGACTGCAAGGATATCAAACCAGTCTATCCTAAAGGAAATCAGTCCTGAATATTCATTGGAAGGACTGGGGCTGAAGCTGCAGCTCTAATACCTTGACCACCTGATGCACAGAACTGACTCATTGGAAAAGACCCTGATGCTGGGAAAGATTGAAAGCAGGAGGAGAAGGGGGCAAGAGAGGATGAGATAGTTGGATGGCCTCACCCACTTGATGTACATGAGTTTGAGCAAGGTCCAGGAATTGGTGATGAACAGGGAAGCCTGGCATGCTGCAGTCCATGGGGCTGCAAAGAGTCAGACATGACTGAGCGACTGATCTGATGGATGGAAGTGGTAAGACGTGTTCAATAGTTAATCAGGGGAAAAGACAGTTCATATACTTAGGAGTTTCCTGGCACCTTAGTTAATACCGCTTTGGGGGGATATGAAATAACAGACAGGCAGAAATGGAAGTTTAAAATAAGATGATGCTCAGTTTAATGAGGAAAAAAACTTAATGAGAAAAACTTGTTCAGAGTATAGAAGACAGATACAGGAACTGCGATGGCTTATTTAACTTGTTTATAATTTTAATATGTTCCTATTGTTCGTATTCAACTTTCATTGAGTATCTGTGAAGAGCTTAGTACTTTAGTTGATTGGACCAATAAAAATATTTCTAAGCCAGTTCTCCTCCTTCAGAAACTCAGTGTACAATAGTGAATTGTATTTTTAAATGTTTTCTATTCTAAGTAAGAATACAAGTATTTTTAAGGATATATTGGATGAATCTCTTTAATGTAATTTGGAACTCTTGGGTTACTTATTGGGGTATCATACTCACTTGTTTTCAGCCAAGACATATGAAAAATATACTTGCCAGTCAAGTAGGCCCAACTTAGTTTTGTTATGACCATGCTTCTGGCTCGCTACCTTACCAGGGCTTCTCCTAAGTGATCCACATCTCACTCTTGTAGGGCCACTCCAGATGTATCCTCATCTATATGCTCTTCATGTTTGGCTTTCTATGGATTATTTTTGTCTTAGAAAATACTGTTCCTTTCTTTCGGTTTCATCATTTTGTGTCCCAAGCTTTCAAAGTTCTCTAACTTACCCCCCCTTTTTTTAATGGCATCCTCAATTACCAATTTATCTCATACTCCTCTTTGTGGTCATGTGTTAAAGCTTTAGTGCTTATCAAGTTTTAAAATATATGATATGCCCTTTAGTCTTTTCAGAAATCACCCTTTTCTAACTTGACCTAATATTACTATTGTGTTTGACAAAATTATTGTAATCAGAGCTTTAAAAATTTAATGTCTTTTTGAAAGGTTCAAAACCAAGCATTTATAACAATATATTGTTTGTTTAGGGATAAACTTATGTGGGATAAAATAAGTGAATGAGAAACAAAAAATTCATTAGGGTTGAGAGAGGCAGGGACAAGGATAGAAGAGGAACATGTAGATAGATACAGGTTATTAGTAATGAACCAGGATTCTTTANACACTGAAACATGTATATTACCATATGTGAAACAGATCACCAGTCTAAGTTTGATGCATGAAACAGGGCACTCAAAGCTGATGCACTGGGACAACTCTGAGGGTTGGGATGGGGAGGGAGGTAGGAAGGGAGTTCAGGATGGGGGATACATGTACACCCATGGCGGATTCTTGTCAATGTATGGCGAAAACAACTACAATATTTAAAGTAATTAGCCTCCAATTAAAATAATTAATTTAAAAATTAAAAAAATAATAGAGTCTCTTGATGAAAGTGAAAGAGGAGAGTGAAAAAGCTAGCTTAAAACTCAACTTTCAGAAAACGAGGATCATGCCATTTGGTCTCATAGCTGCATGGCAAATAGATGGGGATAAAATGGAAAGAGTGAGAAACTTAATTTTCTTGGATTCCAAATCACTGCAGATGGTGACTACAATCATGAAATTAAAGGATGCCTGCTCCTTGGAAGAAAAGCTATGACAAACCTAGACAGCATATTAAAAAGCAGAGATATTACTTTGCCAAGGAAGGTCCATATAGTTATGGTTTTTCCAGTAGTAGTTGGACCATAACAAAGGCTGAGTGATGAAGAATTGATGCTTTTGACCTGTGGTGTTGGAGAAGACTTTTGAGAATACCTGGGACTGCAAGGATATCAAACCAGTCTATCCTAAAGGAAATCAGTCCTGAATATTCATTGGAAGGACTGGGGCTGAAGCTGCAGCTCTAATACCTTGACCACCTGATGCACAGAACTGACTCATTGGAAAAGACCCTGATGCTGGGAAAGATTGAAAGCAGGAGGAGAAGGGGGCAAGAGAGGATGAGATAGTTGGATGGCCTCACCCACTTGATGTACATGAGTTTGAGCAAGGTCCAGGAATTGGTGATGAACAGGGAAGCCTGGCATGCTGCAGTCCATGGGGCTGCAAAGAGTCAGACATGACTGAGCGACTGATCTGATGGATGGAAGTGGTAAGACGTGTTCAATAGTTAATCAGGGGAAAAGACAGTTCATATACTTAGGAGTTTCCTGGCACCTTAGTTAATACCGCTTTGGGGGGATATGAAATAACAGACAGGCAGAAATGGAAGTTTAAAATAAGATGATGCTCAGTTTAATGAGGAAAAAAACTTAATGAGAAAAACTTGTTCAGAGTATAGAAGACAGATACAGGAACTGCGATGGCTTATTTAACTTGTTTATAATTTTAATATGTTCCTATTGTTCGTATTCAACTTTCATTGAGTATCTGTGAAGAGCTTAGTACTTTAGTTGATTGGACCAATAAAAATATTTCTAAGCCAGTTCTCCTCCTTCAGAAACTCAGTGTACAATAGTGAATTGTATTTTTAAATGTTTTCTATTCTAAGTAAGAATACAAGTATTTTTAAGGATATATTGGATGAATCTCTTTAATGTAATTTGGAACTCTTGGGTTACTTATTGGGGTATCATACTCACTTGTTTTCAGCCAAGACATATGAAAAATATACTTGCCAGTCAAGTAGGCCCAACTTAGTTTTGTTATGACCATGCTTCTGGCTCGCTACCTTACCAGGGCTTCTCCTAAGTGATCCACATCTCACTCTTGTAGGGCCACTCCAGATGTATCCTCATCTATATGCTCTTCATGTTTGGCTTTCTATGGATTATTTTTGTCTTAGAAAATACTGTTCCTTTCTTTCGGTTTCATCATTTTGTGTCCCAAGCTTTCAAAGTTCTCTAACTTACCCCCCCTTTTTTTAATGGCATCCTCAATTACCAATTTATCTCATACTCCTCTTTGTGGTCATGTGTTAAAGCTTTAGTGCTTATCAAGTTTTAAAATATATGATATGCCCTTTAGTCTTTTCAGAAATCACCCTTTTCTAACTTGACCTAATATTACTATTGTGTTTGACAAAATTATTGTAATCAGAGCTTTAAAAATTTAATGTCTTTTTGAAAGGTTCAAAACCAAGCATTTATAACAATATATTGTTTGTTTAGGGATAAACTTATGTGGGATAAAATAAGTGAATGAGAAACAAAAAATTCATTAGGGTTGAGAGAGGCAGGGACAAGGATAGAAGAGGAACATGTAGATAGATACAGGTTATTAGTAATGAACCAGGATTCTTTAACCTTTAGTTATGAAAAATAGAATAGTATAATGAACTTACTGAGCTGTAACAATTATCAATATTTTGCTAATGTTTTTAATATGGCTTCCTATCACTTTTTTCCTGACATATTTTTTAAATTTTACATTTCTTTGAAGGGAGTGACTCAATTCATAGGAGTAGCTTAATATATATGTAATATATATTATTATATTTAAATAAATATTTATTAAATATATATAATCTTACCTGTGTGGTGGTTGTATGAGTTACACATATATAAGAAGTACTGAGGTTTACAGTTGTGCCTTTTAAGTTATATTTAATTTTAAAAATCCACAAAAAATCATATTTGCAACATAGAGGGTGATAGAGAATTAATATAAACTATATAAAAGTAAAGCTTACAAACTTACAAGAAGGGAACAAACAACTCAACAGAAAATAGGAAATGAATCGGCAGTTCTAAAAATTTTAAAAACATTTTATGTCACAGCAATTGTACTTCCAGAAATTCATTCTACAGATGCATTCAATTTATTTGCAAAGCTATTATTGCAGTATATTTATAATTGCAAAAGACTTGAAAATCTGAATATGAATCTTGTTATTGATTTTTGAAGTGACTTATAAGTATGGACACAAATCCTTTGACATTATATGTAAAGTAATGTGAATATTTTCACAGATTGGTTTGGGGATTTCTCACATTTCTACTGAGCCTTCCAAATCATGAGCATGGTATGTCTCTCCATTTATTTAGACATTTTAATTTCTTTCAATAATGTTTTAGTGTTTAGTATCAATGTCTTTCAATACATTTATTCCTTGTTATTTTTTATGCTATTAGCTGGTATAATTTTTAAAATTCTCTCTTCTGTCTGTTTTTGCTGATATTTAAATACGGTTAATTTCTATGTAATGATTTTCTATTCATACACCTTGCTAAGCACATGTTCTCCTTTAGATTTAAGATTCCTTCCATCTCTGATGGTGGATAAAGTCTTAGGATATCCTATTCTAAAATAAAATGATGGATTCTCTTGTTTCCTGGCTTCTTTTTTGATTTAGTCTCCATTTTTCTTCTAGCTGAACTTTATAATATTGAAAACCAAAAATCAACATTTTTTGATCTGTCCAAATTCAGCTTGGAAATAACTTTCCTTCTTCAATGCTTTCCAATTTCTCTCTGTTCCTATGTTTCTATCTCCATTGATTTCATTCTTAAGTAATGACCTTAGGCGTTACTGATACTAATCTATCTGTAATGGCATAGTGAAAATGCCAGATCTGCTACTTACTGGCCACCTGACTTTGGACTAATAACACAACCTCTTGAGTCATTATTTCCTGTAAAATGAGGATAGTTAGAATTAGAACATGTAAATATAATGTGTATGTATATAAACCTTCCCCACAGTTCAGTTCAGTTGCTCAGTCGTTTCCGACTCTTTGTGACCCCATGGACTGCAGCACGCCAGGCCTCCCTGTCCATCACCAACTCTCGGAGTTTACTCAAACTCATGTCCATTCAGTCAATGATGCCATCCAACCATCTCATTCTCTGTCATCCCCTTCTTTTCCAGCCTTCGATCTTTCCCAGCATCAGAGTCTTTTCCAATGAGTCAGTTCTTCACATCAGGTGGCCAAAGTATTGGAGTTTCAGCTTCAGCATCAGTCCTTCCAATGAATATTCAGGACTGATTTCCTTTAGGATGGACTGGTTGGATCTCCTTGCTGTCCAAGAGATTCTCAAGAGTCTTCTCCAACATCACAGTTCATTTTTTAAAATTTTATTAATTAAAATTTTCCATCTCAGGTGTACATGAGTTCCCAATCTTGAATCACCCCCCCCCCACCTCCCACCCCATATCAACCACAGTTCAAAAACATCAATTCTTGGGCACTCAGCTTTCTTTATAGTCCAATTCTCACATCCCTATATGACTACTGGAAAAAACCCACAGTAGCTGTGCAGTAAATGGCAGCTCTTATCACCCTGAAATCGATTTTAAAATCTACGCTCCAGGCTATGCTCCAGGCATTGTATTCTTAACTATTTTCACTCATTTGCAATTCTCCAGCATTATACTATCTCATTCCATGATTTGTTAGTCTCACTTTCCTGACCTCTACCTTTTAGGTAAACATTCTTTTGAATTAGTCTTTGAGACCCAATCCTTTCTTCTCCTATACCTTTCTGCTTTGCAGGCAGCTGCCAAAGCGGGACGCTCACTGGGCACAGGGTTAAACCTAGTCCTCCTTTTTCACAGTAGCTGTCAGCTGTCCCAACTGCCTGCCAAAGCCAAATGCTTGGAGAGAGAGAGAGTGAGGAGCCAACCATGAATCCCTTCCAGAAAAACAAATCCAAGGAAACTCTTTTTTTACCTGTCTCCACTGAAGAGGTACCACCTCAATCCTCCAACTTTCCAAAGAAACCATCTCTGGTGAGTCCTGGGATTCATCTCTGCCTCTGACAGGAATAGACATACTCTGTTGGTTCTCCTTGGCCCCTGCAGCTTCAGGTTGAGCTGTATTAGATATTAAAAACTTTTCTCTCTTGGAATTAGACTGAACCTGTAAACCAGATCGAAACAGGAGTTTCTTTTAACTTAGGAGAAGAAGCAGCAGCAGGAGGTGGTCAGAGTTCTTCAGTGGGTATCTAGGACTTGGCTGTATTTCATTGTATGTTCTGAGTTTCTAAGAAAAAACAATTTGCATGTCCATGAAAACTTGGCAAATACTCTTTCTAGAGAACTGTACATGATTGTTCTTTCTTTACCAAGAAAAGCTCCAAAACTCAGCCCTGAATTTCCCCTGTACACATAGTCTATGCTAGATACCAAGAGAAGTTTTAGAATAGATCTGGCCTCTCTTACTGTGTTCCAGTTTACAGGAGGCAAAAGGACAGAGAAACAAGGAAGTAACAATAATGTTTTATTTTATACACTTGGGATTTAATCCTCATATCAAAATCCCGTAAGAAGAGAGCCTACAGCAAGTATTACTGAGTTCTTACTACAAGCAAAGAAGTAGTATTAAGTAGTATCCTAGATATCATAGTTTTTTGGAATAGAAGTGAAGTGAAATGAAATGAAGTCGCTCAGTCATGTCCGACTCTTTGCGACCCCATAGACTGCAGCCTGCCAAGCTCCTCTGTCCATGGGATTTTCCAGGCAATAGTACTGGAGTGGATTGCCATTTCCTTCTCCAGGGGATCTTCCCAAGCCAGGGCTCGAACCTGAGTCTCCCACAATGTAGACAGAGGCTTTACCATCTGAGCCACCAGGGAATCCAAAGACCTCTTTTTGGAATAACAAACCTAAAATAGAAAGGCAGGTGTAGCGACAATGACTGGATCAGTATCTGAGTACCACCAGTGACAGTGTTACATAGCTAGTAGAAGCATGTTAAGTAAACCTCAGGTTGCATGATTCTTAAGCTGTGAACTGGAAAAATAAAAAGACTATTCTCTTTCAAGCAACTTTTTATTATATATTAATATATATCCATATTTTGGAGGGCTGTTTATATAGCCATATGGATAAAAGAATGAGTACATTAATTTATTAATTTATCATTTATTTAGTTAGTCATATATCTTCTGGTCCCAAAAAATTTAAGGCTGCTTACAAAGATGTGTGTACATATACATACATCTTACGTATATGAAAAAGCAACTAAAAGAAAATCTCATGATAAGACTCAGTTGCACCAAGGACACATACCTCCATCTCTCAGGTTGGTTGGACTATCATAATGGGTAATGATTTGAAATAAAACATGATATTCCTTTTATTCTGACTGATACAGTGCATTGAATAGCATAGTCCTTTTAATGCCCAAAAGGATTAGTGTGAAAATGTTACAGAATCTCTATTTCATAGAAAGAATGGACATTTAATTTGACAGGATTTAGGAATTCTCTGCCCAAGGTCAAGGGAACCAATCATCTTACCTTTAGGAATCTGTATTGGGGTCTGTGCCTGGCAGGAAGTCTTTATATTGCTAAGATTCTTCCCAGTACAATGAATGCACAAGTAGAGACAGAAAGATTAATCTACACAGTGGAGCTAAACAGGGTACTGACATCTGAGTGTAACTACCTGGATATCACATGCTCTAGAGGCCAACTCTTTGTTATATTCCTAGAAATAAGGATGATTATTCTCTTGCCCAGTGCCTCAGGCTTTCCATTTAGTGCTTGTGGAAAGATGAACAAGTCCTGGTGTCTAGTATCAAGAAATACCTGAGCAGTTCCATATTAAATGAATGATGGACAAAGAAATATTCAGAATGGTTTATCTGAGTGCTAAATCAGCAATGCAAGCACTTTTAGTATGATACTGGCTGTTTCATGAAGAGTAGGGACCATTGCTTCACATGACCTATCGTGGTGACTTAAATGGTTTTATTCTGTTATGAAACAGTATAATGGTCTAAACAGGGAAATATTGTTCATGTTTGAACCAGTGTCTTTTTGTTTCCTAGAAAATCTGTGGCTCCAACTATCCACTGAGTATTGTCTTCATTGTGGTGAATGAATTCTGTGAGCGCTTTTCCTATTACGGCATGAAAGGTAATTTTGTGTCCCCAAGTCCTACTTTTCTCCACCCTATGTTTGTAACAACCTATCTTATCTGCACTTATTTCCCTTATCTATTCTTTCTGCCTTCATCCAGTTTGTTCTTTCCTTTGGTGAAGATGTCCCCAAGAATACCTGATGGGATTTCACCTACTAACTCATAAAAACCAAAACCAGAAAGGAGTATTGGAAACCAGAATACAGCCTATGAGAATATAAGTGGAAAAACTCTCACCAGTGGCACTCCATTCTTTATTTCTGTCCTTCAGGTCTATGGATTATACTGTTGCTGGGAAAGAGAGTGGTGGTTTAGTCACTAAGTTGTGTCCTATTCTTGGGGGAAGGAGAAGGAAGGGATATTAGAAGCCCCATTTTATCTTTCAGATTGACCTAAATGATGATATACGCACAAAGACTGAAGGCACTATTGCGTCTGTAGACTAAGCATAGCCCCTTTTACGACCACAATTCCCAAGGGCCCTTCTACTGCCCAACAGTCTCTCCTCAGTTGCTTCATAGATTGGACTGTTGAAGGTCAAGATCACCTTCAAAGATTTTATCTATTTTGTTTTGGCTCATTCTCTCTCTCTCTCTCTTTTTTTTTTTGCTTAGCTGTGCTGACCCTGTATTTCCTGTATTACGTGCACTGGAGTGAAGACACTTCCACATCTGTGTACCACGCCTTCAGCAGCCTCTGTTATTTCACTCCCATCTTGGGAGCAGCCATTGCTGACTCATGGTTGGGAAAATTCAAGTAAGGACAATGGGAGGTCATGTTCCAAGAAGTTTCATCAATTAATCACACGGAGACTATCACTTCTAGCCCCCTGGTTCCAAGCAAGAATATACTTGTGTCATCCATGACAAATAAGAATCTCTGTCAGACTGATAATACAGAAAGGTTTTATCTCTTCATAATCAGTGTTTCCAATATTTTTATAGCCTTTTCCATCAGGAGGAGTTTTTTTCTTGTATCTAATTTTAACCTTCCATTCTGAAGTTTAAGACCAATTCTTGTTCTGATATCAGGTGACAGAGATAGTTGACAACAAAATATAAAATTCAATGTATTAATAGTAATTTGATATACTGTCCATCTCTTTTCCAGATTGAGTCATTTTAACCTTTTTAGTATCTTATAAATCCCTCTTTGCAACTCTTTTACTATCTCTGTTTCTCTTTTCTGACTTCCTTCTATAGTTTCTTTCTTAAGAATACAATAAATATTTTCATGAGTTAGACTAATGGTCTATTCATTTCAATGTATTTTAAGTCTCTGAAAATAGTACCAAGAGATGTTTGGGGATAATGTTATAGTTTTTCCCTATAACATCATCCTCATGGACCAGAGATGGATCTCAAGTATCCATCACTCAGATATTTTCTGTGGAGTTGTCATCTCTGGAATTGTCTAAATTAGCATTTTTCAAAGTCCATTTTGTTGAAAATTGGTTGCATAGGATCTGATGATTGGTATGTAGGAACATAAAACTCTCATAGTCAAATAAGTTTGGGAAAATGTTAGGTTGAATAAAGCTAAAAAATATCTTTACTGCATGATTCCTTGTAGCCTTGAACTTACTAATTAATATCAAAAGTTTCTGAGGGAAAATCCGTTTGCTTTTCTCAGATAATTCTTTTCTCCTCCGACTCTCCCTCCTCCTGCTTCATTTATCCTGGCACTGAGAACAGTATAAATTCTGAGTCTATATTACTCAAATATCTGAATTCTGTTTATGGACTGATTGATTTAACTCTTTCAACAGGACAATCATCTATCTCTCCTTGGTGTATGTGCTTGGCCATGTGATCAAGTCTATGAGTGCCTTACCAATGTGGGGGGGACAAAATTTACACATGTGAGTAAAATCGTGGAATAAAAACTGAACCACTTTTTCTCCACTGGACAGGTAGATGTTGCATGCATTCATTATAGATGTTTCTCTATCTTCTTACCAGAGATGTCCCTTAATTTCTAACATACTGTTTTATTACCAAATTGATTGAAAAAAAAATTATCAGTTGAACTCTTTCCTGCATTATCTGAGCTCATTTGTTTTTATTAAATATTTGGGGACTTGTAGGATGCCCAGTTAGTATCTTTTCCATGAAAATTATTCATATGCTTGAAGACATGAAAAAATTCGTGTCCTCTATATTCCCTCACCTATTCACCCATCAACATTTTGTTCTTTGAGACAGTCAAAAAAATATGCCTGTGATACTTCCTTATAATATAGTATAGAATTCACATTCAAAGCTCAGATTATTTCTGTTTATGTATAGTCCATATATTCCAGTTGCTCTGTTTCTCTTTATTAAGCTATTGATGCTTATGATGCCAAACTCTTGATAGGTTCTGATTTCTGTTGGTTCAGTTAGTAGAGAGAATTAGACTTGTCCAAGAAGCAGATAATATATATTATTGTTTATCATATACTTATATGTGTATTTTCCAATGAGTTAAGAATTTTGTTTGAGATTTAATGGATATTAGATACCTTATTATTGTTGCCCCATCAGAAATAACTGACATTTCTATTAGTTATGACTAACTTAAAATTTTATTTTGTAGTTACTAAGGATATGTGGGATAAAAGTTCACAAGGACTTTCTATTGAAGTGTCCCTTTGACTATAATGAAACTGAGAACCAGTGCCTTAACTCTGGAATTCCTTGAGTATCTGCTTCTGTATGTTGTACACTTGAGGTAAATGAAAGTATCAGGGACAAAATCTTCCCATGTAATGATACTTTCTAGCAGAAACTCAAGGATTATGAAGATTGTAAGTGCTCCTGAGTCTCTCCTAGAAGGAAGCCATTGGGAAGTGCCCACAGTATAGAAATGTGAAGGAGATCGTGTCCTTGCACACATATTTTTTCTTTTATAGCTCTATATTCCATTCCTACCATTGTGTTTAATATCAGTATGACTAGTACTGTCACATTTCCCTTTCAGAGTCCTGTCAATGGTTGGCCTGAGTCTAATAGCTTTGGGGACAGGAGGTATCAAACCCTGTGTGGCAGCTTTTGGTGGAGACCAGTTTGAAGAAAAACATGTAAGAGTCCTATCATTTCTACGTCTTAAAAAAAGTAGAGCAGGCATTAAACGACAGGTAGCCATTTGCCAAGAATGAAGTAATCCACTATCAGATCATATCTGAAGAGTTGTGTTCAGTGCTGGGTACTGGTCATTAACAGAGAGAAAAACGGAAACATTTCACAGGAAAGTGACCAAGGTGGCAAGGGGACTAAAAGGCATATCTTATGAGGAAAGGTTGAGGGAAAAGGAGATATTTTGCCTGGATAAGAGAAGATTAAAGAGAATATATTACAACTGTCTGTAGATATTGGAAGGATGTCAGTAATTAATCCAAAGATCAATAAAAAAAGGTGTAGAAAATCAGCTTTTTGCTTGATGGAAAGAGAAACTTCAAATAGCTGCAAGTAGTGAATTTACTCTCACTTGAAGTATTATAGAAGCTACTTGGTCATCACTTTGGGAATGGGAGGTGGTGAGTAGTGTGGAGATGATTTAAGCATCTCTAGCTTCAGGATTCTATGAAAGGGGAAAATGACCAGTTGGGATAAAACAGAATGAGTTTCTCTAGATGAACATGTCTGGATGATCATTTCCTCTTTTCCTAAATATTTTCCACGGTCAGTGGGGAAAAAGCAGTGTGAATAAATGCAAAAATGGGTCTGTTGAGGAAGCAGTGACGACCAGGCAAGGGAAGCAGTCTGTTCTTGGGTCAGACAGCATCTCTAACTTCTTTTTGCCTGTTTCCCTTCTGAGTCTCCTTGTGCATCATTTCCTCATCTATAACTGTTTACCGTGTGTCTGTCTTTCTGCTCTTCCTCTGTGACCTGTCCTCCTTCTTCCCTCTGACCCATCAGATCATCTGAGTTATTTTATATTCTTCATCTGCCCGGGGGTCCATAGAATATAACTGCTTGCTAACCTTGGAGAAATAACCAGCCTCTGGCAAGGGGGATTCTTTGCATAATGAACTATACACATGGGTGAGTAGAACAGATTTAAGTGGGGACCTCTTGAAGAGGAAGCAAAATACACCATATATAGAAAATGGAGATTGTGCTGATGTGTTAGGAAAAGATATGGGAAGTCAGACTGAAGCACAGAAGTGCATAATAAATAAAGTGCCAACAACTTTATTTGAAAGTTACTTAATTTTGTAAGCGCTCCACAAAGATATCCCAGAAATAGGACAAGCCCACCTTCAAGTTTCCACCAGTCACTTCCAAGCCCACAGACTTCCTTTTCTACCCTTTGGCAGACTTCCCATAAGCATTAGGGAAGCATTAGGAATGCAAATTATCCTGTGTGATCAACAGTTTACTAGAACCATGATCTAGTCCTATTCCTACTACACATTCCACAAAACCTATTTAATTTTTATCTGTTATTCATTCACTTAATTTCATTAAAAAATATTTACTGAGTCTGTAATTCTGGGAGTTGGTGTTGGACAGGGAGGCCTGATGTGCTGCAGTCCATGGGGTCACAAAGAGTTGGACACAATAGAGTGACTGAACTGAACTGAGTCTGTAATATAGATCAGGTGCTATAGTAGTTATGAGAGTTGAGATTATAAAAAATAGTAAAATACAATTTCTGGCCTCTAAGAACTCTCAACCTACTGAAAGAAACAGACATTTAATGCAAGGAAACTAATATTAGAATAAATACATACATAACACAATGCATCCCTGGTGGCTCAGAGGTTAAAGCATCTGCCTACAATGTGGGAGACCTGGATTCAATCCCAGTTTCAGGAAGATGCCTTGGAGAAGGAAATGGCAACCCACTTCAGTATTCTTGCCTGGAGAATCCCATGGACGGAGGAGCCTGGTGGGCTACAGTCCACGGGGTCACAAAGAGTCGGACATGACTGAGTGACTTTACTTACTTACCTTCCTTACACAATGCATAGATGTAGTATACAAGACAGGACTTCCCTGTTGGCTCAGATGGCAAAGAATCTGCCTAGAATGCAAGAGATCTGGGTTTGATCTCTGAGTTGGGAAGATACCCTAGAGAAGGAAATGGCAATCCACTCCAGTATTCTTGCCTGGAAAATTCCATGGACAGAGTAGCCTGGTGGGTTATATGTAGTCCATGGAATCGCAAAGAGTCGGACACAACTGAGCTACTAACGTTTTCACTCACTTTCATAAAAGATAACCATTTTTGCCAAGATAAAGTGGTAAAAAAATATTAAACATGCTTGCTTATACTAGTGTTTGAAAGATAGATAAATATTTGTCTGGGGTCAGCAAGATATGTGTTAAAATATCTAATATGATAGTCACAAACCATGGAGGCAGTATCTGAATCAGTGTATGTACCTCTCACTTAGTCTGAACATGAGGTGAGGATGGACCGAGTAGGCACATTGAACTGATGATTTGTCCTTTTATTTATTTATTTTTTTCAGGCAGAGGAACGGACTAGATACTTCTCAGTCTTCTACCTCTCCATCAATGCAGGGAGCTTGATTTCTACATTTGTCACACCCATGCTGAGAGGTTAGGATCTTTTCTGAATACTTCTGTATAAGCTTTATTCTGGCCAGCCAGAAATCTGTTCAAGGCTTCTACTGTCCATCCTCTTTTATAAGGGCTTGAAAAATCTAAGTGTATTTTTTTAAATCTTGAATTGTCTACCCTAAAAGAAGGATTATAGATTAGGTGATGGGAGGAAAGAGGATGGCTATGTCTATGACCTGAAAAACCTGAGCTTATAGAATAGAACATCAGAGACTTAAGATTCAGGAATAATTTGGCTTTATTTTTTTCCTGTAGGAGATGTGCAGTGTTTTGGGAAGGACTGCTATGCACTGGCTTTTGGAGTTCCAGGACTGCTTATGCTGATAGCTCTTGGTAAGTGCAGTGGGGCAAGGAAACTAATAACCACTGATGCCTTCCACATGGAAAGCATGATGTAAGCACTTTGCACAAACTTTTGCATTCAGTCCTCACACTAACCTATTCGAACTTTTGATGATGGCCATTATTAGGTAAGTGTTATTTTAGGAGTTTCACCTAGACATTGTAGATAAATTAACTGAATAAAGTCAGAAATCTAAAAATAATAATAATACTGAAGGTTACATAACTAATAGGTTTCCTAGAGACCTTTAAAAAGGACTAATCCTTGGATGCCATGTAGGACCAGTTAAATGAGGATCTCTGTAGGATACGGCCTTGGCATCTGTAAACTTTTAAGTATTTAGCTGATTCTAATGGTAGTCATGGTTGAGATGTACTGATCTATACTGCAGTATATCGTGAAGCAAAGAAAATAATCCTTACACTCAAACCAGCTTATTTTATCTGATATCTATTTGTCTAGTAATTAGAAGATGTTTTAAATTCTTTGAGCCTTTTAAAGCTTCTAGATTAGCTGTTTCTGCCCTGCTCTGCAATGCTCAAAAGTTTCCTTTTGAGCAAAGAGAATAAGAGTAGTTGGATAAGTAGGGGAAACCTGTCAAAATGGCCATCAACAAAAAATCTACAAACAGTAAATGCTTGAGGGGGTGTGGAAAAAAGGGAACCCTTTCACACTGTTGGTGAAACTGATATAGCCATGAAGGGAAACAGTATGGAGGTTCCTTGAAAAACTAAAACTACCATAGGACACAGCAACCCCACTACTAGGCACGTGCCCTGAGAAAACCACAATTCAAAAAGACACATGTACCCCTGGGTTCATTCCAGACTATTTACAATAGTCTGGACATGAAGTAACCTAAATGTCATTGACAGATGAATGGATAAAGAAGATATCATTCAGCCATAAAAAGGAATGAAACTGGATTATTTGTAGTGATGTGGATGAACCTAGAGTGTGTCAGACAGCTTGTAGTAAGTCAGAAAGAGAAAAGTAAATGTTGTGTATTAATGCATATATATAAAATATATATGGAATCTAGAAGAAAAATGGTACTGATGAACCTTTTTGCAGGAATAAAGATACAAACATAGAAAATGGACTTGTGGGCATAGAGGAGGAAGGAGAGGGTGGGACAAATTCAGAGAGTAGTGTTGACATATATATAGACACTACCGTGTGTAAAATACATAGCTAGCAGGAAGCTGCTATATAGCATAGGCAGCACAGCTCAGCCCTCTGGGATGACCTAAAGGGGTGGGAGTGGTGGGAGGGAGGCTCATGAAGGAGGGGATATATGTATGCATGTAGCTGCATCACACTGTTGTACAGCAGAAACTAACACAACACTGTAAAGCAACTATACTCAAATTAAAAACAAATAAATAAACAGGAGTTGTATAAGTAGGGGGAAACTGATGCCACATAGATCAAATGGCATTTATTCTCTTTAAAACCAAGAACCCAGCAATGGAAGAGGAAGAGGAATGTGTGTGTTGCTTAGTTTACAAAGTCTAAGGGAAAACTTGGACATGATTGTTTCTAATTATTGACCTGGAGACTTGTTCTCACACTGAGCCTTTGGGTGACATCCCCCCTGGAGGATATCCAGTCCAAACACATAAAGAGCTCATTAGAGGATAAAGAGCCCCAAAGCTCAATGTTCCATCTGATTATTTTCAACCAAGGGAGGGGGCTAATAGTATTTATTACTCAGATTGAAATTTCAATTCCAAGAAATTTATGCATTATTCTAGGAGCCCTGTGATAATACATTCTCTGTTTCCTTCTCTATTCAAAACCAAATTATCTTCCTCTGATTAGGACTATGCCCTTTTCTTCGTATCATTGCACAGTAATATTATTTACATATCAGAGTAATTATGAAGATCAAAAGAAATATTATAATGGAAATGTTCTATAAATTATGAAATATTAAACAAGTACTTGTTGACTCAGATGGTAAGAAGTCTGCCTGCAATGCGGGAGACCTGGGTTCAGTCCTTGGATGAGGAAGAACCCCTGGAGAAGGAAATGGCAAACCACTCCAGTATTCTTGCCGTGGAGTGAGGAGCCTGGCAAGCTATAGTCAATGGAGTCGCAAAGAGTTAGACACGACTGGGTGACTTCACTCACTCAAACAGATATTAGCTGTCATTGTTAGTCAACTACATCAGTTTTCTGGGTACTAATAATTCAGTTCTCTGACTTTTCACTATAATTTATTCATTAGATTTTTTCACTCATTAATTCATTCAACAAACATTTATTTAATGAGCCTTTATGTATTAGATTTTGTTCTAGTTATTGGCGTCACATTGGTGAATTAGATAGCTACAGCATTCATGCTTTCAAAGAATTTATGTGGTCTAGCAGGAGGAGGGAAACAGACATGTAAACAGGAATTTTCAATATAGTATGATCACTGTCACAACTGGGGAAATACAGAGGAAGCTATAGGAATAAACAGGAGGGATATTTAAGGCTTTGAGGCTCAGAAAAGCTTGGCCTAAAGAAATGAAATGGAAGATAAGACCTAAAAAATTAACAGCAATTAATCACAGTTAATCTGGCCATCATCATATGGTCAACACTGAAATCAGACTGATTATATTCTTTGCAGCCAAAGATGGAGAAACTCTATAGTCAGCAAAAACAAGACCAGGAGCTGACTATGTTTCAGATTATGAACTCCTTATTGCCAAATTCAGACTTAAATGGAAGAAAGTAGGGAAAACCACTAGACCATTCAGGTATGACCTAAATCAAATCTCTAACAATTATACAGTGGAAGTGAGAAATACTTATGGAACTAGATCTGATAGACAGAGTGCCTGAAGAACTATGGCTAGAGGTTCATGATATTGTACAGGAGACAGGGACCAAGACGATCCCCAAGGGAAAAAAAAATGCCAAAAAGCAAAATGGCTGTCTCAGGAGGCCTTACAAATAGCTGTGAAAAGAAGAGAAGGAAAAAGCAAAGGAGAAAAGGAAAGATATACCCATTTTAATACAGAGTTCCAAAAATAGCAAGGAGAGATAAGAAAGCCTTCCTCAGTGATCAGTGCAAAGAAATAGAGGAAAACAATAGGATGGGAAAGACTAGAGATCTCTTCAGGAAAATTAGAGATACCAAAGGAACATTTCATGCAAAGATGGGCACAATAAAAGACAGAAATGGTATGGACCTAACAGAAGCAGAAGATATTAAGAAGAGGTGGCAAGAATACACAGAAAAACTGTACAAAAAAAGATCTTCATCACCCAGATAATCACGATGGTGTGATCGCTCACCTAGAGCCAGACATCCTGGAATGTGAAGTCAAGTGGGCCTTAGAAAGTATCACTATGAACAAAGCTAGTGGAGGTGATGGAATTCCAGTTGAGCTATTTCAAATCCTGGAAGATGATGCTGTGAAAGTGCTGCACTCAATATGCCAGCAAATTTGAAAAACTCAGCAGTGGCCACAGGATTGGAAAAGGTCAGTTTTCATTCCAATCCCAAAGAAAGGCAATGCCAAAGAATGCTCAAACTACTGTACAATTGCACTTATCTCAAAGGCTAGTAAAGTAATGCTCAAAATTCTCCAATCCAGGCTTCAGCAATACATGAAGCAGAAACTTCCAGATGTTCATGCTGGTTTTAGAAAAGGCAGAGGAACCAGAGGTCAAATTGTCAACATCCTCTGGATCATGGAAAAGCAAGAGAGTTCTAGAAAAACATCTCTTTCTGCTTGATTGACTATGCCAAAGCCTTTGACTGTGTGGATCACAATTAACTGAAAATTCTGAAAGAGAAGGAAGTACCAGACCACCTGACCTGCCTCTTGGGAAATCTGTATGCATGTCAGGAAGCAACAGTTAGAACTGGACAGAGAACAACAGACTGGTTCCAAATAGGAAAAGGAGTACGTCAAGGCTGTAAATTGTCACCCTGCTTAGTTAACTTATACGCAGAGTACCTCATGAGAAATGATGTGCTGGATGAAGCACAAGCTGGAATCAAGATTGCCAGGAAAAATATCAATAATCTCAGTGACTTAGCAGCAGCAGCAGATATGCAGATGACACCACCCTTATGGCAGAAAGTGAAGAGGAACTAAAGAGCCTCTTGATGAAAGTGAAAGAGGAGAGTGAAAAAGTTGGCTTAAAGCTCAACATTCAGAAAACTAGGATCATGGCATCCAGTCCCATCACTTCATGGCAAATATATGGAGAAACAGTGGAAACAGTGTCAGACATTATTTTGGGGGACTCCGAAATCACTGTAGATGGTGACTGCAGCCATGAAATAAAAAGACGCTTACTCCTCGGAAGGAAAGTTATGACAAACCTAGATAGCATATTCTAAAGCGGAGACATTACTTTGCCAACAAAAGTCCATCTAGTCAAGGCTATGGTGTTTCCAGTAGTCATGTATGGATGTGAGAGTTGGACTATAAAGAAAGCTGAGTGCCAAAGAACTGATGCTTTTGAACTGTGGTATTGGAGAAGACTCTTGAGAATCCCTTGAACTGCAAGGAGATCCTACCAGTCCATTCTAAAAGAAATCAGCCCTGAATATTTATTGGAAGGTGTGATGTTGAAGCTGAAACTTCAATACTTTGGCCACTTGATATGAAGAACTGACTCATTTGAAAAGACCCTGATGCTGAGAAAGATTGAAGGTGAGAGGAAAAGGGGACGACAGAGAATGAGATGGTNTACCAGTCCATTCTAAAAGAAATCAGCCCTGAATATTTATTGGAAGGTGTGATGTTGAAGCTGAAACTTCAATACTTTGGCCACTTGATATGAAGAACTGACTCATTTGAAAAGACCCTGATGCTGAGAAAGATTGAAGGTGAGAGGAAAAGGGGACGACAGAGAATGAGATGGTTGGATGACATCACCAACTTAATGAACATGAGTTTGAGTAAACTCTGGGAGTTGGTAATGGACAGGGAGGCCTGGTGTGCTGCAGTCCATGGGATCTCAAAGAGTTGGACATGACTGAGCAAGTGAACTGAACTGAACTGATTCACAGAAGAGATTGCAAGTGAAACAGAAATAGGACATGGTATCTATAAGACAAGAGGTTGAAAAATAGTATGATATATTTGAAGGCCTTGAAGGAATTCAAATTGCCTAGAGCATAAATGAGAAAGATAAAGAGGAGAAACTAACAGAAACCAGATAATGAAAGGCTTTTAACTTATTAAGGAATTAGAACTTTATCAGGAGAATACTAGAGAGCTTCAAAAGGATTTTGAACAGAGGAATGATTGTTAGATGTTTATTTTTCAGTGGTATCTCTGACTGTAATGTGGAGAAATAATGGGATAAGGGTAAGAAAAAGGATACCCTGTTTGATTACTGAATTTTTGATACTTCCTTAAATTTTTACTGCAAGTGTGTGCCTCCCTTAGCTCATCTTCAACTCTGACAGAACTGACAAATTTTATATGTTACAGTGTGTGAAAGAAAGGGAAATAGTAAGTCAAGATTGAATGTAAGGTTCTGAGTTGAATAAATAAGGGAGAATAGGTTTGGGGGCAATACTAATGAATTTAGTTTGGGGCATGTTCCATTCTAGATGTCCTTAGACCATATTATTAGGAATATCAAATATTCATTTGGAAATGCACTTTTGAAACTCAGAAGAAATTTTTAGGCTATAAAGAGTTGGGACTATTAGTATATGGACATCAGTTAAGCTTGAAAATAAATGGAATAACTAAGAGAAAAACATCTATTTCTGCTTTATTGACTATGCCAAAGCCTTTGACTGTGTGGATCACAATAAACTNCTCATTGGAAAAGACTCTGATGCTGGGAGGCATTGGGGGCAGGAGGAAAAGGGGACGACAGAGGGTGAGGTGGCTGGAGGGCATCACCAACTTGCTGGACATGAGTCTGAGCAAACTCCGGGAGATGGAGATGGACAGGGAGGCCTGGCCTGCTGAGATTCATGGGGTCGCAAAGAGTCAGACACAACTGAGCGACTGGACTGAACTGAAGAGGTAATAAGAGTAGGACAGACAGCAAGGATAGAACCCTGAGGAAGCCAGATATTTAAAAGACAAGCAAATGAGCTAGGTACTATAAACAGGTCATAGTAATTATTTCACAAGAAATTTTGTTGTCCTGGTAAAGATACAGAAAAGTGAACAATTAAGTTTTCTTCACTTGATAAATGCAAAAATAAATATACCTAAAAGGAAGTACAGCAAAGGTATGAGTAACTATTCAAATAAAGATTCACTAAAGAAAAGTTGAGAAAGGGCTATCCAGGTAGAGAAAAAACTGTAAATGGAGAGGTAGAAAACAGAAACCTATTATTTTAAGAACCACTGTGATTTCAATAATGCCAGAATCGAATGTCTCTGGGACAACCTCTGACATAAATCTTTGGAATAATGTTTCAAATTTGTATAGGAATGAGTCTTAATGTAGTGAAAATTTAATATTGATTATTTTCTCCAGTATATAGATTGTCAAGTCTTTGATATGTGTTTATATTATTCATATTAAATGAGATTATTCAGTATTAAGCATACCTTTATGCAAGTCAGCCTTTACTTATAAGTTGTTGTATTTCCTTTACAACAAAAATGTGTTGAGTGAATTAGGAAAGGGTTTAAAAAAAGATAAGCAAAGAGGAAAAACCTATAAATAAGACTGAAAAAAAAAAAGGCCAAAAATGATAGTAGTTTTGCCTTGGATAACAAGATTTCAAGAAGGGAATCATTCAGAGTAACAAATGTTACTGACTGGGAAAGCAAGATAATGCTTTCCCAGCTTTAAAGTCTATTAAATATAGGGACACAAAGATCATTGATTTGATGATATCAGTTACGGTAGATTGGTGGAGATTCAAGACTAATTAAAGCAGATTGGGAAGTGAATAGAGGGATGAAAGGGAAGATAGTAAATATTTATAACTGAAAGTGACATGAAGTCAGGAGAAGATATTGAGAATGCTTGACTATTATTAGAAGCACGATGAAGAAAGATGAAGAAAGATGTTGAAGGTGTAAGATAAGACAGTGTAACCAGTTTGAAAGCACACATGGCACAACTACCTTTATACAGGAGGAGCGACATCACCTTCACCTAACTAGAGAGGAAGGAATAGATGTGAATACAGAAGCTAACAGACGTGGTGGCAAGAAGCTGAGGCGTTTACATTTGAAAGCTTCTATTTTGTTTGTGAAGTAAGAGGCAACAATGTCCCCTCATGGGGGGAGATGGTAAAGAAACTCAAGGTCCCCATTTACCTTCTTTAGTTAAGTGGTCTTGGAATTTAAGTGTAACCTTGTCAAGGTGTTCTTTTTATCACTCCATTGTCACTTTTTAGACCAGAATTCCTGAGAATTTCAGCCCCTTTTAGGATCATTCTTAGTTTCAAGAGCAGTCTACTTCCTGTCCATAAACTTCTGCTTGTCTAGATACCTCTTTATCTGCAGACATGTCTCACAGGATTAGAATTCTTTCTCGGAACTATTTTTTCTATCAATAATAAGAAGACTGTGGTAGGTAAAGCATACTATTTGGGGAAGTTTGGTGAAACTGGGAGGATGAATAAAGTAAAAGTGGTAGAGTGAATATGACTGAGATGACTAGAGAAATTAAAAAGTTGAGATAGAGAAAAGTAAAGTGATTCAGGCCTTCTAGATGTAAGGATATTGGAAATTGCTTACTGGTCACCGAGGAAGACATCTTTGGTAGAGTAGCTGCTAGAGAGGCATCTTGCTGGAGCTGGGAGCCATTCAGGAGGAAAGTACATTGGAGATGGTACCATGGTGGAGGTTTCCTGCAGATTTTACTTAAAATTGATAAACATGAACAAAATTATTTTTTTATCATTGTAAAAGTAATTTCTTATTTTGGCAATTTGGAAAATAAAGGAGAAATTAAGAAAATTAAATTCATCTATAGATAGCTTTGGAGATGCGATTAAAGATGAGGGCTAAAGGAAAGAGAATGAGCTCAAGAGCAGAAATAAAACAGAATTGTTAGTAGGAATGACGAACAGTGGTTAGAGGAGTACCAAGTGGAGAGTAATGAGGGGAAAGCGGGAAGTGGTAAATTGAGAGGAGCTCTGTTGCAGACAGGATCACGTATTTTTATATCTTTATTCTCTGTAGTATCCAGCAAAGGGCTTACCCAGTGGCTCAGTGGTAAAGAATCCACCTATAGTATAGGTTATACAGGTTGGATCCCTGGGTCAAAAAGATCCCCTGGAGGAGGAAGTGGCAATCCACTCCAGCATTCTTGCCTGAGAAATCTCGGACAGAGGAACCTGGTGGGCTACAGTCCATGGAGTCACAAATGAGTCAGACTGACTGACTGACTAAACAACAACAAAATGTCCAGCAAAGTATGTGATGCGAGAATGAATGACTGACGTGCTGTATGTTGGTTAAGAGTATAAATTTTTGAAGCAACAGGCCTAAGGTCAAAAATGCAGTTTCTGGTACTTCACAGTTATAAAATTTTGTAGAAATTGCTTGACTTCTTTAATCCTTGATTTTTTTCATGTGTAAAATCCTTGTCAGGTTAAATCAGTACTATTATGTAAAATGCTTAACACTTTACATATAATAATAAACCTTCAAGAGATTGTTAATGATAATAATATCCATCAGGATAAAAATGAATTTGGGAAGGCCTTCCATATCAGGAGTTTGGGCTTATTAGATAGGTCTTAGAAACAACATTTTAATTTAGCAGATTAGAAGGAGGAGAAGCAAACAGGGATTGAGAAACTAGTTGGTGGCCATTTTGAAAATGCAGGGTAGAGGTTGTGAGGTTCCAAATGAGTCATAGTCCTGGTGATGCAGAAGAGGGGCAGGCAGGAAATACACTCAAAAGAGAGGGTTGGTGAAAGCTGGTAGTGTATCAGATGTAGAGATGGAGAATAGTGTGAATTCAGAGGTGATTTTCATTTCTGTGATTACAGGAAAGTCTACACATTGACCATTTTATTTTTCTCTTGGCTCCCATAGTTTTTATGACTCCAAAGTCAGGGAGCATCCGTCAGTTTCCACCCTTTATGAGATGTGTCAATCATTCCTACATTTCCGCAGTGTGTCCTTAGTGTTGACAACTAAATGTGCTAAATGAGAAGCTAAGAACTTTGTTTATCTACTGCAGTTGTGTTTGCAATGGGAAGTAAACTATACAGAAAACCACCTCCTGAAGGAAACATACTGAATCAAGTGGTCAAATGTATCTGGGTAAGTTCGTGAATTGTTTGCCTGCCTTTTTCAATCAGAAGAAAATAAATGCTGTTCTGAGCCTATAGGCCTTCAAACATGGCTATATACTTTTCTCAATGACCTCTGCGCTTGCTTCTGTGACTTTTAGAAAGTGGGATTGATCAAACTTCACTTGATGCCTCTATTTAACCTTTAAGCTAAAAATAATATAATCATTTTTAAAAACTGGCAAAAGTTTTCTGAAATGTAGTTACATATATTGAAATTATATTTCAAATATTCTGAAATTCAATGTGTGATGAAGTCAGAAGGTTAGATTAAGTCACTCAAGAGTATGTGCGTCTAAGGGAAGATACAGTGAAATGGAAAAGGCAGGGGATGGGTTTTTTGTTTGTTTTTTTCCCTCTCTTCTGATATCTATGCTCTGCCCTAGTTTGCCATTTCCAGCCGTTTCAAGAACCATTCTGGGGACAATCCCAAGAGAGAGCACTGGCTGGACTGGGCAGCTGAGAAATACCCAGTAAGTTGAACTGCAGAAACATCTGATGCCTCCATAGAGTTTTTCCTAATAACCAAACTGATTCTCTCCTACTGTACTTGACCTCTTCTCTTACTGTTCTGGGCCATTTCTACTCCAAGCAAGAAATCCTTAACTGCCAATTCAGCCTGTTCCTTCTTCCTCCTCTTTGCAGAAGCAGCTCATTATGGACGTGAAGGCACTGACAAGGGTACTGTTCCTTTATATCCCATTGCCCATGTTCTGGGCGCTTTTGGATCAGCAGGTAAGAAAAGTTCTTTTGAAAACTACCTCTTCCAGCCCCTTCTCTCTCGAAGGAAAGGGATTTCCTCTAATAGCATCTGTTTGCCATAGGGCTCACGATGGACCTTGCAAGCCACCAGGATGAATGGGAATTTGGTGAGTAGAAGAGATTTTTTCCAATATCATTTTCTTTTTAATCCACACTAAGGGAAAATTTCTTTGTGTTTTTGCCTAAAAAGTGACATAAGATTATGCCTTTAGCATGAAGTTACTGGGTAGGCAAAGCGAGTATTAAAAGACAGAATCTTATCTTTGAAAATCAGAAAGGTAAGGATGGAAAGGTTTCAGTGTATACAGGAAGCAGAAAGGATAGCAAATGAAGTGATAAAGCCTGGGCATGGATATTTTCTTTTATCTAAGCCTGACAGGGCCCAGCGGGTTTGATTGCTGCTACAACACAACTAGCTGGACAATAAAGAAGGCTGAGTGACAAAGAATTGATGCTTTCAAATGTGGTGCTGAAGAAGATTCTTGAGAGGCCCTTGGGCTGCAAGGAGATCAAACCAATCAATTCTTAAAGGAAATCAACTCTGAATATTCATTGGAAGGACTGTTGCTGAAGCTGAAGCTCCAGTACTTTGCCCATTTGATACAAAGAGCCAACTTCTTGGAAAAGACCCTGATGCTGGGAAAGTTTGAAGGCAAAAGAAGAAGAGAATGAGGCAGAGGATGAAATGGTTAGATAGCATCACCTACCCAGTAGACATGAATTTGAAAAAACTCTGGGAGATGGAGGTCAGAGGAGCCTGGTGTGCTGCTGTCCATTAGGTGGCAGAGTTGGACACAATTTAGAGACTGAACAATAAGACTGCAACACAATTGACCCATCTCAGGCAGGGCTCACAACAGAGGATCCAGAGGCGGATATTTTGTACATAGATACAGAAATAATGGAAAAAATTTAAATATAATTTTTTATTTTTCTAATTTCCATACATTGACAAACTCTTCCCTTATTTGTCCCCACTGTCTAGATTATTGTATGTTCTCCTGCCATCTCAGTTATGAAGAGGGCAGAGAGGAATAATGCCAGGGTTTTATCAGCCGGCCTGTTTGAAGCTTCCCTAATATAATTTCACCTTTTCCCTTCCTCTGACTGTCCAGGACTTACCTGGTTGTCTTCTTTTTTGACCCTCTGGAGAACAACTTTAGAAACACTGTGTGTCGATGGGAGACGTCACCTTAACCATCATACCTTTTTGTCCTTCACTTTATTACCACCTGTGACTGCAGTTACTGGGATTAATAAAAACACACTGACTCTAGTCTCTTTCAAGTTAAAGAAAGCATAGCTCACAGAAAATAAGATTCTCCCTTATGCCATCTGCCTTCAGAAGTCATAGCCTAAAGCCATCTCTAGCCTATTCCCCCACATACCCTTACAAGGATAATAGTGGTCCTGAACAAAAGACCTGATGGATATTATGTTATGCTTCTCACTTGCTAATTTTCAATCTTGTTGATTTTGTTGATTAGACTTTGTTTGTCTTTAGGCCATTATCTTATTGTGATTTGTTATCATGTTTCAGGGTTTTTTCGTGCTTCAGCCTGACCAGATACAGGTAAGAGACTTCTCTATATTCCCAGGTACTTATTTCTTCCCTCATCTATAACTCAACATGTATAGGAGGATTCCCAACCATAATTTGATGTTTTTTTCCTTGTATGCTGAGGAGGGCTAAACATAGGAATGAAAATATTCTTAAGCCCCACACTTCTCTTTTACATTCTCTGTTAGTAAGTAGCTCCTACTCAACTCAAGGGAGACTGAGTTTTGAGCTCACAAGGAAAGTATAAACACTGGATTTATTTCCATGTCACGTATCATGGAAATATTGTCAAAGCAAACATACAACTTAGTTTTGTAAGCAACAAATTCAGAGTCTCTGCTTGCTGGTGACTCCTGGCTATTTTTTAACTGCTTCTTCAACAATCCCAATTCTTCTTTCTTTCCTTCCTTTCTCCTGACTATGACATTTTCCTCTTAGCTGTGGAACTGGAGGAGATAAATGAAATGGGAGGGAAGAGCTCCTAATCAATTGATAGAAAAACAGGTTTAGAGTGAAATTGGTCCCTTGGGATATTTGGAAGCTAATGTGCTATGCAGGGGACATAGAGTCTTGGGTGTGAAGGGACTGAAAGACGTGGAGTCATTCTGTACATCGTTGATGAAAGTGTGTTTGGATGTGAGAGAGTGTGCACACATGCAAATGAGAGCACATGCTCACACTCATAATAGAAAAACACTTGGAACTAATCTTTTTACCTTGGCATTACAGGTGCTAAGTCCCTTTTTGATTGTTATTTTCATCCCACTGTTTGACCTTGTCATTTATCGTCTGGTCTCCAAGTGTGGCATTAACTTAACGTAAGTGCTCACCATGCCTTTGTTGCTCCAGCCTGACTCTATATTTGTCCAGTTTGGTAAAGAGTCACTATCCTTTTTGTTTAGTGATGATTTGTTTTATCATTTCTCTGCTTCTGTTTATCCATGATAGATTAAATGCCTATTAATGCCAGAGAACAGTGCTTCCCTGATGGCTCAGCAGGTAAAGAGTTTGCCTGCATGCAGGAGATACAGGATCTGTGGGTTCAATTCCTGGGTCAAGAAGATCCCCTGGAGAAGGAAATGGCAACTCACTCCGGTAGTTCTTGCCTGAAAAATCCCATGGCGGGCTACAGTCCATGGGGTTGCAAGGAGTCAGATGTGACTGAGTGACTAAGCACAACAGCAACACTGGAGAACAGGAATTAGATCTAATTAGTACTTGTCACAGAGAGTCCAATCCATTACTGCAGACTTACAAACATGTTGAAGAATTAGGGCTATACTTTATGAAAAGTCAAAAATATGAGATTAGGCTTCTAAACCAGCTTGTTGCTTTATTCTTGAAAGTTGCCTCTTCAAAGAAGCCCAAAGCCTTTGATGAAAACTAATCCCTTTAAATCTCCTACTGTCCCTATGAAACAAATGAGGGACCTCAGAAGAGGACAGAATTGTCCCTAATTACTGCTTTCCCCTATTCTAAATAGAAGTGTTATTCTTCGGAAAGTTTGACAGAGGAGGATCTTAAGTCTTCTATATTTTCTGATTTAATAGCAATTTCCTTTTAATAGCCATTTACCATATTCAGATGACCTTTTGTCATTCATTCATTGAGCAGTTTATTGAGTTCAGTACCAAGTGCTACAGAAATGTAGAAGCACAAATCTTGCTCCTTACGAATTTACTTTTTAGTAAGGGAGCTAGAAAATATGCAAAGTTAATTATTGAAAATGATGAATTATGTTAAGTGCTCTAAGAACGGAAGCAAAGTGCCAGGGAAATGCAGAGATGGAAGAGAGTGGCTAGGGTCAAGAAAGTCTTCTGAAGAGGAAGAAAAGAAGATAATAATATACAGTGACAGGTATATGGTAAGTGTTCAATGAATCTGGTTATATTACTATTATTTTTGTAATTATGACATAGTGGATAGAAAAACAATCATAAACAAAGAGGGAAAAATTGGTGTGTTACAAAGAATAGTTCAGTGTGACTCAAGTAAAGGTAGAAAGGAGGATGTATGAAGGGGAGTACTAGGAAATACTTTGAAAGTAATTGAGAGTAATTCCTAAGCTTAGGAAGTTTAGATTTTATTCTTTAGCACCTACAGTTTAGGTATGACTGCCTCTCTGTTTCCTCTTCAGATCACTTAGGAAAATGGCTGTTGGTATGATCCTAGCATGCCTGGGCTTTGCAGTTGCTGCTGCTGTAGAGATAAAAATTAATGTGAGTACAGTAAATCTTAAGCTCCTTGAGGGCAGAATGAAATCTGTTTTGTTCTTTTCTCTGACTTGTTCAATCTTGATTCACTGGGCCCTGCCACAGTAGCTGTTTTTTAAAAGGTGCAAAATAAGTGTTTGTGGTAAATGAGTAGATATAGAGGTAGAGCAGCAGTGAAAACTGAAGCCCGCCTCCCACCTGAGTGATGCTGAGTACATTGTCTAGGAATTTCCAAACACCAGTATACTAGATATAGAACCATATCTTTCATACCTTACCGGACATTCAAATATATTTGGCAGATTGAATAGCCACTATTGGGGAGTGATGTACGGGGCCACAACTGAGTCAAAGGCATAGAGTTTGTTACCTGGCATCAGTGCTTGCTACACTGAGCTGGAATTTCCTCCTCCAAACTGCCCTTAGAGCCTTCAAAGCCAAATGCTCTTTAGAGATAGAAAACTGCGTCCTCTTGACTAGATAAACTTGGCTATCAAAATAGGACTGAAGTATGTGTTCTCCCTGTATTTGAAGGGTTATTTTCTAGTATTTCTAATACATGTTCTTTCTCCTAAGGAAATGGCCACATGCCAGCCAAATTCCCAAGAGATTTTCCTACAAGTCTTGAATCTGGCAGATGATGAGGTCAAAGTAACAGTGCTGGGTGATGAAAATAATACTCTGTTGGCAGAGTCCATCAAATCCTTTCAGGTGACGTATGGAGATGAGTGAATTAGAAACACATTCAGATTATGTGCCAAAGCAGCAGCATATACAGTGGTTGGTTTACAGCATGAACCTATGAAGTCGAAGTGCCCCAGTCCAGTTCCTGGTTCTGCCACTCCCTAACTGTAAGACCCTGAAGTTATTTTATCTGTAAGTCTCAACTTTAGCATCTGCAAAATGGCAATACTTTTTATGTCATAAACTATTGTAAGAATAAATATTATATATAAAGTGTTTAGCATAGTGTCTGGAACATTGTAAGCTCTCAATAGGTTGTAATTTGTATTATTATTTCAAACTGCCTCCTAACACACACCCTGTTGAAGAGTTTGGCTTACATATTTTAACTGCTATACTATACACATTCTGAAATATTCATTTAAAAATATTTTAAATAATAAAAGTAATATACATTTACTATTGAAAATTGGGGACTGTGTCAAAAGATAAAAAAATCATCTATAAATCCATCACACAAAGATAATCATAGTTAGCTTTAGCATTTTTTTTATAAATGAATAAACAAACTACTTTTTAAAAAGTCTTGAAACACTATATGCTGTATTGACCTTGATTTTTTCCTTAGCTCGATCGTCATCAAAAGGAATTTCCCATGTCCTTCAATAAACTTTGAGAATGTGAATTGAATGGATACATAATATTCCATTCTATGGATATATCATGGTTTAGTAAAAGATTTCCTTAATAGGCATTTAATTTTATTATTATACATATTTCTATAATGAATATCCTTACTCATAAATCTTCATTCATGCCTCTAATTACTCCTATAGTATATTCCTAGAAATGGAATTATGAGGTTAAAGGGTCATGTTGAAAGTATCTGATGAGGTCACCTGCCCTGGGGTACTATGACACTGCAGTGTTCAAGGTGGGGAAGAAGGTGAATGTGACAGGCTCTTTATTCTGCAGAATATGCCACACTATTCCAAACTCCACCTGAAGACAAAAAGCCAGAATTTCCACTTTCAACTGAAATATCACAGTGTGTCTGTCTACACTGAGCATTCTGTGGAGGAGAAAATATGGTACACTCTGATCATTCGAGAAGATGGGGAAAGTATTTCTAGCCTGATGGTAAGCTGAAGGATGGCCTAGTTTCTAATTATCTTAGAGTATGAAGACTGATTCATCAATATCTTACCAAGGATATATCTGATGATCAAATTTTATGATTATTAGTTCCCTCTAGTCACCTGTAACTGATTTTTACTTCCCTCTATTGTAGGTGAAGGATGAAGAAAACAAAACAACCAATGGGATGACAGCCGTGAGGTTTGGATGTTAAGGAGATCCAGGCGTCTCTGTTCTCTTGAATCTGGGGTCTCTTCTGAGTTGTGGGGCTTCACATAAAGAAACTTCACATTCTGCTTGTCTCATACTAGGATTCTCTCTCCTAGAATATCAGGAGCATTGGTGTCAGAACACATTTCCCAGGGAACTGAGAGGCATAGATTCAAAACCGTCTTTTGGCTTGCTTTTTCATGTGGTACTCAAAGATGACCCTATGTCTATGAACACTGTCTGTGGTCTGCCACATAAATTGCTTCTGCTGCATGTTATCCACTTATCTGGCTCTTAAGAAAATAATTGAGTACTATTCTCTCTGTGATCACCAGAGAGAAATTTAGAAGTAAGCAAATAATCCTCCCTTCATTACTGGTAGTTGGACATCTTTTATAGTACTGTGTTTTTAAAGTAAAGTTTAAAATAAACATATATAAGCATCATGGTTTAGTAAAGGTAACATACTTGGATTCAAAAGACTTGGTTTTGAATCTAGATAAAGCTGAAGCTCTTGTTAGGCACCATGGGACAATTACAGAGATGGAGCCCTGAAGAGGTCACCTGCTTACTGGGGCAGGAATCTGACATGATATAGATGCATGTGTCTATGGCCATCGAGATTAGATGGTTGCTGTAGAGAACAGCATTTTAGAGGAGAACTTTTAATGAAAAGTTGAATGTCACTGAAGGCTGGAACAGTCATATTAATCTGCTTTTACGTATGCTTCAGGGAGAAGGCAATGGTACCCCACTCCAGTACTCTTGCCTGGAAAATCCCATGTATAGAGGAGCCTGGTAGGGTGCAGTCCATGGAGTCGTGAAGAGTCAGACACGGCTGAGTGACTTCACTTTCAATTTTCACTTTCATGCATTGGAGAAGGAAATGGCAACTCACTGCAGTGTTCTTGCCTGGAGAATCCCAGGGATGGGGGAGCCTGGTGGGCTGCCGTCTATGGGGTCGTACAGAGTTGGACACAACTGAAGTGACTTAGCAGCAGTAGCACATATGCTTCAGAAAAAGTAAACAGATCCAAATAAGTCATACAACAGTGAGGCCAGGACTTCCCTGGGTCAAAGAGCAATGGGAACCTCCAGAAAGGATGAAATGAAGCAATTTCTGGGTTAGTGCAGGATGATTGAAAGCCCAGGAATCAACATCAAGGGTTTTAGAGGGACCTGCCCTTCTAATCCCGTGGGCCATGGACTAACACAGATGCTACCAAAAACCCAAACTGAGGGATCAATTTAGGGGCTCGGGTTCAAAAGACTAAAAAAATGGTTCTGGAAGAGTTCAAGTTTGTCTGAAGATTCAAAACAATGAAAGCTCAACCTGCAGTGAGCTGGAGTCTGAGTTTTGCATAAAACAAATCAGACTTCATTGATAAAAGGATGAAGTTATCAGTTTTATATAAATACTTGTATGCATTTATATATACATAATTATTTTTCTCATGGAGTCTCAATTGATGAATTCCATCATTAGAAAAGGGAAAGAAATTGGTTGCACCAGTGGTGAGTTCAGGAGATTCAGACTGCTGTGAGTGATCACAATAGTGTCATCCTAGCCAAGATCAGGTAAGAGTGTAGCAGACAAAAAGCTAACACCCAAGGAAAGAAAAAAATACGGACAGCTAAGACTACTAATTACTTATGTGTGAGTTCCTTTATTCATTTAGTTAACAATATATATCATGTACCTTTTATGTGCTAGCCTCTGTTCTAGGCACTAGGCATATAGCAATAAACAAAACAGAAAAGGCCCCTGCCCAGTTATCAGGTGGGAGAGTTTGTCTGATCTCTAACAATGTCTCTATTATCCTCAGGTTTGTTAACACTTTGCATGAAGAGGTCAATGTCTCCCTGGGTACAGATGCATCCCTCATTGTTAATGAAGACTATGGTGTGTCTGCTTACAGAACTGTGCAAAGAGGAGAGTAAGAGCACTACCCTGTGGACACTTTACTTTTACTAACAACTGATTTTTAAATACTTTCTTTGTGTATAGGGGGACAGATTAGGTATATCTCAGCTAGTTGTAAATATACACATACTCCTGCTCTGTTTCAGCCTTTGCCTCCTTTCCTCAGTCTCTTGTTTTTCTGCACAGATATATTGAAGCCATGCTTGTTGTGAAGGCCATAATACTTAACAAGAGGTTTGCCAGTTTATCATTAGCTCCCACTCCTACCCTTTGGTAACTCCTATGAACACCTTGTTACTTTGAGCTTATCCTTTCAGATTTTATGCTATTCCACTAATTCATAATACTCAGAAAAATTCATAAGACTTAGATGAGAAGACTTAGAGTCTTAAGTTCACAATAGAAGGCAATTTGTGCATTTTGCATCCAGGTTTAAGGTTAAAATAACTTTACCGAACAGGCAATGAAATCTCAGCTCAGGCATAAAGAACTTGGTATGAAAATAATTCACTCCTCAAAGAGAAAGGGTAGCTTTGCTGCTTGATTCACCATCAACAGAGAGACGAAATCACTCCTTCCACCAGAAATGGAAGTGCTTTTCTAAACTGTAATGTTTTATCTAATCTAAATTTGTCCTGTTCCAGATATCCTGTGGTGCATTGTAGAACAAAAAATGAGGATTTTTCACTGAATTTGGGTTTACTAGACTTTGGTGCAGCTTATCTGTTTGTTATTACAAATGTAAGTTGCTCATGACCATTCTCACTCCATTCTTCCATTTATCTGTATCTACTATGTAACTATACCATATCTAAATTTATGTATAATCTATATCTATTTGTATCTTACTCTATGGCAAGACAGCATCACATACTTATGATGGCTTATGGTGAACAATGTCGGATTCATGATCTCTGAAGAAGAAGATTTAGCTTCAGGACCAGGGACCAAGCTTGATCACGCAAGAGCTTTAGTGTAGCAGAGNAGTAGCACATATGCTTCAGAAAAAGTAAACAGATCCAAATAAGTCATACAACAGTGAGGCCAGGACTTCCCTGGGTCAAAGAGCAATGGGAACCTCCAGAAAGGATGAAATGAAGCAATTTCTGGGTTAGTGCAGGATGATTGAAAGCCCAGGAATCAACATCAAGGGTTTTAGAGGGACCTGCCCTTCTAATCCCGTGGGCCATGGACTAACACAGATGCTACCAAAAACCCAAACTGAGGGATCAATTTAGGGGCTCGGGTTCAAAAGACTAAAAAAATGGTTCTGGAAGAGTTCAAGTTTGTCTGAAGATTCAAAACAATGAAAGCTCAACCTGCAGTGAGCTGGAGTCTGAGTTTTGCATAAAACAAATCAGACTTCATTGATAAAAGGATGAAGTTATCAGTTTTATATAAATACTTGTATGCATTTATATATACATAATTATTTTTCTCATGGAGTCTCAATTGATGAATTCCATCATTAGAAAAGGGAAAGAAATTGGTTGCACCAGTGGTGAGTTCAGGAGATTCAGACTGCTGTGAGTGATCACAATAGTGTCATCCTAGCCAAGATCAGGTAAGAGTGTAGCAGACAAAAAGCTAACACCCAAGGAAAGAAAAAAATACGGACAGCTAAGACTACTAATTACTTATGTGTGAGTTCCTTTATTCATTTAGTTAACAATATATATCATGTACCTTTTATGTGCTAGCCTCTGTTCTAGGCACTAGGCATATAGCAATAAACAAAACAGAAAAGGCCCCTGCCCAGTTATCAGGTGGGAGAGTTTGTCTGATCTCTAACAATGTCTCTATTATCCTCAGGTTTGTTAACACTTTGCATGAAGAGGTCAATGTCTCCCTGGGTACAGATGCATCCCTCATTGTTAATGAAGACTATGGTGTGTCTGCTTACAGAACTGTGCAAAGAGGAGAGTAAGAGCACTACCCTGTGGACACTTTATTTTTACTAACAACTGATTTTTAAATACTTTCTTTGTGTATAGGGGGACAGATTAGGTATATCTCAGCTAGTTGTAAATATACACATACTCCTGCTCTGTTTCAGCCTTTGCCTCCTTTCCTCAGTCTCTTGTTTTTCTGCACAGATATATTGAAGCCATGCTTGTTGTGAAGGCCATAATACTTAACAAGAGGTTTGCCAGTTTATCATTAGCTCCCACTCCTACCCTTTGGTAACTCCTATGAACACCTTGTTACTTTGAGCTTATCCTTTCAGATTTTATGCTATTCCACTAATTCATAATACTCAGAAAAATTCATAAGACTTAGATGAGAAGACTTAGAGTCTTAAGTTCACAATAGAAGGCAATTTGTGCATTTTGCATCCAGGTTTAAGGTTAAAATAACTTTACCGAACAGGCAATGAAATCTCAGCTCAGGCATAAAGAACTTGGTATGAAAATAATTCACTCCTCAAAGAGAAAGGGTAGCTTTGCTGCTTGATTCACCATCAACAGAGAGACGAAATCACTCCTTCCACCAGAAATGGAAGTGCTTTTCTAAACTGTAATGTTTTATCTAATCTAAATTTGTCCTGTTCCAGATATCCTGCGGTGCATTGTAGAACAAAAAATGAGGATTTTTCACTGAATTTGGGTTTACTAGACTTTGGTGCAGCTTATCTGTTTGTTATTACAAATGTAAGTTGCTCATGACCATTCTCACTCCATTCTTCCATTTATCTGTATCTACTATGTAACTATACCATATCTAAATTTATGTATAATCTATATCTATTTGTATCTTACTCTATGGCAAGACAGCATCACATACTTATGATGGCTTATGGTGAACAATGTCGGATTCATGATCTCTGAAGAAGAAGATTTAGCTTCAGGACCAGGGACCAAGCTTGATCACGCAAGAGCTTTAGTGTAGCAGAGTTTTATTAAAGTGAAAAAGGGACAGAAAAAGCTTCTGACATAGACATCAGAAGGGGGACGAAGAGTGTCCCCCTTGCTAGTCTTAGCAAGGAAGCTATATATTTTTTCAATTGGTTATTACTACAGTAAATCAAAAGAATGTCTCAAGGCTGTAAAGGTCTTACCAGACCCACTTCTGCAATTTACATTTTAAGATAATGGGATTAGAACTAACAACAGAAAGATCTTACCAGACCCACTCCCATAATATACACTTTAAAATGACAGTATCAGTCAGAAGGTTCTCAGGGAGAAACAGGTCCTCAAGCAGGGTACATTGTTGTTACAGAGTTTAAGCAAAAACATATCCTTGAGCAACATGAGTTGTTTTGTAGTGCAATCATCAGCTCTGGGCTTAAAGAAAAAAAAAAGGTTGTCCTTTTCTCCTTCTTGAGAACTCCAGACCCTATTTCCTCCTTGAGAGACTCAGACCCCTTTCTCCTCCTTGGGGACCCTGGACTTCTTATCAACCTACCTAGGAAATGACTCTTTCACTTATTTCTAGTGTAGAGTGATAGCTTCTATCAGTTCAGTTCAGTCGCTCAGTTGTGTCCGACTCTGCGGCCCCATGAATTGCAGCATGCCAGGCCTCCCTGTCCATCACCAACTCCTGGACTTCACCCAAACTCATGTCCATCGTGTCAGTGATGACATCCAGCCATCTCATCTTCTGTAGTCCCCTTCTCCTCCTGCCCCCAATCCCTCCCAGCATCAGAGTCTTTTTCAATGAGTCAACTCTTCAATAGCTACTATAGTGGCTTTAAAAGACTCCTAAGATCTCAATAGAGGGTATAAAAGAACACTGGCAAGAGGCCCAAGGTCTTGGGGAATGGTAGACATAATTTACCTTGAGTCATTGCTGTGAGGTGACATGGTCTGCTCCAGTCTCATTATGGCACCAAGAAAACAAAAATTATTTTGGTCTTCTTGACTGACTTCACATGTGATTTCCCTAGCTCCTAGAAAACTGATCTGCTAGCATGTCATAGTCTGAAATACCAAGACTGGTAGCAAATGTCAATCTCTACACAAAGGTAACTATGGTCCCTCAAAAGCAATTGTGTCAGCAATTAGGCATGATACCTCTGAATTTTAATTCTGATGTCAACCTTGATTCCAATTTTAATTCATTACTTTTGACATTGTATTAAATATAAAAAGAGTACCATGAGTAAGAAAAAGATGAAAATTTCTTGAAGTGTGATGAGAATCATCTATAAAGTTTTATTAATGTAATTAGTTTAGCATATCTTTAGTATTTCATTTTTTATTATATTTTATTGAAATATAATTCATATCATACATTTCACCCACCTAAAGTATATAATGGTTTTAAATGTAAAGTTAACATATTCAATATATATTGTATATTCAATACATACAGAATAGTTTTTAATAATATATATTCTGTGATTTTAAATAAATTCAGAGTTGTATAATTTCAGAACATTTTTCTCATTCCAGAAAGAAGCCACATACTCATTAGCAGTCACTCAACATTTCCTCCCAAACTGCCCAGCTCTAGACAACCACTTGTCTACTTTCTGTCTCTGCTATTATTAATCTCATGATATATCTAGATATTATACCTACTATATAATAACATTTACTATCTATTAACTTGGCTTTACTCCAAGGAAATATATAATTTCAAAAATTCCATTTCATTTATTATAATAAATATAACTAAATACAATCTATATACAAGAAAACCAACTCAGCTGAAAACTTTCATATAGTGAAAGTAATTTTTAAAAAAAGATTGTAGAATCATGTATGTTTGGTAACATTAATAACAAAATATTGACTCTGAAAAGATTCTTTTTGACCAAAATTTTACCAGAAAATTGCATCTTTTGGACAAAATTTTTATGTGTGAGTTTAAAAATAATGGCCAGTAAATAGAATACAAAATAGTAGATGATATTTGATATGGATTTTTTAAAATTGATCAAGAAAATCTTCAGTGTAAGAGTTACCAAGAAAATTATTCTGATAAAAGTAATTTTACTAAAATAAATATTTAAATGGAAAATGTGAGAAATGTTTTAATTGTACTTACATAGAAAATTGAACAAAGAATTAAGCTTTTTTAAGTACATGCTTTTCTGAATATTCATTGTTTGTATAATTCAGATGCCATTTTACATTTAAAATGTTAGCCAGAATCAAAATACCCAGTAGGTAAAAATGATGGGATACTATAGTATCAAATAGTCTGCCATTTAAGGGCTCTGCAATAATGATATCTGATTGATTGAAGCCAGCCAAGTGAGTGGTATTACCAAAAGGAATTTCAAAAACCTGAAATTGTGTAGAAATTGCTCAGTTTCTTCATGGTACCATAAGAATGACAATACAATGAGGAGATGGATACAAGATCATAAATGCCATAGGCCAGGAATATTTACATGAGACTCCTAACAAGCACATTTCTTGTTTCCCTCACTAAGAGAACCAATCAGGGTCCTCAGGCCTGGAAGATGGAATACATCCCAGCAAACAAAATTTCTGTCGCGTGGCAGCTACCACAATATGCCCTTGTTACAGCTGGGGAGGTCATGTTCTCTGTCACAGGACTTGAGTTTTCTTATTCTCAGGTAGGTTTTTTGCAAGTGGAAAGTGGAGTTG
This sequence comes from Neotragus moschatus, assembly GCA_006410615.1. Lineage (NCBI taxonomy): Eukaryota > Metazoa > Chordata > Mammalia > Artiodactyla > Bovidae > Neotragus > Neotragus moschatus. Next base: position 2,057,118 of record SJYA01000194.1, read on the forward strand.
GAGCTATTGCTCAGAGGATGGAGTTTTAATCCTGACACTGTCTTAATTAGTTATGTGACTGTGGCCAAGACCTCCATTATTTGGGGCTTTAGATTCCTTACGATCTTAAGCAGAGAATCAGCTTGACCTCCAGGAACATGGCAGGCTGGATCCATGCTGTTTGGATCCAGAAAGGAATACTTAAACATTAAGAATAAGGACTGTGGAATCAAACTGCCCATGTTCAAATTTTGGCTGCATACCTATTGTGTAACCTTCAGCAAGTGAATTATCATCTTTCTAAAGCTATTTTAATGTGTAAAATAAGAATAGTACTAGAACTTTTCCCTTAGGGTTATAATGAAGATTATAGGAAATAATGAATTAAAATATTCAGTTAAGAGTGCCCTCTTGTTGTTACTACGAAAATTATTACCTGAATTATTTTACTATGTCCAATTACTATAAACGTATTCCCTCAATCAATGTGAATGCTGAACTTAAAGGGGAAGTTCAAATCTGGAAGTTTGGGTGGGAGAACTTTTCCAGATGGATGCTTGGTACAGGAGGGTGGTGTAGTGAGTTTCTTCACTCACAGCTTTGTGTCCCCTCTAGGCTCCCTATAGCATGAAGTCCGTACTCCAGGCGGCCTGGTTGTTGACTATTGCATTTGGGAATATCATCATGCTCATTGTGGCGCAGTTCAGTGGCCTGGCCCAGGTATGTACTAAGAGAAGCAGGAGCACGTGTCTACCCAAGGATTTCCCTCCGTCTTCCTCTGCTGCCCTTCCCCCCACCCCTCTGTTTGCCACATTCGCCACTCAGCCCTCTGTCTTAAACATAGACTTTGCCAGGAAAATAGACATGTAAGCTGCAATAATGGCCACCATAGCCCCATGTGAGGAGAGGCCAATTAGTCCTGTCTTTTCCTATCAAAGCTCTTCCAAAACTGGTGACCCTGGATCAGTCTGCTCCTGTCTTCATCTTACAAAGATCAGTTTAGTATCAGGTTCTCCATATTTTTCTCTTATATGTATTTCTTCCTACAGTGGGCCGAATTCATTTTCTTTTCCTGCCTCATGCTGGTGGTCTGCCTGATCTTCTCCATCATGGGATACTACTATGTCCCTTTAAAGCCAGAGGATGTTCAGGGGTCAGCAGATAAGCAGACGCCCCAAATCCAAGGAAATATGATCAACCTGGAAACCAAGAAGACAAGGCTCTAATGGTTCCCTAGACTCTGCCCAGACCCTAGTTCCTGACTCTGGTCTTGGCCATCACCATCTTCAAGCATTTTTTGCTGCAACTTGGTTGAAAGAAAGAACAGCATCACAATGAACTGATCTCCTTCACTTTTCTCTGATGATAGAGGCAGTTCTAGGACTGGGTTTTTCAGTACATTAAAGCAAGGTCCCTGATTCTTTATGTCTTCCTATATGTCACTGAACTCAGTAAACCTTATGTGGTTTTGCTGTAGCTGGCCTGGCATCTCCAAAACACAAATGTATAATTGAGATTGATCTTTGTAGTTATCAAAGTTCTGTAGGAATTCTTTTACCTGCCATTTAGAACAGATGACGCCACCTTTTGAAGTGCCGATTTAGGGTCAAATTTCAGAATAACAGAGAAATGGTATTTTCAAATGTCTTCATTAACAGTGTATTTGTTGTTTACAAGGGCTTCAAGAATTGGTACGTCTGGTGTGATCTCATCCAAGGCCTGACTTGTCAGCTATTTAGGTTCAGTAAGACTGTAGTAAATTTTTCAGTACAAATAATAAAAGACAAAATGATATTTTATTAACACACAGGATAAGATATATCTTTCTGATAATTACAGTATTTTATCTACTAATCCAAACACCCCTTTCTCAGTATTGATAGGTCCTTGGAAACCAAATTAAAGACAGTAAATATGGTTCTACAAAACAGAAAAGTATAAACTGTAGAAGTCCTGATGAACAATTCTTATACAGTATATGCTTTTCTTAGGGACTATAATGTTTTAACTCTAGATTATGCCCACCTGTGGAAAACTGTATAGACACTAATTATAATTTTCCAACCCTCATTTTCAGTGTTGTTGGCCCACCTTTCTCTTATTATCTTATTTATTGCTGCTACCGTTGCTGCTGCTGCTAAGTCGCTTTAGTCATGTCCAATTCTATGTGACCCCATAGACGGCAGCCCACCAGGCTCCGCCGTCCCTGGGATTCTCCAAGTAAGAACACTGGAGTGGGCTGCCATTTCCTTCTCCAACGCATGAAAGTGAAAAGTGAAAGTGAAGTCACTCAGTCGTGCCCAGCTCTTAGCTACTCCATGGACTGCAGCCTATCAGGCTCCTCCATCCATGGGATTTTCCAGGCAAGAGTACTGGAGTGGGGTGCCTTTGCCTTCTTTGTATTTATTGCTACAAACATTTAATAATAACAGTATTTTTTGTGAAAACAACTTCCTTTCTTACTGGTACTTCCTTCAGTTTCCNTCCTTCTCCAACGCATGAAAGTGAAAAGTGAAAGTGAAGTCGCTCAGTCGTGTCCAGCTCTTAGCTACTCCATGGACTGCAGCCTACCAGGCTCCTCCATCCATGGGATTTTCCAGGCAAGAGTACTGGAGTGGGCTGCCTTTGCCTTCTTTGTATTTATTGCTACAAACATTTAATAATAACAGTATTTTTTATGAAAACAACTTCCTTTCTTACTGGTACTTCCTTCAGTTTCAAAGTAGTGGATCTGTTTTGATATTTTTTCCTGTTTTACTTTCCCCTCAAATTTTAAATGCCCTATTTATTAAAAAAAAAAAGTTAATACTCTAGTAAACCCAGTACTCTAGGTTTGAGCTTCTAAAAAGGCAGTGCTTAATGCGGGACATAGTCCCATATCAGGATTCTAGCAAAATCCAGAGTTGAAGGAAGAAGTGATAGAATATGACAGGGTTTTGTTTGTTTGTTGCTGTGTTGGTGAAAAAAGTTGAGAAATAATACCTTGCACACAGTGAATGACTCAGTGGACAGACATNGGCAGTGCTTAATGCGGGACATAGTCCCATATCAGGATTCTAGCAAAATCCAGAGTTGAAGGAAGAAGTGATAGAATATGACAGGGTTTTGTTTGTTTGTTGCTGTGTTGGTGAAAAAAGTTGAGAAATAATACCTTGCACACAGTGAATGACTCAGTGGACAGACATGGGAATATAATGACTTCTGGGGGTAAGTATTACTGGGGGAAAAGTTCAAAATAACTGTCCTAGAAAGTCTCATTTCCATTGGTTTTGCTCCATTATTCTCATCTAAAACTGCTTTGAGTCAATCTCACATTGTAAACATAACAAGAAAAGTTGTTCCGTTTTCCCAAGCTTTAATACTCCGGTCCTGGTTACCAAGTTTTCAGAAGTGCTGAAGTGGCAGCAACACTATCCAGTTTCCACAGATAACCTTTTTAAAAGTACATATGTTTATCTACTCATTTACGTGACTGGCTGGGTCTAAGTTACGGCACTTGGGATCTTCTTTGTGGCAATCTGGCTCTTGGACATGGCATGAGGAATCTAGTTCCTTGACTAGGGATTGAACCCAGGCCCCATGGATTGGGAGTGTATTGTCTTAATTGCTGGACCACCAGGCAAGTCCCTCCACAAATATCTTGATGTGAACCTGACTTTGCTTCTTCAGAAAATACTCTGTCCCCACTTCAGCAGCTTTAACTCAATCTGTTCTATGAACTATCTCAGAGATATTAACAGTGCTAATAGTTTCTTTGGACAAATAAATTTTGGAAATGAAGAATATTACATCCTCTTCTTAACACCTGGATATTAAAGATTCTGAGAAATCCTTCAGCAAAGACATAAGACTTCTTGTTCAGCCTCATATGGTATAGTGTTCTCCAGAACACTGACTTGGGAAAAACTGGCAGACAATTCTTTACGCTGAACTAAAAGCTTTCTTTATGAAACTGCCTACCATGGTTCTTTCCTTTATGGCTAACTAGAATTAGCATAAACCTCTCTTTTATGCAGTATTCTTTTTGCTATTTGGGGAGAATTTTCATATTGCCTCAAGTAAGCATTCATCAAGCTAAAGATTCTCAGCTTTTTTCATGGCTCTTCACAGGGCATAGTCTAGACTTTTCACAACTGTTTTTCCAATTCTGAAAAATATTCTTTGCTTGATATGCAACAGTGGGTCAGAATCCCTCTTAATATGGGTTGCTGTTACGTACATGCTCAGTTGCTCAGTCATGCCCGACTCTGTGATCCTATGGACTATAACCCTCCAGGCTCCTCTGTACTTGGGGCAATTTCCTCCTCCAGGGGGTCTTCCCAACCCAGGGATTGAACCAGCAACTCCTGCATCTCATGCACTGGCAGGCAGATTCTTTACCACTGAGCCACCTCGGAAACCTGAACACATTTTAAAAGACTTTTTATCACTCTATATATGCATAGAAAACATTTTGGAATGATATTCATCTACTAAAGATTTTTATTGAGGCACAGTAGATATTTAATTCATTCCTTATATGCGTACAATTGAATGATTTTTAGTACAATTATCACCATAATCCAATTTTAGAATACTTCTATCACCCCAAAAAGGAACCTCTTGTCCACTTGCAGTCAATTCCTATTCCACCCCTGGCTCAGGCAACCATTAATATACTTTCTGCCTCTGTAGAGTTACCTTTTCTGGATCATATGATACGCGGTCTTTTGCATCTGGCTTCCTCTACTGAGCATGTTTTTGAAGTTTATCCATATTGTAGCACCTATCAGTTATATATATATTTTTAACTACAGAATAGAATTCCATTGTGTGGATATACTATATTTTGTTCCACCATTCACCAGTTGAGGGAAATTTAATTTTTTTTAACTGCATTTTTAGTTATTAAAAATAAGGCCCCTATGACCGTTCAAGTCTTCACACAAATAGAATGTTCATCTTGGCTATATGCCAGGGAATGAAACTGGTGGGTCACATGGTAAATTTATGTTTGATATGTTTTTTTTGATTGCCAAAAGGCATTTTAAAATGGCTACATCATTTTACATTTCAATCAGCAATTTCCATTTCTCCATGTCTAGGCCTTCACTTACTATTATCTTTTATTATCATCATTCTAGTGGTTGTGAAGTAGTATTACATTGTCATTTTAATTTCTATTTTACTAATAAACAGCATCTTTTCATGTGCTTATTAGCCATCTTTGTTTTCTTTGGTGAAATCTCTTTTAAAATCTTGCCTATTTTTAAAAATTAGGTTATCTTCTTGAGTTGTGAGATTTCTTTATTCTGGTTAGAAATATTTTATTAGAAATATGATTTTTCATATTCTCTAAGTTGTGACTGGTATTTTCATTTGCATAATGGTGTCTTTTGAAGTGCAAAAGTTTTAAATTTTGATGAAGTCCAATTTATAAATTTTTCTTTTAAGGGTTATACTACTGGTGTCATATCTAAGAACTATTTAATCCAAGGACACAAAGGATTCCGACTAGTTTTTTCTAGATGTTTTAGTTTTAACTTTTACAGTTAGGTCTGTTGTCCATTTTGAGTTAACTGCTTATGTATGCAACGAATCCACCTTTTTGCTTGTGGTTATGCAAATGACCCAGCAGCAATTTGTAGAAAAGACTATTTTTTCTCCATTGAGTTGCCTGAATAGCTTTGGCAAAAAATCAACTTACTATAAATATAAGGATTTGTTTCTGGGCTCTTAGTTATTTGCCATTGACCAATATGTCTGTCCTATGTCAGTATCACACTATCTCATTTATGATAGCTTTATAATACATTTTAAAATGAGAAGATATAAGTCTTCCAACTNTCATATTCTCTAAGTTGTGACTGGTATTTTCATTTGCATAATGGTGTCTTTTGAAGTGCAAAAGTTTTAAATTTTGATGAAGTCCAATTTATAAATTTTTCTTTTAAGGGTTATACTACTGGTGTCATATCTAAGAACTATTTAATCCAAGGACACAAAGGATTCCGACTAGTTTTTTCTAGATGTTTTAGTTTTAACTTTTACAGTTAGGTCTGTTGTCCATTTTGAGTTAACTGCTTATGTATGCAACGAATCCACCTTTTTGCTTGTGGTTATGCAAATGACCCAGCAGCAATTTGTAGAAAAGACTATTTTTTCTCCATTGAGTTGCCTGAATAGCTTTGGCAAAAAATCAACTTACTATAAATATAAGGATTTGTTTCTGGGCTCTTAGTTATTTGCCATTGACCAATATGTCTGTCCTATGTCAGTATCACACTATCTCATTTATGATAGCTTTATAATACATTTTAAAATGAGAAGATATAAGTCTTCCAACTACTTTTCAAGATTGACTATTCTCGTAATTAGTCTTGCATACCACCCAGGTCTTCCCTGGTGGCCCAGTCAGTAAAGAGTCTGCCTGCAATGCAGGAGACCCAGGTTCAATCCCTGGGTCAGAGAGTTGCCCTGGAGAAGGAAATAGCAACCCACTCCAGTATTCTTGCCTGGAACATCCCATGGACAGAGGAGCATGGTGGGCTACAGTCTGTGGGGTCACAGAGAGTCGGACACGACTGAGTGATTAACACTCCCCTAGAATAAATCCCAGTTGTTCATAGTATATACTTATTTTTGTGTATTAAAATACTTGGTAATATTCTGTTAAGGATTTTTGCATCTAAGTTCAGGAGGACTGTTTGCAGTTTTTTTTCTGACCATATCTTTGTCTGGCTCTACTGTCTTCCTGAATGAGGTGGGAAATGTTTCCCCCCTCTTCTATTTTTTGGAAGAAGTATAAAGTTAGTTTTAATTACCCTTTAAAAGTTTGATAGAATTGTCCAGTGAAACTATCTAGGCCTTGAGTTTCATTTTGAAAAGCTTTTTAATTAAAAATTCAATTTCCTTAATGGTCATAGGGCTATCCAGATTGTCTATATCATCATCTTGGTGCTTAAGGAATTTTTCTACATTGTCATATTTATGATCATATAGTTATATGCAGTATTCCTTTCTTTTAACAGCTGCACTATCTGGAATGATATATCCTATTTCATTCCTGATGTAGGCAATATGTGTTCTATTTTTGTCAGTCTTGCTAGAGGTTTATCAAATTTACTGATTTTTTTTTTTTTGAAGAACGAACTTTTTGTTTCCTTGGGTTTTTTTCCCAGTAATGTTTTCCTATTTCCAGTTTTATTTTTTGCTCTTTATTATTTCATTCCTTCTGCTTGTTTTGGGTTTATTGTGCTCTGTTTTCTAGTTTCTGGATGAAAGAATTTAAATTACACCTCTCCTCATTTTAAATGTAAGCATTTGGTGCTATAAATTTCCCTCACAATACTGCTTTAGCTGCCTCCTACATACTTTGTGTTCTAATTTTTATTTAGTTCTATATACTTTTTAATTTTCATTGAGGCTTATTGTTTACCCATAATTATTTAGAAGTGTGTTGCTTAGTTTCCAAGTATTTTGAGAGTTTCCTGTTGTCTTTGTTAGAGATTTCCAGTTTGATTCCATTGTAGTCGGGGCATATAAGGTTTATGATTTCAATTTTTTTATTTGTCAAGGTCTGTTCTATGGTATATTTTATGGGATTTTTTTTCTACTTGGTGAATGTTCCACAGAAATTGAGAAAACTCTATTCTACTGTTGTTGGATGGTCTGTTTTATATGTTAATTGTATCTTGACAATTGTGTTGCTCAGATGTTTTTGCCTAATACTTCTATCAGTTCCTGAATGGGAGCAATGTTAAGGTTCCCAACAATAATTGTAGATTCTTCTCTTTCTCCTTTCAGCTTTAACAGTTTTGCATCATGTATTTCAAGCTCTATGGTTTTGTTTACACACGTTAGTATATTGTGTCTTCCTGACAGACTGATCCTTTAACTATTACATATCTTTCTGTCTCTGATAATTTTCTTTGCTATGAAGTCTACTTTAGGAGATTTTAATACTGTCACTCCTTTTAATTTTTATTATTAATGTGTACATGGTGTATCTTTTCCATCCTACTTTAGGCTACCTGTGGTTGAATACAAAGTGAATTTCTTATATGGAACATATAGTTGGATTTAGTTTTTTTTTTATAATATTTTAATCTACTTTGCTAATCTGTCTTTTGATTGGCATACTTAGAGTTTACAACAAAGGCAATTATTATGTTAGTTAGCACTTTAGGATTTTATTATTTCCTACTTGTTTCTTTTGGATGTCGTTGTTTATTCTCTTACCTTTCTGCAGGTTACTTGAACATGTTTTCAGATTTCATCTTATAACACTTTTGAGTTCATCTCTTTGTAGTTTTCATATGGTTGCTCTGGATACTACTTCTAACTGTACTTGGTATCACACTGTTTACTACTTAAAAGGAAGTATAGAAACCTCACTTCCAGTTAAGTTTCTTTACCTTCCTCACCTTTACCTATTATTGTTAATTCAATGTATAACTCCCATTTCTTTTGTGAGATTTTTTTTTCCCCTTTGGGGTTTTGTAAATCATATTTTATGATTGAAACAAATTATAATACTATCTAATACTCAAAAGAATGTCTATTGTATGGACTCATATTCTAACCTATTTTTTCTTTTGCTTTCTGATGCTTAAGTTTCCTTTTATCCTTTTCTGTTTGAAGAACTTCTATCCAGTCTTTCCAGGATTTATCTGCTAGTCACAAAATCTTTTAGTTTTCATCTGTGAATGTTTTTATTTTCCCTTCATTTCTAAAAACTGGTTTTGCCAGATACAAAATTATGAGTCAATAGTTCTTTTCATTCAGCACTTAAAAAATATTTTGACATTTCCTTTTTCATGATCTCACATGAGAAATCCATTCATATGGTGTTTCCCTACAGGGACTTCATTGTTTATCTCTGGCTGCTTTCAAGGTTGTCTTTAGTTTTCAAAAGTTTAATTATGTGTATTGACATGGATTCTTGGGATTTATCCTGTTTGGAGTTTCTTGAATCTCTATGTTGATGTTTTTCATCAAATTTGGCAAGTTTTCAGTCATTGTTTCTTCAAATGTTTATTCATTCTTCCTTCTTTTTCCTCTGCTTTCTTGGACTCCAGTGATATGAATGTTGGATATTTTGTTATTAGCCCACAGGTCCCTGAAGCTCTGGTCTGTTTTTCCCAATTTCTTTTATATTATTCATATTGGGTAAATTCTGTTGTTTTGTCCTCATGTTCACTGATTCATCATCTCCACTCTACTGTGAGCCCATCTAGTAAGTCTTTAATTTCTATTTTTCAGTTCTATAATTTCCATTTTTTTTGCATAACTTCTATTTCTTTTCTGTGATTTTTTTATACTTGTATTTAGCGAATTTGTAATTGATTATTGTAGCATTTCTATAATGTCTNGTTGTTTTGTCCTCATGTTCACTGATTCATCATCTCCACTCTACTGTGAGCCCATCTAGTAAGTCTTTAATTTCTATTTTTCAGTTCTATAATTTCCATTTTTTTTGCATAACTTCTATTTCTTTTCTGTGATTTTTTTATACTTGTATTTAGCGAATTTGTAATTGATTATTGTAGCATTTCTATAATGTCTGCCTTTACATTCTTATCAAACTAATTACAACATCTGATTCATCTTGGTGTTGGCATTCATTCAAGTTGTGATTTTTCTTGTTTCTTGATTTATATACTGGACATTTTGTCCATTATGTTATGAAAATCCGAGTTCTAAATATTTTACAGGAAGTTATTCTATTTAGGTTTAACAGGAGTCTTAGCCTACTTTTGTGGGCTGATTCCACTAACTGTTTAATTTTCAGAGACTTTGTGACTGCCTGAGGGTTGAAATTTCCTCTGGCTGGGTTGCCTAGATACCTCTTGGTGAGGGAGGTGGGTGGGGAGTCTTCAGTCAGTAACCCTCCCCCCACCGCTAGCTACCTACCCAGGTTTCTCTGGGCAGGGAGGAGAATAAAGTGATTTCTTGGACCCAGCTGCTAGCTATAAGGCTACTAGCTGTGACAGGTTCTTTTCTCCTGGTTCCACCAGAGAGGCCTCGTTTCTCTGGGCAAAGGAGGAAAGTCTCTGGCCCTTAGGGTCAATTGAGGTTTCTCCAGTTGGGCCACCTGCTTACTGGGTCCTCCCATCCACATCAACATCTCTCCATAGAAAAGCGGAATCTCTGATTCAGCAGGGAAGGCGGATGCTTCCCCTGGTCACTTATTTTTGACAGGACTCCCAGTAGGTCCCCCTTCCCTGAGGTTGTAAGAGGGGCTTCCACTAGAACCAGGGGAAAGAACAAGCTACTAGACTACTGTCTGTTGCCAGATGGGAAGTCAGAAAAGACGAGGTCTGCGTGGCTGCCTTCTGCTGGTTGGGGGATGCAAGATGCCCTGCCTCTGTGTTGTCATCTGGTCCTGGGTTCCCAAACCAGCTCACTTTCTTCTTAGCACTCTTCAGATTTCTTCTTTATCTCTTATAACATTTCTAGGATTTATAAAGTTGTGTTTAGTGAGGAGGAGCAGAGGAAAAGAGGTCTGTCAGCTTGTCCAGACCAGAAGTCTCTCAGTTACTGAATTATCTATTAAAATTTTAATTTTTTTCTATTTTGCCAATTTAGACTCAGTTATATTATGGATATTAAAATACTCTCAAAGAAACATTTTCCCGGTGCAAGCATTTAACCAGTTTTCTCCAATATGTAATTAATGAGAAAAATGGGTGGAGAAAAAATAGATGTCAATACAAAAGGATCTAAAATGAGCTTAAGGCCATACACATAAAGATACTGTTGAGGAACACACATGTATCCACACACACTTCATCTTAGGACATCTCCTTGTGGTCTGTTGGAGGAGAGTCTCTACATGAAGCACAAATGGATTCATGAAGACACCAGAGGGGGCTAAGGAAAATGAGAGAGATGTAGGGCCTGTTACAGAGAGGCACAGATCCTTCCTCCTGGGGCACTGACTGGCAAAAACTGTCTGTATGCCTTCACTTGGGGAATCCCCACCCTGCAAGGCTAAATGGTGCCAAGAGAAAGGTGGCTCTTCTCTGAGCTTTAGTCGGGGAAAGCTTAATTTCAAGTGCATCAAAATAGATATCTAGGACAGAATCCTCAAGCCGGTACCTTTCACTTATTTATTTATGTACTGTGCTCTTCCCCAAAAGCATTTAAAGTGATTTTAATGGATACATAGTATATAAAAGAAATATACAGATACAGGCCAAAAAAGAAAAAAGAAAACAAAGGAAAGGAATAAAACTGGTGCAAAAGTGCTTCTCTGTGACTTTGTACACTTGGAATAAATAGCCTGTGAGAGGACCCATTGCTAGAACATTTCCTGTGCCATCTCTGGGTGAACCCTCAAAGGCACTCAGGACTAGTCTTGGGGGCAGTAAAGTGGACTCATAACATGAAGGGATCCTCTAGATATGCTATGGAGGGAGACAGGGTTCCTTGGAAATTTCCCTATCGTGCTCCATAGATTTCTTGCTCTGAGACATGTTTGATTTCCTCTTAAAGATTCCTGAGTTCTCACCTTGAGAATGGCCACAGTCTGAGCAATGTGACCCAGTTGAAGACTCAGGTTACTAAGTTCCTGAGGGATCACATCCCAGTTAGGATTCATTACAAGTCTGACTACCTGAATATGCAGTGTGTACCAAGGTTAAAACAACAGTCATTAACTCCTCAAACTTTGTTTATAAAATTCTTCCATCTGATTCTCAGAATCTAGGCCAAAGATGTTAGATACAAACTTGCGGTGTCCATCTCAAGCCAACTGGAAATCTAGGTGATGCTGCTGACACACAGGAGCTGAGAAATCGCCACAGAAGCAGCGTTGTGACCGGTGACTAAATGACCACACTCCTTCCACTATGGGAGCTCTCTCTCTCCTGGGGAATATAAGAACACAAAAATCCAGTCAGCTGTGCTCTATTGTCTATGTATACAATACACAAGCGGGCTTGACTCGGGTGCAAATCCTCAGTGAGTGTTGGCTGCTGGGACAGCAGCTCTTAATCTAAAACATTACTTCTGGACTCTGTGAAGCCAGTTTCTCCCCCTGGCTTTGGTTTCTTGCTTTTCCTACCTTTCTGAGCCTCCCTCAACCACCTTTAACTTCTGAAAACTTCTCATTCACTCTGCCTCTTACTGATTTTTGACATCTTTAAATCTGTTGAAAAAAAGATACCCTGTTCATTCATCAGCACCTCTCTCTATCATTTGTTCATGAAGACATGGCCCAGTTTTCTTTTCTCTGAACCATTTGTTCTCAGCTCTGCCTAAAAAGGTCAGTTTCATACCATGGTATTTCTCTCAAGTTATTTTTTCAGATCACTAATTACCTCTTGCTGACCAAACTCAGTGACTTTTCTTCAGAAGTTATTCCACTTATCTTTTGGTTTTTTCATCTTGTGCTACGAGGGCTTCAGAGAGCATGGTTTTCATTTCTCATATTTCTCTATGTACTGGAGACTATTTTTATTCTAGTTTTGAATATCTACAGCTGTCATCAACGAATATGACCTTTCTTGTTGGAATGGCAAGGTATCTGTCTCAAAACATACTGTTCAAAATGTACATGTATGTACTACATCATGTTGCTTCAAAAATTTTGTATGTTTCCATTTTATCAAGAAAGTTTTAGGGGACATAGTTTCTAATCAAAATGATGTGAGATGGGAGAGAGTGGCCAAACTGGCAAAGTAGAAAGGCCCTGAGTTCACCTCTTCTCATCAGCATACCAAAGTTACAACTATTTCCAGAATAACCATCGATAAGAAAAAAATCTAGAACCTATAAGAAAATACCTCCTGGAACCAAACACATAAAGAACTACAGTGAGACAGGTAGGAGGGGCAGACGTGCAATATAATCAAATCCCATACCCGCCTGGGTGAGTGACCCACAAACTGGAGAATAGTTATACTGCAGTTGTTCTTCCACAGGAGTGAGTGTTCTGAGCCCCATGCCAGGCTCCCCGGCCTGGGGATCAGCCATCAGGAAAATCAGCCACTAGAGCATCTGCATATTTAATATTCTTAATAAGTATTTTGTAAAAAGCTATGGTAAAGTTGCACCTGCTAAAAGCCTGAGGGCCTTCCCAGTGGTCCAGTGGTTGAGAAGCCACCCGCCAATGCAGGGGATGTGGGTTCAATCCCTGGTCTGGGACGATCCCACATGCAACGGGGCAAGTAAGCCACTATTACTGAGCCTGTGTTCTAGAGCCCCCCCACGTGCTGCAACTACTGAGCCCATGTACCCTAGAGCCAGTGCTCCACAACAAGAGAAGCCATGAGAAGCTGATGCACCACAATAGAGTAGCACCTGCTCACTGCAACTAGAGAAAGCCCGGCACAGGACCCGAGAGCCAGCATGGCCACAAATCTTTCTCAAAAAAATCTTAAAATAGTGATACATTTTTATCAACCTGAGTAGAGAAACTTCAAGTTATATATAATTAAAGATCACCATCTAGTGGCCCAAATATATTATAACTTCTAAAATTAGCCACAAGCTCCAAAGACTTTAAAGGTTAGAAGGTGTTTTGAAAGCCTCCAGTCCTATCAAGGAGAGAAGCAAAGAATGAAATTTTGGCCCCATTAAAGGCAATCAAGGGGCTTTCCGTGGTAGCTCAAAAAGAACCCATTTGCTAGTGTAGGGGACACAGATTCAATCCCTGGTTGAGGAAGATCCCCTGGAGAAGGAAATGGCAACCCATTCCAGTATTCTTG